>SOPF01027817.1:116820-209156 GCA_012979155.1 Hypericum perforatum
ACACACACACACACACACACACACACACACACACACACACACACACATTCCATTCCAACTTAATTTGTTAAAATAGGGTACCTTTATGTGTTTTTTTCATTACAGGGAACAGGTTCATTTATTGGCATGGGTTAGAGCCTAGGTTGTGCCTAACCAAGACTGAATTGATCAAAGAGCTTCTTTCCAAGTACAGTACCAAGGCCGGAAAGTCATGGCTTCAACAAGAGGGCTCGAAGCATTTCATCGGCCGCGGCTTGTTAATGGCCAACGGCTCAGATTGGCACCATCAACGCCATATCGCCGCGCCAGCTTTCATGGCTGACAAGATCAAGGTATTGTCGCAAAGAACTGTTTGTGATTATGTCAGAATTTTTTAACCTAATCTAAAATATAAGCGACGAGTTGCTGAACGAAGGGGTACGCGGGGCACATGGTGGAATGTACAAACAGGATGCTCCATTCTCTCCAAGTTGCAATGGACTCCGGCCAGACCGAGTTCGAGATCGGCGAATACGTGACTCGGCTAACGGCGGACATAATATCGAGGACGGAGTTCGATTCTAGCTACGAGAAAGGCAGGCAGATATTCCAGCTCCTCACTGACTTGCAACGCCTCTGTGCTCAGGCTAGCAGGCATTTATGCTTCCCCGGAAGCAGGTGAATAGTTTTCTCCCCACCAAGTTAAACTAAATTAATTTTTCAAATAACAATTAATAATCATATCTGAAAAACAACAAATCATAGTTAAATATGGTCGATCATGTAAACATAGGCCACTCTCTTATTGGGATATGTATGTTAGGCTCTCCTTTTTTTTTTTCGGAATGTGGGTTCGATCCATATTAAAATATGTACATGTATCTAGATATTGTGTATCATAATTTTTGTTATGATTTGCATTTATCTAATATCTAGGTCAGTTGGTGCTGTAATTATCTTCGGATAATTTTTTGAAAAGTAATAATATGTTACTTATAAAGAAGTGTAGAAAAATGAAGTCAATGTTCTGAGATACATGAACCAAATATTTGTCTTTTCTAACAATTAGAATTTCATTTATTTTAAAAAAATTTATTTAAAATGATCATCAAAATAATAAGTAATTAAAATTACCATATGTCCATAAGCACAACACAGTTGCCTATATAATCGTAAGATAATAACATACATAAGAAGATTCGCAAATTATATAGGATTTAAATTAAAGTTAATCAATGATAATTTCCCGTAGTAACATTTTGTTTAATCCCGAGTGTCTATACCAACTGTTGGCCAGGTACTTCCCAAGTACATACAACAGGAAGATAAAATCATTGAAGATGGAGGTGGACAAGCTGCTCCTGGAGATCATCCAGGGCAGGAAAGATTGCGTGGAGATGGGGAGGAGTAGCACCCACGGAAACGATTTACTTGGGATGCTTTTAAATGAGATGGAGAAGAAGAATAAAAACGGAGGGTCTAACATAAATCTCCAATTGATTATGGACGAGTGCAAGACCTTCTTCTTTGCGGGCCACGAGACAACCTCTCTATTGCTCACTTGGACTGTGATGCTTCTGGCGACCAACCCTTGTTGGCAGGAAAAAGTTAGGCAAGAGGTTGATGATGTCTGTAATGGACAGGATCCTTCAGTTGACCACCTCTCCAAATTTGCGGTGGTAAGCAGTTAATAGTATACATTGTCATTCAGAAAAAAAAAATTTATGTGGGTATCCCGACATGAATTGGACATTCTCATAGCGTTAAGTTAGGATACCAACCATTGATGAGAGTTAATATAAGAAGTAAAAAATTTGAATTCTCTTAAAAAAATAGTTTTTAGTGAAGTGGAAAGACATGATAGAATAATTGGTCGTGAAAAAAGTAATTTGATTAACATAGTCAATCATTAATAAAGATTTTAACTTGACAAAAAAATAGTCAAAAAGCGTTGATTATGACTTGGATCTAATTGTTAGATGCCTAGTCCAACTTGTTCACCAACTGGTATTCAGCACAATCCACCTTAAAGCAAAGTGGCAAATCTTGTTGAATACATTAGTGTTTCAAATTATTCAAATTTTGAACCTTGTTACAACAGAACAATAATTTCATAAATTGATTAGAATCTTTGTTGGTTGATACTTATAAATAAAAATGTATTTCACAATCAATTGGGTAGTTGGATATATTCTTTTTGGAATCCAAACTGAGGATAATCCCTTGTTGGGCCTGAAATATATATAATTGAGTAAAGGTGACTGTGCATTAAATTAAGATACATTTTTCCAAAGTTTGTTCCTTGTGTTTTGATGTGTGTCTAAAACACGCATTAAACGCTAAGGATTTTGAGTTGATTTTGTACTTTTATCTTTAGTTTCATATTATTTTAGTTAACATTTGAGTTTTAGGTGACTAATGGACTCAATCTGAGACATAGACTCAGGTTTGTTTTTAATATTTCTTATGGTATTTGATTTATTGTGTTTACTAATGCATATTAGAACCTTATGGAAATTTTAAAATGTGAGAAATAAATCTTTCAATAATTAATTAATATTTTTATATTTTTAAATATTCGAATTTGTTAAACTACAAGAATGAGGGGATCTTGCAATTTAGCTTGTTTGGAAGTGGGAGACGTGGGTGGGTTGAAGCACTAGAAAGGCATGTAAAAGGAGAGTGGGGGAAAAGAAAACTTTCATCGATGCATGAATGGAGAAATAAATGGACTGTAGCTTGTAAAACTAATACTAAATTTTAAATTAGGATGGCCATATAAAACATTATAAGCCTTGCAATCCATCTATTTTGTTTGTCATAATTCACTAGCTAATGGACTGTTGCCGAAGGGTCTAGTATTCTTGTTGATGATTGTTGTTTGTTCCCCACGTGTTTTATGTTGTTATCTTTGGAAATAGAGAAAAGTCTAAGATAATAATAAGCATTTCATGGTAAGGTCAAATAGGAAATTTGGAAATTTTACGGTAATATGTTTAATGGTTAGGATATCAACATTTTTTTAAGGTAAGATTTGCGTGGTTATTTTTGCTAACCTAATTCTTAATGAAAAATTAGTAATCTAAATATTCCCATCTGATGTGAAAGCGAAAAAGAGTGAAAAGAAAAGAACGATTGAAGGACAAATTTCCCTTTCAAAAAATAAGGGACAAATTTGACCAGAAATTGAACTAGAGCTAGGGGAGGAATGTAGTTACATGCGTTTGAAAAGATGAGCTTTCTGGTTCTAGCTTTGCATTATAAATTAGAGCACCAGGATGCAAAGACGACTGATCGATAAATGCTTATTTAATTTATTTTCAAGTGCAAACTATATTTCTGTCATGGCTAAAGACAATTCACTGGTCAGGATATTGCTTGTCAAGCTCACTAGCAGCCTAAGATCTCACCAATGGTATAAATCACATATCATAATCAATCTCAAGGACCACAGCATAAAATTTGAATATTCAAAGGAAACGAACGACACATAAATGACACCTGTCATCTTATTCGAAATTCCAGTGTCATTAAATTATTTTTAATAAATAGCCATCATAGAAATGGCTAGTAATAGTAACAGTTGGTAAATTCGTAGATTAATCCATGAAAAAATTGTTAATTATAACTCAGTTGTCTTAAAACTCACCGAAAAAATCTTTGTTACTATCAAGCTAAAAATAGGACTAATGTGTTAATAGATTTTCGGATATAAAATGGTTACCCTCTGAAAAGTTGATGGTATAAGTAATATGTTGTTTTTACTGTTCTAAACTTGATATATATTTCCTTTGGCTTCCATTTCCACAGCTGAACATGGTGATTAATGAATCATTAAGATTGTACCCACCGGCTACTTTGTTGCCTCGGATGGCCTTTGAAGACATCAAGCTCGGTGATCTACACATTCCAAAAGGTTTGTCAATTTGGATCCCGGTGCTTGCGATTCATCACAGTGAGGAATTATGGGGGAAAGATGTAAATGAATTCAATCCAGAGAGGTTTGCATCAAAGGCATTTGCCCCTGGGAGACACTTCATCCCTTTCGCTGCTGGACCTCGTAATTGCATTGGCCAATCCTTTGCAATGATGGAAGCTAAACTCATATTAGCCATGCTAATTTCGCGGTTTAGCTTCACAATCTCGGACAATTATCGTCACGCCCCTATCGTTGTCCTCACGATTAAGCCAAAGTATGGCGTCCAGGTTTATTTCAAGCCATTGAAGACGTGACGATGATATCCTATTTTGCTCTGAATGAACACTTATGAATGTGAATGAGCATACTTTATATTAGGATCGAGCCTGTGTTCATTTTGTAGACATCTATATCGAAACCATGAGAAGAGTTTTATTATGGAGAGTTAAATTAAATTTTGTATTGAGGAAAGATTGTCACCTTTGAATCTCAGGCTTTTTTAATGTTGGGTTTATTTATATATAATATATGTAGTGGGGAGATATGCATGCTTGTGATGATTGCAATCGTGATTGTAAAAATATTAATTGATAGTTATCCACAACATAGATTTTTTCAAAGGTAGAATTATTTATTAACCACCAAGAAAACATGCTGATACTGCTTTTGGTGCATTAATTTATAGATTTTCTGATAGGCATATCTGCTAATTATTGAAAAGATGATTAAACAGACAAAAAGTGTGCTTTTAGAAAGGTCAAACTAGTACTGTTTAGACACTGAGGGGTCAGAACTGAACCCGAGTGCGGTTTAGATATGTCTTGATAATGAGAAGCTCACATAAAACGAACTTTTAGGATTTATTATAATATAAATTAAAATGAATACACTGCTGTGCCTATTTATGTAAAACAAGTGTCCTCTCCTCCACCTCTATCTTTGATACATCAAAATAATTAATTTTCATATATTTCAAGAACGTGCTCACCTTTTTAAGTGGAAAAATGTTTATCTACTCAAATAATAAAAAGCTTGTATTTTCTTCGGATTATCTTAGATTAAGTCATTAACAAAAAATAAAAAAATTGTCAATTGTATAGAATTATTAAGTAGGACCGAACAACTTTAAATACCACCAAAAAAATTGTAAAATTATCTAGTAACTAGGTAGCTTGTGTTGGAGAATCTAGGGTCAGAATTCTTGGTTATCTAGTAACTAGGTAGCTTGTGTTGGAGAATGTAGGGTCAGAATTCTTGGTATCCAAAGCTGTGAAAACACCCATCCATTTTCGGAGACTTGAATTTTTTTTAAGTGAAGTTTGATTACTGTTTAAAAATTTATTAAGTTAATTACACTACAGTAATAATATTATCAATGAGTGCAAGATAGAACATATCAAAGGAACCAACTACATGATAAATATTATCTAATAACCAAATTTGAAATAAAAAACAAGATAAACAACTTTTGTGACCATACGTTCCCAAGTTTATCAAATAATAAAAATCTAAAATTAGTAAAAAGTCCCAATAAGACAAATGGGCCAAAACATAATAATTTATCAAATATTAAAAATCTAACTAATGAAGTATAAAATATATATGCCTACATCTGTTTTTTGGATCGTTGCACGTTGCACGGAATAACTAGGTCGTGTAGGGGTTAGGACAATACTGAGGTTGCCCTACTTGCGAGCAGCACGAGACAATGAGATTGGTTCGACATAAGTACTAATCTCATTAAACTGCTCATCAGAATTGACCAAAGCACTAAAAAGCATAATCGAAGAATATGTTTCAACCTCTATACCAAGATCCAAATAAGAAAAGTGAGAGCCAACAAATGTAGCCACCTCCAACTTAAGACCGATCACAATAGCCCCTAATTCAGCCTCTACCATTGCTATTTCCAAAGATGCAATATGCCTAATGGTAGAAATTACAACCGATGAGGCGATTTGTAACATTCGGAAAAATGATTGATCAGAATATATCGGATTGAGATGGTTATATTGGATGACATATTTGAAGTATTCAAGGATGTGAATGGGAGTCACTGGAGTCCATTTTAACCACTACAATGCCTTAGTGAAAATTTTGCTTGAGAAGTTGTTGAATTGATTCGGGCAGTTTGATTGATTCTGGCAGTTTGACTTTGAGTGATAAAAAGGTCATAACTTTTTCAATAGAGCTTCAAATTGTAAAATTCCAACTGATCTAGAAACTAGAGACATTAAGAAACAAAAAATCTACTACCAATTTAGATAAAAACTAAAAGAGAATTGCTATTCTTGAATTGATTGCTTCTAGAGTGATGTGATTGTACCCATCTTTCTTGTTTGTTTCCTTGGCTTAGTTGAAGAGGCGAGTTGATTCTATTAGACCTCACCCATTTCTTCACATATATCAGAGGTTTCCTTGAAGAGGCAGAAAGCCTAAAACCTTGGTCATAAAATGAAAATGAAGAGAAAGGAGAGAGAAGGCTGAGAAAGCTAAAAGAAGAAAAAAGAAGCAGCTTGATCAAGAATCAAGCAGTAAGCCTACTTCCAATCAGATTTGAACTTCAAATCATTGAAAAGAGTTTTAGAAGACTTCAAGATCTTTCTTTTGGTATATCATATGTGAAATTTGGATCAGGGAATCGATAGAAAATTCATTTTGAATCAGACTATTGTTGAAGAAAGTTAAGTATCTATATGAATTCTAGTCATATACAGTAGTGGTGGATTATGTAAGGACCTTGGAGATGCGAGAAAATGAACAGATTGCAAGACAGAGGCAAGCTAAGGTCCAAAGATTTGATTGACCGCCATAACATAGTTCAAACCAGAGCTTTGGACAACAAGACCAACAAAGGTCGAACTTGCGACCTAGTTTTCCAAGGGGTGGAAGATCATATGAAGGATCTTGGAGAGGTAATGGTCCCTGCAGTCTGCAAAGCAGTCGAGACCAATCTGGTGGTCAAAGCCAATTTGGTAGTTTGACGAATTATGCTAGTTGTGAGAAATAACAACCTGGGAGAGCATGCTATAAACAAATGGGTGCTTATTTTGGATGTGACAAGTTCGGACACTAGATCAAAGATTGTCGTGTGGCTAAAGTAAGACAACAGGCACATCTTACTAGCATATCTATTTGACCTCAAGTACAAGATAGAAATCTCATTAGCCAAAGCCATCAAGAGGAGAACCCGAGTTCTAAAGGAAATGAGCAAATGGAGCACAGTAGTGGAAATCCTACTCGCTTTGACAAAGAATAATGCTATGGTATCTAATACATTAGTCTCATATAGACTTCCTATAGGGTTGTCACACGTTCGATGTCTTATTTGACTCGGCATAGACAAATTCATTCTTGTCACCCTAATTTGATGAGTCTTTAATAGTCCACTTTTATCATCAGAATATCCATTAGGTGTTTATACACATTTAGGTCATAACATTCATATGCATTTAGTTTATAAATTATGTGTGATAGTTGTAGATGGCCACAAGATATTGGCTAACCTACATGTGTTAGAGATGGATGATGTTATTGTGATTTTGGATATGGACTGGTTATCATCGTACCATGCTAATGTGGATTATTATAAAAAGACTATAAGGTTTAAGCCTGAAGGTAAGCCAGAGTTTATATTTCGAGGTGATGGGATCATGAGGTTTGGTAAGAAAGGTAAACTGAGTTCAAGGTATGTGGAACCATTTGAGATTCTGGAATGGGTTGGTCGAGTAGTTTATTGGTTAACACTACCACCTACATTATTAAATATGGGAGTTAGAGAATGATATATGAGAGAGATATATGATATACGAGAGAGGTATCTGTACCAATTTGAATAACAAAGTAAGTTCTTTGTTTTTCAAGTTATTCATAAAAAAATTCGAGGACCGAATTTTTATAAGGGGGAGATTCTAACATTCGGAAAAATGATTGATCCGAATATATCGGATTGAGATAGTTATATTGGATGACATCTTTGAAGTATTCAAGGATGTGAATGGGTGTCATTGGAGTCCATTTCAACCACTACAATGCCTTAGTGAATTTTGCTTGAGAAGTTATTGGATTGATTCGGGCAGTTTGACCTTTAAGTGGTAAAAAAGTCATAACTTTTTCAATAGAGCTTCAAATTATGAAATTCCAACTAATCTAAAAACTAGAGACATTAACAAATAAAAATCTAACCAATTCGGATAAAAACTAGAGGAGAACTGCCATTCTTGAACTTCTTGCTTTTGGAGTGCTATGATTGGACCCCATCCCTCTTGTTTGTTTCCTTGTCTTAGTTGAAGAGGTGAGTTGATTCTATTGGACCTCACCTACTTCACATATATCAGAGGGTTCCTTGAAGAGGTAGAAAGCTTAAAACCTTGATCATAAAACAAAAATTAAGAGAAAGGAGAGAGAAGGTTGAGAAAGATAAAAGAGAAAGAAAGAAGTAGCTCGATCAATAATCAAGGAGTAAGCCTACTTTCAATCAAATTTGGACTTCAAGCCATTGAAAAGAGTTGTAGAAGACTTCAAGATCTTTCTTTAGGTATATCATATGTGAAATTTGGATCAGAGAATTGACGAAAAATTTATTTTGAATTAGACTATTATAGAAGAAGCACACAACTGAGATTGTTGAGAAAAATGTGATTGGTAAGCATAATTAAACTTCAAATTGGATCATAAAATTTTGAGAAATTCTAGAGGACTCTCTAAGCTTTCTAAATATGTATCATATGTGTTGTTTGGATGAAGAAATCTTGTTAAATAGTTGGTTGAAGTTTGAACCAATTGGCTATGTTTAGATTGAAGATGATTAAGAATCAAGACTTGGTAAGTTGTTTGTTGGATGTTTTAGTGAGTATTTGGATTCTGTGATATGAAGGACATGTAAGATAAGCCATATAAAGTATTGTTTGGAATAGATATGATCTGTTATTCAGTTATATGTATTAGTCGTTGAAGATGAAGTAGTTGGACTTCTCTTGCGATTGGTTGTGTTTCGATTGTCAAAACAGATTATTGGGCAATCTTTGTGACCATGATTAGACTCTGGATAGATTATGTATGTATTATGTACTTGGTAAAAAAGCAAGGATTGAAGGAGTTGAAATATTTGGACATGTTTGGTTGATTTTTAGACAATAAGTTGCACTTATGTCATTGCTCGTTGTTTTAAAGTGTTGGCAGCATTTTGATTTAGGAATTCAAAGGTTAACCTTATCATTGTGATTTTGATATTGTATACAGAAGTTCTACAAGGTGTATGGGTAAAGGAGAATTATTCTGAAGAAGAAAGTGAAAGACATCAGATTCAGAAAGCGTTGGTTCTTTGTTGTGTAAGCAAATAGTATATGACAAATTTGGTTGTGTGTTGTTATGTGTTTGTTTCAGAGCTTAATGATGTGTGTCACATGCATGTTTATTGGTTTGTGAAGCATTTGGACATACTTTTGATGTGTGAGATATTTGTGAACAGCCGACTAGATTGCTAGCTCGGGCTGATTGGTTACGTCCGATGGATTTGATTTTGATTTGTTTATCATACGTCTGATAAGATATGTATTTTTGTGAGAGAAATAAATAAGATTTCTCATACTAACTGAGGATGTTAGTTTATGAGCTCATAGTTTGGGGGATATGAGTAGTTTACATTTATTTGTTATCACTAGCTTACATTTGTACGCTAGCTTCTGTTTGTTTGTGGACGGACATCTATTTTGGCCATTTGGATATCCCTTGGCAGTCAGAAGAAGGGGCTTTTCAAAACCCGATTCATCGTTCTATGTCCATTTGTACATCTATATTTATGATTGGCAACATTGTCACATTTGGTCATTAAGCATTTTGGTTTAGTGTGAAGTTGAACATGGTTAAGTTTCTATTGCATGCATATTTCAATCATAACTAATAAGTTATGTCATATTCCCTTGCTAAGTGTTTCCAAACACTTACCCCTTCCAAAATCTATTTCAGGTTCTCAGAGACCTTAGTTCGTTTTGAGTGTCCAGAGTTGTTAGTATACGCCCGAGTCCTTCTTTCAGGGCAAATTTTGAGGTCTCCGGATTATGTTGTTTGTTTCCGCTTGTATAGATGCTCCGTAGTAGCTTTTAAGAGATGGTTGATTTTGGTTTGTAAATTATTTTGATTTCGTTTGATTTTTGTTTGTTGATAAGACCTACAAGTTTTGATTGAAGCTTACTAGACTTATGTTTTGTTGTTGATATGTCGCAGTCTAGCGCCGGTCACCGATCTTAGATCAGGTCGTGACACGATTGGACATTCAGACCCAATAATGCTATAATGACCAACAACAATGGTCAGACAGGGGAAGCTACCACCCTGAGATTGTGCATAGTCGGAGACGAAGAGGGACACAATCACGAACATGTGCAAGAAGAGTCAGCCATATATCCAACAACTGGCGACCGGCATAGGCTCTAGAAAGAAACTGTCTAAGATAAAGTCTATCTAATAACTTAGGTTAATAGATAAGTTTTTTATCTTTTGATTTTTTTCATGTGCTATTTATTTTGGCACAATTGGAGTAGGAGATTAATGTACTAGCATTATATATGTGGTATAACATTTTTTTGAGGATTAATAAAATTTACTTATCAATAAAAGATATTCAGATAGGTTCTTGAGCTTCGAATGCTGACCAATGAAATTCTTATTGTGAATCACAGGCATAATAGCTGATTTAATCAACACATCCAAGAATAGTAAGTAAAAATTAATCAGAAGAATATGCAATTACCTCTCTAAACAGTTTTGAATATCTAATGACCTGAACACCAGCTGATGGCGGAAGAGACGGCAGATGCTCTTCTATCCCTCCAACAACCTATCCAAAAGCTTGACGAAGTATAGTCGCATCTCCTTGACCAAACACGAATGACCAGACATAAAAAGAGACTCTATCGTGCTACGGACAAGCCTCTCATTGAGTTTATCGAGAACACAAAGTTGGGGAAGAGGAGGGCCCACCAAATGATGGGGTGGAGGATTTTTTTGGAGGTAGAATCCACTCGAGAAAGAATGGAAGTTACTACCGAGCAAGGTTGAGAGGAGGTCATCAAAATTGGGTCCTCACCAGAACGATGAGAACTGGAAGAAAAATTGCGAGCAAACTTTGCCACGGACATGAAGAGGTACTTCCCATTAACACGAAGCACATTAGCCTTGGAGACTCGAATACGGTATCGGAAGTCACAGAGATCCGTATAAATACAAATATGGTCCGTTGCTTGGAAAAATTTAGAGTAAATAAAGACATCCACCACGATAGTAAAAACTCTGAAGAACTCTCGGAATTTGTTGGGACTCCAAGACGATAGCTTGAAAGGTTGCGCATTGCTTTATCAGCCATAAACCCAGTCTTTCCGTTACACAATTGATTCTGCTCATCCCACTACCACCTTTGTTTATATTTTTTCAGTTATATATTATCTTCTATGGCGACTTACTATTCTTTAATGTTGTTTTCTGCCTGTCACTGTCATTTACACTTGGGACGAGAAAGTCATCGCCACCCGTGCACATGTCCATATACTTTATACGTACGCAGGGTGTAGCCAGAAAATTTGCTGAGTGAGGATAATATAAAAAATATCTAAATTTTATTAAAGTTTGGTTTAATTTATAAGTAAATTAATTTCTTAATGGGGTCAATTTCTAATTTTAATGGGTACATATACTAAAAATATACCTAATTATCAAAGGAAAAAAAAATTAAGTGGGGGCAATTGCCCCCACTAGTTGCCATGTAGCTACGTCCCTGTACGTACGTCTTATTCAGCACGGTATTACAGAATGCATATATATCTTTCAGCACCCTAATATATAAATGAAGGTATTTCTTTATTTATGTACCGAATATTTACAACCTACAATTGTAGGAAAAAATTATAATCGCCAACCGTTAACTTCGTTAAAATTCTAATGGGCAAAAATTATTGAAGAAAAGCATCAAAGAAAAAATTATCGATGACCCTGCATATTTGTTGGAATGTTCAATTGACCTATTGGAAACGCAAGATGTAGTAGAGTCCAATTCAATTCACCCAAAAGGCAATTGCACTCAAATGTAACTAAAAGAAACTTACGGTCCCTTGCCCCAGAATACATTTATATAAACTTGGATTGTGAAAGTTGTTGTTTTGAGTTTTTTTTCATGTGTAGATTAGATAGGCTATTTTTTATTTTGCAATCAGGATTACAAAAATATATTATAGGAGAAGTGACATTTGAAAGATATCCAGCTTAACCTTGGTGTACCAAAGTTAGTGAAGTTGGTGTAATGAATATTACGGAACTAATTTAGATTTCGGATAACGATGTAGTAAACTTTTTAACAAAATTTTATAGTTCTGTTTTCGAGTTTCGAAATTGTTATATAACTCATATCACTTTCTTTGCTAAGTCAGCTCATTAGGAGCTAGATGTTATTGTTGTAATGTTCAATTGTTTGTCTCGCGACGAAAACTATTTTCCGTTTGAATGGAAAATAAACAACTTGTAGTTTGCTTTTACTACATGAGACGTAGTTTCATCTACAACTAAATTATTATAATTAAGTTATATTATATACTACCCGAATAATACATATTATATTTTTTTCATTTGATTGTGCACTATTTTCTCATTGAATTTTATAGTGGCAGAATTTTAAAAGTCAACCTATTTTCATTTAATGAGATTATTCTGTCTTCTTTTTTTGTGTGTGGCTATTGTGGGTTTACCTTGAGAGCTCTAGATTTATGCGTTTCAGTTGCTATGGTGTAATTGTTCGTTCCCTCGGTAATCTTTGTATCGAAGTTCCTTACCTTTGAATTAAATCTACCTTTCAAATTTTATATGTAAAAAAGTCTGCCAATATATCATTAAGCAATTAAGAAATCTCCTCAACTTCAACAGCATACCATTAAAGTGCAACTATATGATCTGCTAATTTTATTTAGACCTATTTAGACCTAGTGCTTACTTTCGAAATAGCACTAGCAATTATACAATCTGAAAATTGTCGCTAGTTATATTTAATTGGTGATAATTATTAAGCAATCTGCTCAACTTTAATAGCATCAATTTCTTAGAAATTATACATACTCTGCAAAATTACATTTTTATAGATGCCAATTATTTCAAACCCACACATAAGTCTAAATTTGAAAGTAGGGCCGACATCTTGCTTTTTGACTTCTTCGTGTCCGATAAAAAATACGGATCAAGACCAACGGATGTGAGTACTTTCAAGACCTTATGAAATCAAAGCCCAAAAATACGGATCAAGATCAATGGGTATGAGTACTGTTAAGACCTTATGAAATCAAAGCTCAAAAATACGGATAATGAGCATCATTATAATTTGGCGTGTATAACACACAAATATGTGGAGCATATGCAATATAAAAAGTGGTGCGTTGCGCAACTCATAAGTATACATATAAATGAAAGAAACTACACTTATTCCACGGGTAAACTTTGGGGGATGAAAATTTAAGAGTAACTAAATTATGTGTTGTTGAAACTAATATATTAACATAAATAAGTCTAACATTTATTAGATATAATGATTCAAAGAACAGAAATTTATTCTAGCGTTCAATTCTCACTAAAGTGTAACTATTGTTTAAAATTTTACTTTTAAAAATATATACTAACGAAAATAACTCTACTCAACCATGGGATTATAACTCTTATCACTCAACATGCAAATGGAAAAAAGGCCCATAAATCTTTATCAATGTTATATCATAATTGTGTTGTAAGAGTAAACCCTACATATAAGTCGGGGTGTAAAAAGCTCTTCTTGAAGTGGTTGCATTTCTTTTGAATAGATTTGCAACTAATATGTAGTCATATGTAACTATCAATTATTTAGGCATCCAGAATGTGCGATATATCTATTACTAGGAATATTTTGATTTTATTATGGTTCTAAATAAGATAATTCCACCAATTTCAAATCGTAAGTGATATATATTCCTTTAAAGAATATTTTCAATTTTAACTCTATGGATAAAGCGAACTTCATGAGATCATTACGAAGAGAGCTAGCTTTTTGTATGTTCTTAATATTTTAACTCGATAATGTCTGATTCTTTTAAACTCTGATATTAAAAGTTATTAATTATCAAACCAAAATTTTAAGGTAACTCTCTTTATCGATATCTCTCTAGCCCATGAACTCCTAAAGAGAATCTAAATTTCTACCCCTTGACCTAAATCCTGACTCTAAATTAAGCATTTCCACGGATAAAGAAGCGGATAAAAAGAATCCCAAGGAGTGATGCTTTCTGTAATGAAGTTATTGATTTAAAGTCAGGATAGCAACAAATTGAAGTGAAAGATAGGGCTTCGTCAGGAGATAATACAAGATGAAGCCCATGATAGTCCAAATAATGAAGGTTATACATATGAAAGTGGGTTGGAAAATATTTTGAAGAGGGATGGAGGAGATAAGTGGACCCTATTGAGCGCTTGTTCACACTCGACATAATATTCAGGTATACACAAAATAATTTAACAACTAAGTGTTCAGTTTCGGGATGACACGATGCAATGAATTGACCTTACGACCGGTAGATAAAAGATCTTCAACAGTTTTGACCTAAAAAAAAGATCCTCAACAGTTGAAGAAGTCGAATCGAAATGCATCAGTAAAGAAAAACAGGGGTCACCACATATGTCCCCCTTAGTTTCACGAGTGGCCAAGTTGAAAGCGGCATGCAGCTGCATTAAACTAGAGATAAAGGAATGGGAAACGAAATGACAATTGCATGGAAAGCGATCCATCTTTCTGTCAGGATCATGGGCTCTCCTGAGAAGATTTTGGTGCACACATATTTTTTATCCATTACCGTATTTGCATGCATAGAAATAGAAAGTTGAGAAAAATACACATAAGTATCTTGTGATTTGCCCTGTTTCAAGAAAAAAAAAATACCGTATAGTTTTTTTTCTCCAATTGAGTACCTGTAGTTTTATTTCGGGGACCAACTTTATTCTCGGACATCTTCGCAGGTTGCCCGACCATTTGACATTGTCACATAAGTGCCACGTTAACTATTATATTCTATTTGGCTAGGTAACGCGGCATGAAAAATTATCACTTTCTCCTATTCCTATTTTTTCTTCTCCCTTCTCCTCCCTTCTTTTCTCTTTCTTCTTCCTCTTTCTTTGTCTTTGTCTTCGCCCCCCTCCTCCTCTTACTTTCTTTCTCCTCTTTTTCCTTGCTCCTCCACCCCTTCCTCCTCTCTTTCCTCCTCCTCCTCCTCTCTGTTCCTGTGCCACCCTCCTCTTCTTCCTCTGTCCCCTCTTCCTTTCTTTCTTCCTCTTCTTACTTCCTCTTCCTCTTCCTCCCTCTTCCTCCCTCTTCCTCCTATGTCCCCTCCTCTCTTTCCTCCCCATCCTCCTCGCTCCTCTTCTCTTTCCTCCAACCCCATCCTCCTCTTCCTCCCTCCTCTTCCACCCCATCCTCCTCTCTCTACTCCTCTTCTTCTCTTTTCTCCTCCTCCTCCTCCTCTCCGCCCCCTCCTCCTTCCTCTTCCTCCTGCCTCATCCTTTGCCCCCTCCTCCTCTTTTTCCTCCTCATCCTTCCTCTTCTCCTCCTCCCTCTTTCTTCTCTACCCCTCCTCCTCTCTTTCCACCCCTCCTCCTTTTTTTTCCTCCTCCTCTTCCTTCCTCTTTCTCCTCTTCCTTCCTCTTCCTCCTCCCTCTCCCTCCTCCCCCTCCTCCCTCCTCCTCTGCCCCCTCCTCCTACTCCCTCCTCCACCCCTCCTCTTCTCTTTTCTCCTCCTCCTTCCTCTTCCTCTCTTTCAAAAATATACTAAAGTGATAATTTTTCATGCCATGTCATCCAAATTAAGTAGGATAGAATATTTGATGTGGCGCTCACGTGTCAGTAACAGGTTATCGGGCACACTTCGAAGTTGTATGACACTAAAGTGGTCTCCAAAATAAAACTACAGATATTAAATTTGGAATAAAAAAACTACATAGTTTTTTTTAGACCAGGCTAAACCACATAGTACCTATGTGTACTTTTTTCCAAAAAGATTGTACTTTTTGGTACAGATAAGAAGGCCATTTGGGTGAGAAGGTCGTCCCCGTATAAGACCTGCGACCACCTGTACCTTTTCATTCTCTAATCAAATTGTATGCACAATAATTACAAGAAGAAGATGTACCAAGTATAGTCACATCATTTCATATTTCTGTTAGAACACCCATAAAATAGTAAAAAAATAAAAATAATATGTTACAAATGATATAAGTATTTTAGTCAAAAATATATATATTTTCATTAAATTCAGACGATCATCATTAAAAAATTGTTGATACATGAACCGTAGGGAAAGTTACTCCTGTTGAGTTATGGCAAGAATGATGGCCAACGTCGTTGGACCGCTGGCCACCTAACGATCACTGGAGGGATAAGGAGAATCGGTTTTCTGATCCCAGCAACTGTTAGGTACTTAGCGACTACTGGGAGTGAACAGAGAGAATCATTTTTTGGCACCAGCGACTGCTCAAGGCTGCTGTGATAGTTTTTTCTAATTAGTTCGAAATGTATTTTGGACTTCTAATTCGATCTAGATAGATTTACTTGAACCCCAAATATTGTCTACTATATGAAGATATACCTAGAGTTGTATAAGACTTTATAACTCGTATTCATCAATGAAAGTTCTTCTTTCTCACAATGGACGTAGGCATTAGACTGAACCATATTATATTTTGTATTCATGTTCTTTGTACGATCTTGTTCTCATGTTGGTAAATTTTCTAACAACTGGTATAAGAGCTTTTTGTTAGAGGATGGTGGATCAAGGCGCAAAGTTTGTTTTTATAAAGTTTGATAGATTGACAATTTTTGAATTATGGCAAAGGCGTGTCAAGGATCTCCTGGTGCAATAAAGGATGGTTATCACACTTTTGGAGAAGAAATCCGAGAAGATGAAAGATCAATAGTGGAAGGTGAAGGAAGCCAAGACGGTGGTAATAATTTACTTATACTTAATAGATGATGTGATGTATCACATGATGGTTGAGGAGTTACCAACTGAGGTATGGAAGAAATTAGAGGCAATGTATATGTCCAAGTCTTTGTCAAACAAACTTTATCTTAAGTTATGATTGTACAGACTCAAAATGAAGGAGAGCTCAAATTTAAGCCAACGTATTAATAGGGCACTGTTGTAGGTGGAGTCACATCTTTGTGTTCTAATAGAGAGGTGAAAAGCTCAAATCATATAAGGTTGGTTTGCATAAGAGAGCAAAGCCTCGACTTGGATAATAAGAGTAGAATTAGAATTTGTAGAGACATGATAGAAAACTATGATTTCTTTATAGAGGCATATTTGATGGGAAGTCATGGTTGTCTCGGAGAAATTTTGTTAGCTAGTCCCCCCTATGATTATCTAAAAGGACGTGCATGTCAAAGGTATTTGATAGGTTTGGTATTGGACATGCAAAGTTGTTTGTCACATCATACGTGGATCAAATATCTCACTCAAGATCAAATTTTGAAATTTGAAATATGTTGAGGGTTCTACTGGGTAGAACAAAAAGTTGTATTTTGTATGCTATGGCAAATAGCATTAATTTTGAGATAATATGGTTCATAAAAAAAATTCGAGGTTGTAGAGCATGGGATTAATGAGATAATAAAAGGTGCATCTATTGGTAAAAGATTACTTATGTAGGTGTGCTTACTATTTTAGGTTCAATGGAGAATGGAGAGAATAAACCAAGCAAGCTCGAAAGCTTTAGATTGAGGGCTGGCTCCAAGTGATTGAACAAAAAGATGTGAGAAAGTTAAACTGGTCTTATTGATGATAACGATTATCTACGTTTCATGGAAGAATAGGTAGAGTCGAGTCGGTTTCACAAATTCTCACGGTTTTTCATGGGGCGAAGTGTTCGTCAAGGTAGAATTTACTGAAGTTTGGGTGGAGTTTCATAGTTTCTCACACGGGATGACTTCTCACCAAGGTGAAGATTATTGAGTTGTGGCAAGAACATTGACCAGCACTCGCTTGGCACCCAGCGATCGCTGGGTGAAAACAAAGATAGTCATTTTTCCGACCCCAACGATTGTTGGAGGTTGCTGCGACAGTTTTTTCTAATCAGCTCAGGATTCATTTTGGACTTCTAATTTGAGCTAGAAAGGTTTAGTTGAATTTCCAAGTGTCGTCTACTATACAAAGTTTGTATATGAATAAGATTTTGTAATTCATATTCATCAATAAAAGTTCTCATTTCTCACCGTGAACGTAGACATTATATCGTATCATGTAATATCTTATGTCCGTGTTCTTTGTACAATGTTATTTCCGTGTTGGTGAATTTCCTAATAACTCCTGAATTCTAACTCCAGTGCATATACTATGTCATTTTCTCCGGCAAGGCAATGAACTCCCATACGCCTATTCTATTATTCATGGGAAACGATCTTAATATGCTATAAATTAGGAATAGAATTGTAAACAAATAAAATATTAAGACAATTAAGACATATCTTCAAAATTCGAATTGATTCTAACTTTTGAAAAGGGCAAGATTTTCCAATTAAATATTTAGCAGTGTTGCATATAGCTCAATCTTAAGACTTTTTGGTCAAATTAGAACAATCATATTACAAGTTAATCTACGTTCTTCCAAGTAGATCTCGCGCCAGATAGTAAATAATAGTAACCATCAAATGATGAGCTAAATTTTTTTTTATTTAAGATATATTTTTTATATAGGGATTTGCCGTTCATTTCTTCAAAAAAAATCTGAGGCTTCCATAGTTTGGATAAAACCATAAAAAGGGTGCTAACATTTGAAAAGGAATAGTATAGTGAGGAATGACCATGGTTTAAATCTCATTCATAACAACAACAAAAACTACATATAAAGAATTTTAAAAAACATAACACCATTCCTCACTCTACATAAATAAAATACTATCTCGTCCTAATGGTGTTTCTAACCTACATCTGTTGCCTAAAATTTGAAGGACCACTAATCTCTACTAATTACATGCTAACACGCACTAAAACGAGTATATCGGAATAAACCATACATGTAACTCTAATCAGTCAATCTACCATATACATGAGTTGACCGAGGACCCATAAAAATATATCCGAGTACAAAAGCCCATCAAGATCCTTGGGAACATGCTATTTATATAAACAATTAAGCCCACACAAATGCTCAAAGTTTTAGACCCAACGCAGAAGGCTTTTTCCTGTACATATACAAAATCTATTTCTGCAACTCTCATTTTTCTCTGTTTTCCTTCCCCCATTTTCTTTTACCACATATTCTTCTCATCAGGGTATTTTAACCTTTTCCAATTTAATAGGGGTGAATTTTTCTGGATTTCAACACTTACCATCTATTTTTGGTGCAATACTTCAACATCTATTGATTGAAACTAAAGTGAGTTGGGATCAGAACAATACTCGGGTTGGGTTCAGCCGCTTTCTGTTAATTAATTATTTACTTAATGAAGACATAACTGCAAGATCACCATCTCATTGTTCATATTAAACTCTTCTAAGATCTACAATTTATAGAGAGAGAAAAAAAATAAAAAAAATAAAAACTTAAAAAAGCCAAAACTGGGAGGAGTTACTTTTTTTCCCTGGACATTTAATTAACCCGAGTGAAATCTAAGCCCCAGTTCCGCCTTAAACGTATCAGCGTCAAGCCTCCTCTTCTTCACCGGGACCACGTGACACGCGCGTGATACAGGCTCGAGCCCCAGCGTCAGCTCCAAAGCCATTTCGCTGATATCGTCGTCATTACGAGCCGCGTCGGAAGCCGACTCCGGATCGGCTCGGAAGAGCCACGGCGCGTCAGCCATTTCCACCAACACTGAGCTCTGGATTTCCTTGCTCGGCTCGGACAGGTGGCTCATGGCGGAGGATTCGTTGCTTATAGACCGGGCAACCAATTTGTCGGGCTTCGGCTTGGCGGCCCGTCTGGCTCGGGTGCGAGCCTTGGCTTTAGCCGGCTCGCGGGAAGCCGCAGCCGAGTTCTCGTCCCTAGACACGTGGCGGATGTCGTACGCCTTGAGGGGCGGGCACTGGCCGTCGGCGGCGGCGACCTCGGAGTCAATGGGAGTGATCGGCGCGCCCAAGAGGACGGCTTCAACGGCGGCTTGACAGAGGTGCCAGCTTCCCGACCAGAACAGCCCGACCGAACCATAAATAGGATTCACTATCCTCCCACACGCCTCGTACAACAAAGACGTGAATATCGCTGCGAAAAGACAACAATACCCCTCGATCAGATTCAACATGCATGTCAAAATATCAAACGTCCATAGAATTTAGCATAGTTTTCGAATACGGATTTCGGTAGACAAAATAGTCCAAATATAGATTTTTTAACTTCACATTTTACACATCAAATAATTTATAACACATATAATCCAATTTTTTTGTTGATTCAAAGAAATCGAGCACATGATACAATTTTTTTAATTTTTTCTGATTTAGATAAAATTTGATCAGACAGCGCGAGCCAAAAAAAAATCAGGACGAATTGTCTGGTCGGACCAAATTTCGTGAGATCGACCGGAAGCCATATATAATCCATGGAACGGCCTTTCTAGGGTAATTGTTTCTAGGGTAATTGTCGGACCGCGTTTTTTAAAACTATGAAATTAAGAAGCATTGGGGTGTGGATTATTACCGGGACGGAGGTGGTCGGGGCCGGCGTTGATGAGGTTGATGAGGCCGGCGCGACCGTAGAACTTGGCGAGAAAAACGGTGGCGTTTGCTTGGGATTCCGGGCTCTTTATCAACTCAAGGCACGGCCTTATGCTGCAGTCGTCGCTGCACCCCTTCCGTAAGACACGACAGCCATTGCAACTCATCCGCATTTGTCGGAGCCTCAGACTTTGGTTTAAAATCCAAAAAAAAATATGGGGAGAGAGAGAGAGAGAGAGAGAGAGAGAGAGAGATTTGTGCTTTTGGAAAAAGAGGAGAGAGTTTGATTATTTAAGAGGGGAGAAAGGAGCAGCCGCTGGGTTTTGGGAGAGTTGTTTAGTTTTCTTTTCCTCTCTTGTGGTTGAGGGTTTTGGTTGGTTGGTTGGTTTTTTAGGTCAAATTAAAAGTTAAGAAGTTTGAGTCTCGGAATATAAGAGAGTTATCAAAAGAATAGTTTCCTAATTAACTTCTAATGACGTCAATATTAATTAATAAATATTAAAATAATTAGATTGATATTATCTATATTAAAATTGTGCAAATATTCTTTTGCGTAAAAATTGGTCGGACGCGTACAATAAGGTTATAATTCAACTCTAAAATTGATAGAAATGAAGTATTTTTATTTTGATCATGTTATGTTAAATGATCATATTTTATTTATTTTTAAAACACGTAAATTCTACAGAAAATTATAAATAAAGACCAACAATTCATTTTTTGCCCGGGGAAGAATAGTAGAATTGAGTTTTTTTTTTCAGGAAATTCATGGTCGAGGAGGCTCAGTAAATGTGGGCGAGTATTTCTTACCCACGGTTGGTATGAGGAGCGTGAGGTGCACACTCCGGGCGGATGGATTTCGTGTTTTTAGGGATGGAAGGATTTCGTGTTGAGGACTAATTCCACTGTTCTATACAATTCCGTAAGTAGATGGAGTTACTGTATTGCCCATTTTGGTGACACATGTCATATTCTCTCTTCGGAAAATAATTATCAGTTATGCAAATTGTTTACAAGCAATTAATATAGAATCCTGGCAGTCACAGTTCGCAGGTAAAATGTGGTATCTGCTATGATCCATTCATAATTATTCGTACTCTTAAGAAATTCCACAAATGAATTAGAATTACACCAATTGCCCCAAAATTTGTTAAGCCAAAAAAGTATAAAAATTAATTACAGCATGCAAACATTAGAATGTGAGAGGGGTATAATCGTCAAATCAAAGACACACACCCATCGCGGGACTAGTGGGCACAGAGACAAAGGAAGCAAAGTACCAAAAGAGACATGCAAGCGGGTCCCAAACAACACGAAAGGACAGCATGGGGGAGCGCGTGTAGGGCACGCCCACGTGCCAGAGTGCGGTCGAATCGCCACATCCCCCAGGGGAGGGGGTCGAGCGACCTAGTTGTGGGCCCCATCTAATTCGCTCCTTAAAATAAGAATTATTATTAAATAAAAAACCTGCCAATAAATACTATTCTTCTCCCCCAAGGAAAAAGGACAAAACAGGACAAGAAAAGCTCCTGGTTTTCTGGAGGTGGCGTGGCCTGGGAAAACCGCTTTTGTTGAAAACCGGCCACTGGTTTCTGGTTCTGGTTTTCGGTATGGGTGAGTCCCTTCCTTTTGTGGGACTGTGGACGGTTTTATGGGACCCATCACAGCCAGTGGTTTTGGGTAAGACTTCTTTCAAAAAAAAAAAAAATTCATGTTTTTAACTTCTTATCCTTTTAACACGAAATTGCTAATCAAGTTGGGTTTTTTTCTATAGGTATAATCAAGCGGGGTTAGTTTAATTTTAAACACTTTTTGAAACTAATCAACTTGTATTTGCTCATATTGGAAAAATGTATGTTTTGCTTGCCAATTTCAACACAGACAAATTGGTTAACTATCTCTCAAATTTTGATATAAAAATAAATTGTTCTTAGTGTAAAGTAACGGTTTGATTGACTAAATGGTAGATCGAACTGCATTTTTTTTAAACATTGCGTAAATATCAATGATATATAATGAGAGTAACACATTATTATTTGCGATAATGATCAACTTTTTAATTTTATAAAATTTATTAGTTGATATGAAAATTTTAATATCATAACAAACGAATTTATTTTGACTTCCTTGTTCTACCAGTCATTTCATCGCGCATTGGTTAAATCAATAAATCATAGTCGAAAACAAATTGTGGTCTGATAAGTTTCGCATCTTATCAATAGGTGCAAATTTGGTGGTTATTTATAAATATTGAAATTTTAAAAATTTATTATCTTAAAATTTTGAGTTCAACATGAAAATTTAACAATTTACTCCCAATTAATATATTACACGATCTGGTATTAGCTTTATTTATTCCGTGGATCAATTTGGTATATCTGTTAGGGACACCGAGTAAATAATTGTTAAATTATTAAATATCAACTCTGAAATTTATCGGATAGTTCTATTCTATGTATGCCTTTCGTAAACTAATGACAAATACGTGTATCTTACGCCAGTTGATTGGCCTTCCACTTGCTAAGTCAGAATAATAAAAGGATGGGCGGCTTCGAAGAATTAGCCGAAGACTCCCACCTCCTAGGTATCACATGCAACCATACGGATATATCAACCTTGTCTTAAAATAAATTGCATATATTTGTAACAAAAAAAAATTGCATATATTTATTAATCACTTGAAAGGAATCCAATTTCTTTAATTATGTCTCCACTTGATTCCGTCCTATTTTATAATGCTCTAGTCGTCTCATTTTTTTTTTACCACTTGCATAATCTAATGTCGAGCTCCTAAATTCTAGGTACATCTCTCGAGTCTTTTTTTAATGATGACTTGATCCAATCCAATTAGTCGTCGTACCTAACTTCAATATATTGTTTAAAGTAATTGTAAGATTAGTTTAGATGTGATTTTATAATGGCCAAAGTGAAAATATTTAAATTATTAGTTTTTAATGAAACCTGGACCTCCTCTGCCCATGTCGGCAGCACTTTCAATTTTTTTATTGACAAATATAATTCAATTTAATTTTCATAAAAAAATAGTATTCAAATATTACTACTGGAAGTAGAATTATTTTGTCTTATTTCGTATTACGTTTCCACCTGGTAATATTCGCGTGGATCCTATATGCCTGCAATTTCTAAGGCCGAAAGAGGGAGGGGGAAGGGAATAACAATTTGGTCAGTTTATAATCCGGAGTGTTTGGTTTATTAGACGAATTAATGATGATTTAAGTAAAATAAGATATCTTAAAAATATTATTTAATATTGAACGCAATTTCAGAATTTTAAAAGTCAAAATTTTGATGAATTATATTATTGTCATCGCCGTATCGATAAATTGGAATATTGTCGAGCAAATGAAGAAGCATGCATGGTATTTTGCTCAGAAAAAGACCAGATCGTTCGATGGTCTCGTCACTAAAGTTAAAAAGAAAAAGAAACATTACCAAACTGAAAGAAAGAGAAAAGGTAAGAAAGAAGAAGAAGAAGTATCAAGCAATTCGTGGAGAAGTCCACGCGAGCCTCAGGAGTTGGTCCAAAAAGCATGCAAAGACATGGAATGGAGGGAGCACGTGGACGATGAATCTTTAACGTCTGCTTTAAATTCTGGACTCCTCCTTTATGTCCAACTGTTTTACCATCTTTTTTCTTACTGCGTTGTACTTCTTTGAATTGGTGTGTTTCCTAACTTTTTATATTCGTGGTTTCGTTTATATCGTGTTGTACTGCGTTCTATCCATGGTTTCGTTTATATTCGTGTTGAAACAAAAAATTATTTATGTCAAGTAAATTAATTGGTCTTTTTTAGGTCTCGTAGTAGAGGAGGATTATGTCCAAAGTGAACTGGTTATTGTAAATCGTTTGAACTAAAGTGATTGATAACAGTAACCTTAGATTCTGAAAATACCAAACTCATGTTACGACATTAGTATGTCTCGTTATTGATATCGATTAGTAATTAGTGGAATAGGCATATTGAATAATGTGGAAGCAATTGCTCTCTTAATTTTTATTTTGTTTGATAATTAGGTATGTTTTTTTAGTGTATGTACATACAAAAATTAAAATGTTATTCCACTAAAAATTAATCAAATTATAAATTAAATTTAAATTTTAAAAAATTAAAAATTAAAAATTGCTCCCACTTTCCAAATTTTATGACTCCACCTCTGATACAGGTCCATATTTACGATAATGATATGTCAAGTTATCGATACATTATACATGTGATCACTAGCTGCACACATATATTTTTCATTTTAATCTTCATATTTTTAACATTGTTGAAAAAAAAATTACATATTTTTCACTCAAAACTGTTTCAAGGAAAAGTAATACCAGTTTTACAAAAAATAGTGGCTGCTACAGACCTTTTTCTTGTGGCCAAAACGTCGTTCGATCGATAGCTGCCAATCTGTTTGTTGTATTATAAGAAGATTATGTCGTAGTAGCTAGCTCAGCGAATAAGTTGGGAACACCAATCAGAGCCACCGCGATTCAGAACTTTTGCATCTAAGACCATGGACATCAGCGCTCCCAGCACCACGGCGAAGAGTTTTTAATTAATAAAAAATAAAACTATCAAAACAAAAAAAAAGAATGAGATGGAAAAGTTAATCTGACCTAAAACCATTTAGAGTCTTCTCTTTAGTATATGTCAGTTCGAAGAGTCTCAGTTTCAATTTTTTTTCTTACGCCACCGAGTTTGCTACAGTAATTTTACATGAATTTTACCACAGTTCATTTTTTTAAATAGTATCAGATACGAAAATAATTTCGAATGAAGTTAAAAATGATAAAAGAGAATTTAAAAAATTATTAATAAAATCACTAAAGACCATAGAGTCGTTAGGATAATTTACTCACAAATAAATCTTAGCAGGCCACTAGGTTATCTGGCAGTCCGAAACAAAAATCTAATCAAAACACGAAACGATTCTACGGCATCCACCAAACGGCACATTCTGCCAAGCCAATTGGTTTCAGCCATGGTTATGGCGTGTGTTCGTTCGACATGGCATAATTTTTTCAGCCAACTACCAACCTCAATTTCGGTAAAAAGAAAATTCACATGCTTATTTAAGTGTCATGCTAGATATGTAGATTTTAACAAATTAAAATTTGAAATTTTGACAGCAACCACTCTTCATTATAACTACCCTCAATAAATGCATGTTACGATTTTGAGGAAATAAGGATTTGCCTACACAACTTTTATTCACAAACTTCTAATGAAAATAGTCAACCGTGCATTTTTTTGTTTGAACTTTCTCCTGTTATTTAGAATCCATTCTAGCTATCGGGGCTATGTATGGTCGCTAGACAACAGGAAGTTTTTGTTGGAGGGCCACCCAAGAATCATTAATTATATAAAGGGAGACGGACCATCCATTTATTGTGGCTTTGCTAGTTGCCAATAATAGAAAAAAGGGTAAATTACACCTGGCCCCCTCTAATTTAAACAAATAGACGATTTCCCCATGTACTTCGCAAACTGATTAAAAATCCCTCTTAGTTTGGGGAAATTATACAATTTTCCCCTCTTTCCGGAACCGGAGCAAATCTCCGACGAGGAGCTACCTGAAATGACAAAAATACCCTTACATTAAAAAACAAAAAAAAATCTTTCTTCTTCTTCAACCTTGAACATAAACACAGCGAAAACACCCATAACAACGAAATTAAACAAAACCAAGACATCAAACAATCTCGATCCAAAAAAATACCTCTCTCTTCCTCTCGGTTCTTCTTCACCTTTTCCCCTCCTCATCTCCGTTGCCTCTCCGGGAAGAACCAGAGCGTCTCCTCATTTTTCCTTTCCTATTTCTGTTCAATTCCGAGTTTAATTGGACTGAGAATTGGGAGAAATTGTGATTAAGGTACTTTCTTGACAAGCCGCGTGCCAAGTCGG
The DNA here is from genome assembly GCA_012979155.1 of Hypericum perforatum. Lineage (NCBI taxonomy): Eukaryota > Viridiplantae > Streptophyta > Magnoliopsida > Malpighiales > Hypericaceae > Hypericum > Hypericum perforatum. The sequence goes on from SOPF01027817.1 coordinate 143,340, forward strand.
TGGCGGAGGACCCTATGTCCAAGAAGCACCGCCTTCTGATACTGTTCGAACACATTCTTAGTTCAGGCAAGCTTCGCTTTTTGATTCCCGTAGCTAGATTTTCTGGGTATTTATGTTTGTATTTTGGTATTACAGATTTGTCCGAGATACCGTGTGGTAAACTGGACGAGCTTAGAAAGTTGGGGGAATTCGAAGTTGTTTAGCATTCTGTGAAGCTCGGCTACTCGTACTGGAGTGCAAGTTTGCTTCGGTTTGGAGTTGATGTGCAGTTGGAAGAGTTGGTTCTTCTCTGATTCGACCTCCTCTATGGGTTTGGCTATTTTTGGGTTTTGGGTTATGTGTAATTGGGGATTTAGGGATCTGATTTTGGGTAAGCTATTACTGTTTTGGTGGTTTAGCTTTGTTTCTTTGAGGTTAATGAAGAAAAACTACGATTAATTTCCATTCTTTGTACGATTTGAGCTTCTGGTTTGAAGCTCTCATGGTCACTGTTTATTTTGGAATTGTTAAACACACAATAACTATTAATTGTTTAATTCTCATCGCTTACCCACGAATAAAAAGTTCAAATCCAAATAGAGAGGAGGAAGAGGGGAGGGGAGGAGGAGGAAGAGGAGGAAGGAGGAAGAGGAAGAGGAAGAGGGAGGAGAGAATTTTTTTTTGTTTTTTAATGTAAGGGTATTTTTGTCATTTTAGGTGGCTCCTCGCCGGAGATTTGTTCCGGTTCCGGCCAGAGGGGGAAAATCATATAATTTCTCCAAACTAAAAGGGGTTTTTAATCAGTTTGCGAAGTACAGGGGGGAAATCGTCTATTTGTTTAAAGTAGAGGGGGCCAGATGTAATTTACCCTAGAAAAAATTGTCTTAAAGCTAAAACATCCATGATTTTTCAATTCCGTAATGATATAGTAACTAGATTCACCCCCTTTGAAATATCACTATTCAATCATTTAGTGTGCCGATAGGAACTATAGTAAATTTGTATCTTGAGTAAATTTCTAAAATCTTAATAAAGAATTGAACCGTATGTTTTGTTTTCATTGATCAACCAAATATATATAGGATTACAGGGACCAAAACCCTAGAACCTAATTAGAGACATATCCTAATTAGATGTGAAGACATCGTGTTGTAAAAGGACATTACATACTATGCGCTTAATTTAATTGGACCTCAATACTCCCCATCAAATTGGAGCTAGTAAATTGACGACACCCAACTTGCGAACAAGGGCTTGAAAACGATCTAGTCCGAGTGCCTTGGTAAATATGTCAGCTAGTTGACAAGCTGTCGAAATCTTCAATGGTGCAATCTCGCATGTTTGAAAGCGTTCACGAACAAAGTAGTAATCCATTTCCACATGCTTCGTCCGCTCATGGTAAACTGGATTCATGGTGATGTATAACACTGCTTGATTGTCACAGAAAAGTGGAGTTGGCTGTCGAAAGATGATGACTAGCTCTTTAAACAACCACCGAAGCCAAATGACTTTACTCACTGTAGCAGCCATGGCACGATACTCCGCTTCAGCCAAAGACCGAGCAACCACGTGTTGTTTCTTTGTCCGCCAAGAGATTGGCGACCCACCAAATGATATGAAATAACCCGTCCGCGATCTCCGAGTCATAGGACACCCACCCCAGTCTGCATCGCAGTAGGTAGTGAGCTTGAGATTGTCCGAATTATTGAGGAGAATGCCCTGGCCGGATGTAGCTTTCAAATAACAAAGAACACGATCCGTAGCCTAGACGTGTGCAGTGCTCGGATTGGAGACAAACTGACTCAGTATGTTGACTGCATAAGCGATATCTGGGCGTGTCACAGTCAAATACATCAATCGGCCTACTAACCGACGAAATCGACCCGAATCAGCAATGACCTCGCCTCCTGCTTGAAGACGATGGTTTTGCTTGATAGGAAAACCTCAAGGCTGAGAGTTGGTATTTCTACATTCTTGAAGAATATCTAACGTGTATTTACGCTGGCTAAGCACCAATCCATCGGGTGTTGTGACAGCTTCAATTCCAAGGAAGTACTTAATAACTCCCAAATATTTGATTCCAAACTGCTAATCAAGTCGGCGTTTGGTGATTTGTAGCATGCCGACGTGATCCCCTACTAGTATCACATCATCAATATAAATAAGTAATATCAAAACTTGTGCTCGGTGGTGGTAGATAAACATGGCATGATCAGCACGTGATCGAGTGAAACCCAAGGCTAAGAGGGACGTTGTGAGTTTGCTATACCATGTCTGCGAGGCCTGTTTAAGGCCATACAATGATTTCTTCAGTCGACATACTCGCGAATCTCCAGGAGTAGCAAAGCCTTGAGGGACTTTCATGTACACTTCTTCAATTAAGTCTCCATGTAGGAAAGCATTATCGACATCGAGTTGATGGATGATCCACTTTCTTTTAACAGCCAAAGCTAATAGGCACCTAACGGAAACAACTTTCGCCACCGGTGCAAAAGTTTCATAATAGTCAATACCCTCAATTTGCTTGAAACCTCTTACAACTAATCTCGCCTTATAGCGATCAATCGTGCCATCAGGTTTGAACTTGATCTTGTATACCCATTTTAAGTCTACGACACATTTTCCTGGAGGTAGATGTGCGAGAGTCCATGTCCCATTTGACTCAAGTACCCTTATCTCCTACTGCATGGCGTTGCGCCAGCAAGTATGCCTCACGGCTTTATGATAAGATCGAGGCTCTTCATTTGAGCTAATAGCAGCAAGGTATACTTGATGTGCCTACGAGAAACGCTTATAACTGATAAAGTGTGTTAGTGGATACAATTCGGAGTTACCTGAAAAAGTAGGAGATGTCCGAGATGGCATAAGAGGATGTGCATGGACGATTGAAGGGAGAAGCTGGACTTGGTAATCTGTAAGTTTCATAGGGATCTGTCGATGACGCGTACTTTACCACGGTTGCATAATCTCTCCCCCTGAACTAGGTGCAACAGTGTCTGTAGATTCACTTGGTGATGAGGCCACGATCTCACTATCAACCGCGGTTTCTTGTCGTGACTCGATAGGGTCAGTAGTGGTTGCTCCAACTTCTTGTTCCTACGGGCTTGTAGCAATCGGGATTCCCAATACAAGAGGATCTGATGCTACTTCTGGCGAGCATGCCCTCGCTTGATTATTTGGTGACAGAACTACCTTTGGCATTGATGATTCGTTGAATGGGAACACATCTTCAATGAATGTCACATCTTAAGACACCAGGAACTTGCCACTTTGCTGATCATATAGGCGATACCCTTTCTGGTTAAAGGGATAGCCAATAAACACACATGGCCAACTTCTGTCGTCAAATTTATCAGTCCGAGTGTGATTATGTGCATAGACGAGGCACCCAAAAACACAGAGATGGTCATATTGAGCTGGTCGGCCAAATATGATCTCATATGGGGTCTTGTTTTCAATAGCTCGAGAGGGAAGCCGATTAATTAGGTAAGTCGCCGTGAGGATACACTCCCCCCAGAAGCAAATCGGCAAATGTGCTTGAAAGTGTAAGGAGCGGGCCACCTCTAGTATATGTCGATGTTTTCGCTCGACGACTCCGTTCTGTTGAGGAGTATATGGACAAGAGGTCTACAATAATATTCCATGCTCTTCATAGTATCGTTGCATCTCGTTTGAGTTGAATTCCAGGCCGTTGTCAGTCCGGATAGTCTTGACCCCAATGCCAAATTGTTTTATGATCATGTTGCAAAATGCAATTAGAAAGCGTGGGACATCAGACTTATGCTTCATCAAGAATGTCCATATGCCTTGACTGAAGTCATCAACAATTGTAAGAAAATAATGAGCACCATTTGATGAGGGAGTCCGATATGGTCCCCAAATATCGCAATGAATAATTCAAAACAGGCACTTGTCTTGATAGAACTTAATGAAAACGGTAATCGAGTGTGCTTTGCTCGAAAACAAGGATCACAATAACTAATGTCTTCAGAAAATGACAAATTATGAAATGTATCTATGTGCCTCATCTTCTCATTAGAGATGTGTCTAAGGCGTTGATGCCATGTTCGACTGTTCACTATAGATCTAGCTGAAAGTACTATCCCCCTTTGCACATCCTCGAAGTAGTAGAGGCCATCTCGTTGTCTACCCACTCCAATCAGACTCTTCGAAGTTGGGTCCTGTATAACACATGAATCAGCAGAAAACATTACTGCACAATTGAACTCCCTCATCAATTTGCTAATAGACAACAAGTTACATTTAAAAGCTGGTATATATAGCATATCATTAAGATGAATTTTATCTGTGAGATGGACTTTGCCAACTCCATTCACAGGTACAAATTCACCATTGGGAATTTTGACTGGTGGGCATGTATGATCACCCGATTCATCAACCAAGGATGCCCGATCGCACGTTATATGGTCCGTTGCTCTGCTGTCCATCACCTATGGAAAATAAGAGTCAAACTTACTCGCCATGTTAGCATAGGAATCGGATAGTGTAGACGCTGTTGTTGAAGCCGAGCTAGTATTTCAGGCGAGCAACTTAAGGAGTGAATCAACCTATTCTTGTGTGAGGCTGGGATTGGGCTTGTCGTCATGAGTGACCTGGGCGGCTCTCGGTCGGGGCCCATTGGGCACCTTTTGTTTATTGTAACTTGGTCGTCCTACAGCTTGTGGACGACTTGAACTCGTGCTTGAGTTGTTGGTGTTTGTCTTCCATCTAGGTGGATAACCAATAATCTCAAAACATCCAGCCTCAAGATGTCCGATTTTTCCACAATAAGAATACTTTGGGCGAGAACCATCACCTCTAAAGTTGTCTTCCCTTTGCGATTGGAAAGCTGCAGACTCTAACGTAGGACATCGTATGGCAGCAATGTTTCGGTGCTGCTCATCCTCGGATACGAGATGATAAGCAACTTTGACAGTCGGAATTGGTTGACTGTTGAGAATCTGGGTCTTCACCGTAGAAAAGGAATTATCCAAGCCCATTAGGAAGTCATAGAGATGTTCCTTCTCTCGAATTTCTGCCACCTTCTTCTTCTTCAAATCACAGGTACAACCATTACATGCACAATTGGGAAGAGGAGTGATATCTTGTGCCTCGTCCCAAAGGCTTTTTAGCTTATTATAGTAAGCTGATACCGATAGCTTGTCTTGACGAAGAGTTGCGATGGCGTGTCTCAATTCGTAAGCTTGTGGAGCGTTTCCTTTACCAAATCTTTCGACAAGGTCGCTCCATATGTCGCGGGCAGTGCATGCAGATCGCACGTTACTACGCACGTCCTTTTCATAGAAGACTTGAGCTAGCCTCTCACCGTGGCATCGGCTCGTATCCAGTGCTGCAAGTCAGGTGATATTGCCGACGGTCTTCCAATCGTGCCATTGACAAATCCGAACTTGTTCTTGGCATAGAGGACCATACTCATGTCGTTGATCTACTCGCCATAGTTGCCTTCATTCAGAAGTTCCGCAACATGTGATTGGCTTGGATTATCAGAAAGATGAATATAGTGTGGTGATAATACATCCACACTGCCTGTGATGGGAACATAGCCTGCTCCACCAGATCGCATGGTGCTAGTGTCGCTGGCTTCAGTCATGTTTCGTGGGTGGTTTTATTTTCTAGGGTTTTGGTTAATTCTCCAGGTTTTAGCCCTGATACCATAAAGAATTGAACCATATGTTTTGTTTTCATTGATCAACCAAATATATATAGGATTATAGGGACCAAAACCCTAGAACATAATTAGAGACATATCCTAATTAGATGTGAAGACATCGTGTTGTAAAAGGACATTACATACTATGGGCTTAATTTAATTGGACCTCAATACTTAAGATTTTATGATTCGACATGTTTATGATAATCCAAATTTTATGTAAGATCTCAAAGTTATCTGGATCATTAGAATTCACGAATATATTCTCCTAAAGTTTCAAGATCTGTGATCGAGCTCGATTGTTCTCTACTAATCCTCTCAGTTACAAATAGTTTGTGCAAGAGATTTATCAAATATTTTGATATTTTTACTTTTTTAGAATCATATTTGATATGTTCTGATTATTTTAAAGGTATTTGGTAATTTTTAACTCTCAATAACATAATTTAAATTATCACGTAATCTTAACCATAATTCTTTTTTTTATTATTATAAATGCAAGGTTTATTTGGTAAAAAAAATTTTTATACCAAAATGATCCTTAATAAAATTCCGATTATGACAACATTGTCCTCAAGTGGCTATGGACAGGACGTTGGTTAGCCCACAAAGATTCATTAGCTTTATCATCCACTGAATTCGAGTAACGCCCACGGGTATAAATCCCTAATTAACATGATTCTATGAAAACGATCAACTAATATTATAAGTTTTATAATTTAGCTAAGAGAAGAATTCTAGTCATCATAAATATTTGGTAGAAACATTTTGTCACCATTCATATGCGACAATGTCAACTTACTCGTATGATTTTTTATGAATCACGGGCCAACTTATACCTAAAGAAAAGGAAAAAAAAATGGGTTAATTATCCTCAGGTCCCTGTACTATTGAAGATTTTGTAAAAGGGTCTCTGTGTAATTTGAATAAGATATAAAACCCCTATTTTTTAATAAAATATTGATATTAGGTCCCTGGCTGACATCATCAAATTTTTTTGCTTTTTTTACATTGAATTGACTAAAATACTCTTAAGCCAAAAATAAAAAAAACCTTTCTTCAAACTATGTAGAACACCAAAAAACATACGTACTCTCTGCTTCGACTTTCCCAACAACAAAAAACCTATAAACAAAATTTATTTTTTTACTAAAGATGGAGTCTTTAGTAAAGATGCTTAAGGACACATAGAACAAGTTTTAGGTCCTAAATTCAATTTTATATGATTTTACAAATTTTGGCAAGTTGGAAAATAGAAAAAATACTTCTGTGCCTCCAAAATTTCTGAAATATTTTACGTAAATCATGTATATTTTTAGGATGGTTCATGAAAAATTTCAGCTCAATACGAATTATGATTGTATTTCAATTTATTTTTTTACTTTTTAAAGGAAAAGGTTATTTTAGTAATCTTAGGTCCATTTTCGCCAGAGAAAAGAGCTGATTCCTGCAACAGGGGTTAAATAATACCCTTTTCACAAACTAGAGGGGCTAAATAATAAAAAAAACTAGAGGGGCTGAATCACTAATTTCCATAAACCCGAGGAGCCTGAGGGGAATTATCCCAAAATTTAATCAAATTCCTTAAATTTCTAACCCAGAAACAAATTTTATCAAACCCATAAATGAATTCCCTAACGCGTCGAAGATCTCCGTTGAAAATCTTCTCAACTTGGTACCGACCATCTTTTCACCGTAGGGGATGGTGGTGGGCCTCGTGGAGACCCATGTGTGTCGCGCTTCCCAGAGGAGCTGAGCGGGGTGGGGTTAGACGCGTATGAGACTAGTTGAAGATCCTCGTGCATGTACCCGATTAGGAACGATTGGGAATGGGAGGGATTGGGAAATTAGGGTTTCCCGAGCAAGGATTTGTACCCACCCACAGAAACTCCGGCGACGACGCCGGCACCGACGAAGCCGACATGTTCCCGTTCCCGTTCCCTATAAACAAAAATTGGAGGAAGTAAATGGATGAGAACCTCAAGCGGCTCCACTAGCTCCAGTTCGGCGTCGATGCGGCTATGGAGATACGCGACTTCTCCACGGCTCACGTCCTCAGCCTCCACTTCGTCGGCTTTCTCGAGTTGTGCACTGTAGCCGACCCGCTCGATGAGAAGCTCACCCGTCCAATCCGAGCAGATGCGCTCTCCAACTTGACGCGGCTCATCGATCTCTTCTCACTTCCTCCAATCCGTGAACGGTGACACATCGATGGAAGAAAACACATCGATTCGAAGAAAATAGTAGAAGGAGGAGAAGATAATAATAAGAATGGGGTCAGGTGGGAGACGATGGGTTTTCCATTTTGTTTTTTGGGTTTTTTTTATTTTTGGCGTAAGGGTATTTTAGTCAATTCAATGTAAAAAAAGAAAAAAAATTGATGATGTCAGCCAGGGACCTAATATCAATATTTTATTCAAATTACACAGGAACCCTATTACAAAATTGTCACTAGTACAAGGACCTGAGGGTAATTAACCCTTAGTACTAGAGGATGATAAAATATACTTTTACTTTGTCATATTACATTTCATCATCGACTAAAACTCGGTCTTCAACTATGTGTCTTAACACGTCAGATCAAAAATGATAATTTGTCAATCTCATTCGACCGGGCAATTTTCCTGAACCTCTCCCGAAAAAGTGTGTACAACCAACACAGATTCAATTATCAATTTTCAATAACAAGCCTATATTGTTAAAATGTGAAATCACGACTAGTAAAGTGAATTTTTTTTAAAAGAAAAAGAGAGCGCGTGGATATCCTTCGCGAGGACATTCTAGAGTAGAAGCCAGTTGCGTCTTAATAAAGCTGATTTTAGACCCCCGTTTTTTGGGAGGAAATGCATTCCCATTTGGCGATAACAAAACCGGCGTCTGGTTTCCGGTTTTAGGATCTCGGAGAGGGGGCTCCCTGAAATATTCAAAACATTATATATTTAGAGAAATAAAACATTATCTTTGTGGTGGTTCTGGTAGAAAGTTTCTGATCCATTGTTTGGCTGGTCTCATCTCTCTTTCACAGAATTTATAAAATAAAGGGAAAAGTTTCTTTTAGTACCTTGTGGATCTGCGAAAATCACTTTAGTATTCTGTGGTAAAGAACTCTTTATTCGAGTCATACCTCACCAATTTTCTATCACTTTGGTCCCAAAATTACGATATTGCCCCTCCCTCAATCAGAAACTAACCAAACTTAGTTCAACCCGACCGAATCCACATCTAATTCAACCCAATAGGGCGTAAAAAATAAGATATGACTCGGATTGAGCTGAAATTTTACAAGAAGCATCCTAAAAATATACATGATTTACGAAAAAATATTTCAGGAATTTTAGAGGCCAAGAAGTATTTTTTTAATTTTTCGAAACACTGAAACTTTGTAAAATTATATAAAATAGAAAATGTGTCCAATTGAGTTAAAACTTGTCACAGGGATGCATTTTGGTTCCTAAATTTATTAGAGATTCTTAAGGTTTCCAAGGACAAATTTCAACTCAATTCGATATATTTTCTATTTTATACGATTTTACGAAGTTTCAGTGCTTCAAAAAATAAAAAAAATACTTCTATGCCTCTAAATTCCTGAAATTTATTTCGTAAATCATGTGTATTTTTAGGATTCTTCCCCTGAGACAAGTTTCAACTCAATTAGATATATTTTCTATTTTATATGATTTTATGAAATTTCAGTGCATCGGAAAATAAACAAAATACTTCCAAGCCTCTAAAATTTCTGAAATGTTTTTCGTAAATCATGTGTATTTTTATGATACTTCTTGTAAAATTTTAGCTCAATCCGAGTCATATTTTATTTTTTACGCCCCATTGGGTTAAATTAAATATGGTTTCGATCGGGTTGAATTGGGTTTGGTTAGATTCTGATTGAGAGAGGGGCGGTATCGTAATTTTGGGACCAAAGTGATGGAAAATTGGTGAGGTATGACTCGAATGAAGAGTTCTTTATCACAGGGTACTAAAGTAATTTTTGCAGAAACCACAGGGTACTAAAAGTGACTTTTCCCTAAAATAAATATCGATGACTTGATCTATGTGTATCATGCAAAAGTCGGTACATAACACATTTTCATTGGATGGTTAGAGGTTTTCTGAAATTTTATAGGTTCAGTATTACTTTTTCCGATTTTTTCTAGAATCGTTTTCCGGGTCTTTTTACAGGGTTTTTTTTTTGTAGTTCATATTTTCTGAAACATAGAGTAAAAAAATTATATTAAATTTTTATTGATAAAAAGAAACGGGAAGACGTATTGTTGTCCTTACTGACTTTGTGGAACTCGTTCAGAAGAGGTAATTAATTAGATTGACCAGACCAAAGTGAAACATTTGTTTTTGCCGCGTTTGGGCCATTTGTTGACGTTACGACGGCCCAATTTGATGTGAATCAAACGTTGGGAAGTCGATGCACTCTGAAATTTTAATGCGGTAGTTATTTGGGGTCAATCTCCCTATCCTTTGTGCAAGTCGTCGACTAAATTAACTTCGTCCGCCAAACCACGTAATATTCACCATTGATTAATTTAACTTGGACTCATATAACACCGATTTGGTTGGAAATAGGCACATTTTAATTACTGAGCACAAAGTAACATATAACCAGATACCTTCATTGAATTTGTAAAATGCATGGGATCATGAAAATTACAAGACTGCCATTATATGCCTCCGCGGGCTATAAATCTCGAGGAACAATTTCATAGCTCTCACTAGCCAAGCGTCCCTTTCGTCCAGCTCTTCAGCATTTCTAAAGCTGCTTTAGGCTGATCCATTGGTACCATGTGTCCAGCTTCATACACCTATTTAAATCATCGAAATGGTTGCCAATTTTTTGTAAGTTTATTATAGTCGCAGCATGTCAGTGAAATATCGACCGTTGAATATATCAAATCAAAGCATGCTCAGAGAAATGCAAGTACCTTGAGGAAGGTGAGAGGGCCAAAGCTCTTCTTCTCCCCTGCCTTTATTTCCCCACTAAGCACAAACGGTACCGTCGGAGCAGCAGTGAATTGCTTCTGGCCGGACCACTGCATCGCCTGAACCCACCTTGAGTTTCCTGTCAAAGTAAGTGAGCGGATCATTAGGAAAACAAGTTCGGTTATGCAATGCGAGTACTAAGAGAATAAGCAAAGTACATAATCAGTTACTTACCTAGCCAATTGCAGATGAGATCCTCCTCTCCAGCATAGACAAGCACGTTGATGCCTTCCTCGAGAAGTGCCGGTATCCCGACTTCGAGATCCCTCATCCAGTCGTCTATCATGTCGTTGTACACATCACGGCTGCAAGAAACGAAGTCTATGTCTTGGACTCCCAATGCAGCTTTCACAGTTTCATTGTTTAAGAAGGTCTCAATTGCTGAGAAGTCGTAGCACAGCGGGCCGTCGCACGTCTTTCTTATGTCGTAGTACTGCACAAACCAACAGGAATATCAGCTGCTTGATCATAGTTTGGGAACTGATCCAGGAAGTGGAACTTGTAGAATCATCAGTCTTACATTTACATTGCCAGCAACTTGCAATATTGCTTCGAAGATATAGTTGCAAGTCTCAAATGCTTCTTCACAGGTGTCTGTACCATCAGTACCTGAAAACACATTTCATGTTTAGTCTCAAATACCACTTCATGGGAATGGAACAAAGACAGGTTACTACCGCAAGCTTTGATTGCCTGTTCGCATTCGGGAACCATCTGGTTTACCATTTCGTAGTCGGATTGTCCAATTAACTTGTTAGCCAGCGCAAAATCCGTGTACGCATTGTATTGAATAGCCGGATCTGTGAGCCCATTTCCAATTGCAAATCCCTGTAACAGATCATGTAAAAGGGAAAATTTACATTTGGTACTCCTAAAGCCTGTTAGAATATGCAAGTGCAAGTTTCACCTTGAGGTTTACATGTAACCCTTGTTTGTTCTTATTTCCTTTGTCAATTCTTGAAGCTAAAGCTGGGATATAGTGTCCGGCATAGGATTCTCCGGTGATATAAAAATCATGATCAGCATAATCCGGATGCCCTTTGAAGAATTCCTGACACGGTAACAAATAAAGTGAACAAGTGGAGCCAGTCAAGGAAACTATTTCATTTCTGTGTACTGACATTTGAAACTGGAAAATGAAAAGATACTGAATCAAAAGATTAAACCAACCTGCAAGAAGTTGTAAAGATCATTGCTGACTCCAGCTTCATCGTGGCGGAAGTCGCTATCGTCCGTAGAGTAGCTGAAGCCGGTTCCAGTTGGCTGGTCAACAAATATGATGTTTGATGCCTACGAAAAACAAAAACAGGGGAATTTCCATTTGTCAAAGCAATTAGTTAAATCATTAGACTTAAACCGTATACCAGCAAAATAAGCAAGCACTAGAACCAACATGGTCTACTAGACTTAATTACAATCTCATAAGAGTTTAGATTTGAAGGTTAATGCAAGATGACTAGTACCATGTCCCATCCATAATCATTCCAGACAAGAGAGCTGTTATCGTTTGCAATTTTAACGGGGCCATTTTCATAGAACAAGGCCAGCTGACCACTGCATCCGGGCCCTCCAGTCAGCCATATGACAACAGGGTCACTCTTGTTTCCTCTTGACTCAAAGAAGTAGTAGAACATCCTGTAGAAGAAACAAGAATCAAATTTCCAAGTTTTGTCAAGGACTTAGAAATGACTTCTAAAACGTTGCATATACCTGGCAGCTACGGTATCAGGCAGGCTGTAGTAGCCAGCGTACTGTCCGAATTCCTTAATGGAAGGCCCCACTATACCAAAAAGAGCCTGGAAGTCGATCGGTTTCTCTACCATCCTTGGAGCTGCATCAGAATGTTCCTCCGGAACTGGATGAAGCAACTTGTTGATACTGCGGGTAGGGGACAAGTTCAACGACTTTTGCAGCCTCTCGGCGTGTGAATTTTTCTGGTTTGCAGCCCGAGAAGTGCGGTGCAGGCGACGGGGATGCCTCGCAGCAGAAGCTAGGGGTGAAAGAAGGCCCAGGAGGAGCAAAGAAAGAAACAACACAGACCAAGTTGGTGAAGCCATTTTCCAGTGGTTATATTTGATGAATTGCTGGTCTAGTGCAATGGAAATTGAGCATTTATAAGGTCGCATATGAACTCAAACCTGGAATTACTTGGCAATTGGGTTACTCTGTTATAGCAGTCTAAAACACATTGTGGAATGTTTTATTGCCATCTTGTTGCGTTCTTTTCGTCTGTTACCGTTTGTGCTATTATTTGTTTGAATGTATATTTTTTGTTCTTGAGTATTTTATAATTGTAAAATTACAATAGAAAATCTTGGACTAATTATCGTTTGCATTTGCATCATCTTTGGTTTCTGTGATTTTAACAGTTTGGCAATTGATTTATTTTGCGAAAAGTATACTTAAGTACCTAGTAATTTAGCATTTTTCAAGATAATGCCATGTGATTTTTTTCTATCAAAATTCAGTAACAATGGTTTGTTTCTCATATATATTTCTAAGTTCCAGGCAGCCAAGGTAGATACCTAGTCACATGTCCCCGGCAACGACACTAATTTGAGGTACGACAGATTGATGAATTATGTAATGCAATCAAATAGTATAGTAATAAGTAAGGTTTATAAGTAGGGTTGGAACACAAAATCTGAGCAATCACTGTCAAGTAGCAAGAATAATAATTATTTTCATAAGATGGTGTGTGATTTCAATGAAAGTTAAAACAAAGATAATAACATAAGGAAAAGATTTGTGAACAATGGAGATAAAACGAGCACGATACCCTTATGTTGTGACTACCTATGTTTAAATTATGGTTCTTATGAAATCCTAACTAGTATCTAGAGTCGTTCTAATACGTCTACTTAATACTTTTGCTAATTAGGTTGACAAGACAAAGATAGCAAAGACCTAAGTTACTAATTAATGCTTTCGCTCAACAATTAGACTTAGAAGTAAACTAATTTAAATTATCATGATTTTTTCTAATGGGTTATTCTTATAATATTAAGATGTATTATTAATACTTAATAATATATTAATAAATTATTCCATTAAATTGAGTGCCTCTCGATCTACTCTAATCAATTGTAATCATAATCTAGATGATCAAGCTTGGATAAGCATTAAGAAAAAAAATCAACTACTACTAGGCAAGACCTTCAAACCATGAACTAACATATATAATCAATTACATAATTAGGGCATCACATCCATAAGAGAACTAATTACCATGCATATTTATTAAGCACGGGATAATAATTACAAAAAAAAAAGAGATAGAGATAGAAAAATTTAATCTTCAATAAATGATCTCAAAACTCATAAGAACAAGTCTTCAGGCTACTAGAATATAATACTAAACGTAAGAACTTATGATCATAATATAGCCAACGGTATACTAGAAAATAAGAAAACTCAAAAGAGGTTGTTCCTAATTAAAACTCCTAAGAGTCAAAACAAATGGCCTAAAATAAGGAAAATATCAAAACATGATGTTCTAGAATCAAAACAAATGCCAAAGTTAATCCAAATCAAGATTAAGCTCAAAACTATCAAAATAAGAAGATTCAAGATAGCTCAAATTAGCCACCTAGCTTCTGCCAATAGTCTGTCATACGTCGAGCACTACCCTTCAACCCCCTTGTTTATGCAAGGATTCCCAGCACCATTTTGTGTTTTTAGCCTCATCATATTTTTATTTTCTATTTTTGACTCTCTTAGGCTCCGATTTTGACCTCAACTATGAAAGACATAAATGTACATCTCTCTTCAAGCTTTCCAAAGATATCTCACACAAAAAATCCTATACTCCAGCAGAGAGTAATGGCTCCCGCAATATGTCTCTCGTAATCACTCCTACAACAGTCTTTAATCACTTGTGAATCACTCTGAATACCTATGAAAATATATGAGAGACTAGTAGACAACTATTTCTTACCTTGATTACATGCAATTGACATGGGACTAAAATAAAACACGACTAAAATGTATTAAAATATGACTAAAACGTACTAAAATATGACCAAATATATACAAAATATACGAAAAATATACAATTATCTATACAATCATCACACATCTGCCAAAACGACATCCTTCAAAGTTTTACATGGGCATTCTATTTGTTTAAGACATTACAAATGCTCTGACACAAAGCTCATGTTTGTAACTTGAGTGGTTGTCAACTTTAAATATATTTTTGATATTCTTACACCCCAATGTTGGAGAAGTCAAACTAAAAAATTACAGATATATGTCTAATATTTGCAAAGCAACTAGATTTAATTTAATCAGACTCTTGAATAAGAAGTTGTGATTTCTAAAAAAAACTCATACTTGCAACTCATTTGAATAATCACTTTGAATATTTATTATCATTTTTATATAAAAAAATGATAGTACATAAATGTGGATTTTGAATTTGGGATTAAATTGGATATTATTTGACATACGCCATGTCATCATGACTTAAAAAAATAAAACATCTACGTCACACTTTAAATGACATTATTTTGACAGACATGGTAGCCACGTGGACGGACATGTGGCCAAAAATTTAATTGGACTCTTCTAGACTTGTAAATGTCCAAATAAATAAACCTATAATTGAATTTGGATTAAAAAATGCATAATCGTATCTTATAAAAATTAAACTATAAGCTAATTAAGTACACTTTTCATATTATTTTTTAAGTTTCCCCCCTGCAACTTTGTGCTTGGGATTTTTCTTAGACTTAATAAAGAAATCTTCTTCTAGAAAAAATCGCTCTTTCACTAAACGAAGCTGAGGGCGTAAAAGAAAATTCTATAAGTTACTCATCCATTATGAACTTATTGCGCATGAAAAACGAGAGATACTTATATTTTTATATTTTTTCAAGTTTTTACATTTTTGTTAAATAATACAAATTTGAGTCAGATAGAATTTTTAAAATGTAATAACATTTTGAACAAATATTTAATATTATTAAGTTCTAATGATCGATTGAGTTTTACTTTATGAGTAAAATAAAACTGTTTGGTTTATATTTTTTTGGAGTTTTTTTTTGTTATATCAGACTTTGAAAATGGCAACATCGGGTTCGATGGGTTTAAAGAAGGCAGATCTGTGAATTTTGACCTTAATATAGCTCTTAGAAACGAGGACTTAATTAGAAAAATATAAAAGATTAATGCAAAATTTTGAAATTATTATGTAGAATCAATTTTATTAGTCAAATTATACGGGCACAGCTTTTTTGAAGTTTCTGATAGTCACAATCTAATAATATTAGACATTATTGAGAATAATTCTCAGTAATTTTTTACATTTGTTTATTTTGAATACAAATCTTTTATTATTTCTACTAATCCGGACGAACTTTGACAGTTTGATTTTGGTGTCTAATTGACGTTATTCGATCCCCTAGGATTAGAACCAAGGACTGCCTACTGGTGTATTGGAGATATCTACATAAAAATCATTCCAGAAGTAGTCATCTGGATTTAGGTTGTTGCATAAGTTCTGTCTCCTCTCAAACTTAAAAACATGAATTTCTTCCACCAAAAAAAAAACCGTGAATTTCAATTCATTGATAAGGTCGTTATTCATCCCGAATTCCGGATATTTAAAAGTAAAGGCTTTTTGCGGGCCCTCCCCATTGGACTGGATTTTCTTAGTGTAATCAAATTGAGGTAAGTAGTTGCAGTTTTTTTTCGAGTAGTAAGAAATTGTAAATTCTTTAAAGAGATGTTAAATATTTTTAGATATATGAATTTTTCGAATGAAAAAATACACCTATCTCTAAGTAAAGCCGGAGGATGAATACCTACGAATAAAAATTAAAGAAATTGGGTCCCAATTTGAGTTCAATGCCAGTCTCTAGTTGAGTAAATTTGCGACGGCCCAATTTTATGGTTTCGATAAACAAATCCACTAGCGTCAATATCCAATGCCAAAAGTATTTGTGTATATTTTTTCTCGGGAAATTAGTTTAAGGTATTATAGTTTGGTATTCATAGAGTCTTTATTATTTGAAAATCATTCTTTCAGTTTATACTGTGCAAAATAACAGAGATGTTTAGTCCTTAATAGGTAAATTATTGATGTTAGCGGTCAACATAAATTTGTTTATAAAAATTATACCCTTCTTTTAAAAATCCAACCCGACTTGACCTGACCTGAAAAATTGCTAAGTTGACTCGTCTTGCAGATGTGTCGATGAGTGACATTGTGTGCCATTAGAGGAGGAAGCAGTCGTCGCTCTCCTCCACCTGGTAAGAATCCTAGCCCTCGAGTCGGAGATCTTAACGGCCGTCCAACAGGATGCCAGCCACAACATGCTAGTGTTCCTCAGCTGGTCCACTGAATTGCTCCACTACTACTCTATGTTATTCGACTCGCTCGACATCACTTGGATCGGCTGCTCCGAGGAGAATAGGATGATGTCGGAGATGTACCTCAATCGCCAAATCTTCAACATCGTCGGCACGAGCGGCTCGCCAATTGGAAGATTTGGCTCGAATTGGCCAGGTTCGACCTAGTGTGCCTCGAGTCTAACGTGTTCAAGTTGGCCAGTATGCCCTTACTCTTGTCAGCGATGGGAATGGTTAGCAGATGGAGAAGAGCGATGGCTGCCTCCTTCTAGGATAGCACACGCGGCTACTCATCGGCACATCCGCTAGTCAGGTCGGGTTGGATTTTTAAAAGAATGATATAATGATCATAAAAAATTATGTTGATTGCTAATTTTAGCACTTGACTCACTAGGACCCAAACGTCTTTGTTATTTTAAAGTAAGGACTAAAAGAATATGTTGCAAATAATAAGAATTGAAGTGATTGAGTACCGAAACTACAGCTAAGGCACGAAATATCCTGTCAGGAGCTTTTATTTAGAGGATCTTATTTAGTGCAAGTCTGTTCGAAGTGCTCGACAAAAAAATCCACTCAGCTCGATGATGGATGTAGGAGTTTAACGAGGACCGTAATCGCATCCCAGTATACAACATACATTTTTTTAACTGTATTTTTGAACGGCTACTAAGCTTGTATACCCTCAAAAAAATTAAACACAAGCTGAGTTAACAGTAACTAATCACATTACGTGGTTACTTTTATAATATAATGGCATCAACTCCGGATTTGATACCGAAAGCTAGAAGGTAAATGTTAATCGAAAAGAAAAATCACCCGAGAAAGGATTCGGCTCCCTTGAATTCTTTTACTGACAACATAGAATATGAATCAAGATATACGTTGCCTCAAAAAATAATTATTGAAGTTTATCAACCTACAAGTCCAACATTTACCACTTTACTATTTTTTTTGGTAAGTCGATTTTCATTAAACAAACGAACATTTCCAAAGGGGATGTACTCACCGATTACATACAGAACGAACATTTACCACTTTACTTGACATAGTAGCCTTACAACAACAACAATTTAAAAAATCTTTGATACAAATAAAAAGTGACTTACGTGCTCGTTCATAAACCAAAAAATTGATCGATTTTGAAGTTTCAAAATAAACCAACATTGTCTTTTGACATCTTAATGACGATCATAATGACACGTTTAAACAGACTTCGAAAACGACCTATTCATTCTTTCATCAAAGCGTTGGAACCTGGATGATATCTTCTAGATCCCACAAACCTTCCTCCGACGGCCGCTCCTCTGCCGGCTCAGCCACCGCACTTTTTTCAACAACAATACTAGGAAGCTCAGCCTCATTGTCATACTTATTCTTAGCTATAAACCTTCCATTAATGTTTTTCTTCTTCTTGTAACTAGTCTTCCTCTTCATTGGCCAAACCCTTAGAGTCCTTGCCCTATTTCCATTCACACGTGCTTTGGCAAGGATCCTTGCCATCCTTGATTCCTCTCTATCCTCTTGTGTTCCAAAATTTCCTGCCGTTCGCCCTCCAAATAATGCACTAACTTTTGGTTTCTTCATTTTCCTAATTATTTATCTTGAGAAGCTAGGAGTTAATTGAAGAAATAGAAGAAATGGAGAACGTATGAAAGGGGGATGTGGTATGAGAGGTGCAATTATATACTTATACCCAGGCTCCTAGAGGAATTATCTTTTTTTGACGTAGAAAAATTACCATACAAGTAATAGGATCAGATATGATATTTAATTCAAAATCTTAACTAAATATATACGCGGAGTAAATTCGTTTTGTCTTAGAGTGGAGTAAACGTTTTTGATAAACTAGGACTAATAATTATCTCACATAATCAATATGGCGTCACTACTAGAAATTGACTTTTTGGACGTTCATGTCTTATATGTTGAGTTCGAAACTAAGGGTCAAGTTGGTAATTTTACTTACATCTCCGCCCCCCTAGCCCAAGTATCATATACGCCCCCAAAATAAAGAGATTTAAATACTAACAGAAAAGCACCTATTTCCCTAAGGAAGACAATTTGGACGAAAAATATAATCTTTGCTCCACAGCTCTAAATTTTGAACATTAGTTCTATATGAGAAGGCGATAAGTGGGTTTAACTAGAAAAATAAACTCTTAATTAATGGTAAAAAAGCATAAAAAATATTACATGTATCTCAAGTAGATTTTGTTCTCTGAACAGATTGGAAGAAACTGAGTGCTCATTTTTTGTAACTTGACTTGGAATATGAATCTTTTTGAGAAAAGATAGGAACTTTCTTAGATAATCTTTTACGATCTCTAGTATGCACTATCATATTGTGTCACAATGACGAACACCAAAAATTTAAGAGAGGCTGAATTGGGTCAAAAAATTATAATTTTTTGAACTGTACAAATTAGAGAACATGTAATTTTTTTTTTTTGCAAAATCCCAAAAATCACGAAAAAATGAAAAAAACTACGAGTTGATATTGCATGAAAAAATTGTCATTGTCGCGACAAAAATATACATGTCAAGAGTTTTTATGCAAAAATTTAAAAATTAAGGAACCAAAGTAAAAAATACCCATACAAACTTATTACATGCAAGAAATGTCATTATCCAAAAAAAATAAAAAAATAAAAAATGAAAATACACATGTCATTATTGAATGAAGAAAATGCGTATATCACATGAAAAAATATCAATACATTCTACCCAAATTTTGTATCTATAGAATAATTTGTAGAGTTTGTATTTTGTATCCAATCCATTCTCGATTTAACAGTCGAATGTGCTGCTTGAAATAACTCGAAAAAATAGGAACCAAAAAGGAGAAATTTTCGTTTAGCAACCATGATTTTTTTTAGAAGATCACAATCATATATGTCATTTACCCCGGACTAAAGTAATAAAGAACTGAAACCAGAACCGGACAAATTTTTTGTGACCAATATGGTGGACGTTGATTTGGGCCATTAAGGATCAACATGAAATTACGCACTTATGGTACTTTCTTCTTTTGTTGACCGATATATATGAAACTTAGATTACGACGCATTGCTAGAGGGTCAACTTCAAGAAGCAGCAACGAAACCATCGTCTTCCGAATCTCAAAAGCTGACGTCGCTCATTTGTAGTTATCCATCTACGCGTGAGAATAACCCAACAATAATGAGTATGATAAGTGGATAGGTAAAATTTATTAACCGAAATTCGAGTTAGGTAGAAAATTTAAAAATTAAAAAAAAAAATTAAAAATAGTTGGTATGGTCGCATCATAATTAAATTCGAATAATTTTCACACACAAGTTGATATAATACTTATTGCTCCATATAATAATTACTTGTCACCAAAGAAACATCATAATATGGTCCAAGTCAACATCCATATAGAAAACTTTTTAACAAATTTTATAGTCAATTAGGATAGACAAGACCAGATTTTTTTTTTCCTATCATCGATAGACGATAGTAATATGATCAGATCATTTTATATCTCTATAAGACGAAACGTCCGAAGAAACTATCCAACCAAGCCAGATATAATGGCAAAATTTGATCGTGGCTCAAATCATGCGCAAATTTCACGCAACAATAAAGAACCTAATCCTTGAGATTTATAAAACATACATATACATGGTTGACAAATTTTACCAAAACTCAAATCACCAATTTGACTATACAGACTTCCCCAAAAAAAATTCACTCTATACAGACACCTTGATGATCACAATACTAAACCCATATATTATACAGCTACCAGGGATTACGCCCTTTACTTCTCTTATCTTCTGTTGTTCATTAAAAACTTACTTACCGAGACATTAGCACTGAATCACCAGTAAAATTATACCTTATACACACTAACGATATCTCACCTCTACGAGTCTTGACTCTTCAAAAAAGATACGAAAAAATCCCCATCTGGTTAAGTCTTCTGTGTTTGTGAATGTGGTCGCGTTTCGCTTCCTTCTATGTACAGTTGCTTTTGTGAGTTCTCTAAGCCACAGCTGGGACGCTCGAATTCTGGCGATCCCTGTTGAGGCAATCAAATCCTTCTACTCTAACTGCTGCTGGTTTCAGCCCGAATTGCATCCTTGCACATGTTCCTTTCCGTGCTGCTGCTGAAGGAGAAGATAGACCTGAAGGCGATGGAATGGATAGCTGTGAGACTGGTGCGATTTCCACCTCTCCAAATCGGGCGTCTTGGATTAGGGGGTTGGCAGCCCTACTCGGGGGAGACCCACTGTAAAAAGGGGGTGATGAACCAAAATGTTCCCCCTCATTTCCCTCCTGCAAAATCAAAGTGACCGCAGGCTTGCATTCAGAAACTTGCAAAAGCAATCAATGTACACCCCTATACAATCACATCTAACAGTGCTCAAATGGTAACTGGAATTAGGAAAATTCAGTAAAATTTTGGTAATTGATACTTTGAGATTCATAAATCGTTAATCGAGACTCAGTAGGTTCTATCTTGAGAAACTTGGTATCTTACCAAATATACCAAATAACTTAAAACAAAACCCGACCCTGTTAACTTACACAAATCCCTTTTTCTCCGACAACCAGAGCGTCACTAATCTTAAGTGAACAGGCAAATCATTCACAGACCATATAGTTGCAACCCAAATCCAATACCGATACGGTTTATTTATACAAACTACAACCAGGGGCCTCGTTGTACTAGCCAGCAACACCATATATTAGCAGAAATCCACATATGAAAGCATCCCACTGCCGTTTCTTTCCAGTAGAAAGATTATGAGAACCAAACAGTTAAGCACAGTGATAACAGAAACACTTAAGAAAGACGTACCTTCTTAAGAATGCGATCCAGAAGCTCAGCCCCAGCTTTCGCATCACAGATCTCAGTCAGATGGCTGCATTATTACAAACAAAAAACAAGCATGAACCAACAGATCACAAAACCTAAGCTATGCTAATCAACAGAAAACAGTTTACGATTTCCTAAAACACAATACCTTGGGTGCCATCTGGGAGGCCTGATGGAACTCCCAGCCAGGATCCCGATCCGCCGAGGCTTAGGACACACAACGGTGCCCCTGGGATCGTAGAGCGAAACCGGCCCCCGTCTCTCGACTGCGTGAAGCTGAGGATCGAAGCTGTTCATCTCTTCGAATCCGGGGCCCCCAATCGAAGAACTTCACAGCTCTAATCAAATAAACGCCTGTTCATCCGTACACAAACCAAACGAGATTAAATTACAAAGGCAATTAAACGGAAACAGCTAAAAAACAAAAACCTAACCCTAGATCCAACTTCTACAGAGAAATAACGCAAAATAATATTCCAAAATCTCCACCGGGACATGAACTACGAGGATCCGCCGGTCAACGCCCAGGCCGAGCTCTAGAGAAAGTCAAATCGAGACAATTTCAAGGCTAAAAATGAAAAAAATTATAAAAAAATAAATCTACACATAAGAAAAAACGAAAGCAGATCCGAGTCTTTATTAATTATTTAGTCCGGGAGTTGTTAGAAAAAAATTTAAAAATTTTGAAAAAACATGTGTACATATTTGAACTTATAAATTAACAGAAGATGGAAAGAGAGCGAGCTAAACGACGACGGAATGGAAAAAAGGGAGCGTCAGTTACCTCCTCGTGGCGTGTGAAGAGAGCGGAGAAGGGAGGAGCGTGTGGGGCGTCGCGAGGGAGGAGAAAACGAGGGTGGGAGGAAGGAGGTGGATTTATAGCTGCCAGGTGGTTTTTTATTTTTTATTTTTTTGGATACCCGAAGAACCGAGATCGAATATCAATATTTTAATCAGAATCCATTTAAAGATCGAATACATGTCAACTGGTTATAGTATTATTTGTGACAGTAAAAATATTTTTCATATTTTTGTTCTTTCCAGTATTATTAATTCGGATTTTTAATTGTCGTCGTCAATTTTTTAAAATTAGACCAAAATACTCTTGCACATAAAATAAAGAAGGACAAATTATTCTCATGTCCTTAGTTTTACCGAAATTTTTTATTGGGTCCCTCCTGTTACATAAATGATTAATCTGTCCCTATTTTATTCAAAAATGTTTGTCTCGCGTCCCCACCGATCAAATCAGAATTTTTATTTAATTTTTTGTCATGTGAAATTACTATTTTACCATTCACAAAAATTACAAATTTTTTGTGAAGGGTAAAACAGTCATTTCACATGACAAAAAATAAAAAAAAAGTCCAATTTGGTCGGTTGGGACCCGAGACAAACATTTTTGAATAAAACAAGGACTTAATACTTATTTATGACAAAAGAGGGACCCAATAGATAAATAATGTAAAGACCAGGGACTTCAGAGTAATTTGCTCAATAAAGAATTACATCTTTCTCAACTCAAGAACACATGAATATTTAACGCAGAAAACCAAGATTAAACCAAACAAGAACACCAACCCAATTGAAACTCTAATCATATATAAACAAGCTCTTCTCCTCCTCGGACCCTCCCTCCTTCAACGTCACTATCGGAAGAAGCAAGAAAGAAGGTTCCCAGTCGGTGAGTCCCTTGCAACTTTTTAATTTATGGATCTGAGTTGCTTTGGGGAAAAATTAATATTCCCTGGAAAAAAATTAAAGATATTCCTGGGCTCAGGGCAAACTCTAGAGGAAAAGTGAATGTCGGTGGAAATCAAAATTGGAGAATTAAGTCAAAGCTTACCTTAAAATATTGGAGGATAAAGAGATGATTTCGATACTAAAAAAATGGGAGATTTAGATGTAGGAAGATGTTACGATGCAAAATTGGAAGTGGGATATAAGGGTTATGAAGATGAAGATGCAGATGTTATTTTTCAAATCAGGAATTTTTCATTCAATTAGATATATAGGCAAATCCGTTAATATTCTTGATGGTCGTAATTTTTTGTTAATTTGTTCTTATTTATGGGATACTTTGTTATTTACGTTTAGATGTTTAACAATATATAAAAACTTTGGCTAATTCTACGAGAAAAAAAATAAAAAAAATTGATGACGTCAGTTAAAGATCGAGATCAATATTTCTGGGACAAACGAAGATCAAAAAAACAATTTTGATAAGTCAAGAATCTTACTACGAATAATACTATAATCTAAAGGCCTAAAAATGATTTAACAAATTTGGAAATGGTAGGTGTGCGGGGATATGGTGACTAGTCGGTGTTTTAATTAATGGGGGTTACAGTTGGTACTTGTTTTTTCCTGTTTTATTTGTTTGCTTCCTATTTTTCTCCACTCATATTATAATAACTTTCGGATCGACCGTTGTGTGACCTAGAGTGATCAATTCAATTTGCCCATAAAAGTACTTGGTATGGTATTGCAGACTTTTATTTTCTAGTATGTGTTTTAGAACTAAGAAACAATCAGGAGTTCGTATCTAATCTATTTTTTGGGTAGACTGCTTCTAGTACCAATAGTTATTGACTGAAAGCAAACATTACCAGACCTAAAAATGGTGTTAATATTCGGCCGTATTTACCTGATTAAGAAGGTTTGAGTATAAATTTCTTAAATAATTTAAATATATCAATTTTATTGATCATATTTATTTTTTAGGACCCGATTAAATTGAATGTTATACATGTAATGAAGCAAAGATCATAAATGATTCGCATTGGGACACATTTTGCTCCAGGCATAATCGAAAGGTTCGGCGTACTTGTTATGTAAGACACAACTGAATATGCTCGATAAAATATCCATAATTTTTTACTTTGAAATTAGATTCATGTGATTTTATTGGCTAACAAAAGATAAAATAATATTCTCGGTTTTTTTTTTGTTTATTTTGGGCCATCTGCACATTTAGATTAAAAAAAAGGTCACAATTATGTTTCAAGTTTGGAAAGTTTGGGACCTCCACTATTTTTCTTAACGTTTATATAATTGATTAAGAAATGTATGAGTAGTTTGAGACAAGTTTGAGGTCGAAAAAGAAGTCATTGACAAACATCGGTACCTGTAAAATATCTCAATACTTAGTAATTTTACTATTATAAGATGAGTAGTAATAAGTGTGGCAATATGATTTTTAGTTTGAGCTTACGTTAAATAATATTTAGTAAATATTTCATTCCTCTTAGATAATGAAGGTGTCCAAGGAAGAAGAATAGCTCAAGTTTAATGAAATCGTGTCTTGTATTCACACTTATCCACAAATTATTTACAAAATTATGTATGTACAAGAAAAAGAATCTAGAAGATACGAAATAATTTTTCTCCTATCTAACCAAAAAAAAGTAAACCAAAAATGTTATTATGACGTCACCAAATCAACCTCGGATCTAATTGGCAATGATTTTCAAAAAAAAAAATTTAATTGGCAATGATGTGTCCTTGCTGATAATTCGTCTCGTGTTTCCAAGGTAGAAGCATATATCTTCGTAATAGGTTTTGTTCTTCTTATTTCGGCTATGCCCAATGTTGGGCCAAATTATTACAATAGACAATATTAGGTAAAAAGTAATTGCCACCTCCATATAAAATAAAATAGGTAGGTAAAAAGAATAAAAAGATGATTTGGAATAAATTGATATAAAAGAAAAATGTTTGGAATTGAAAAAGACATTTGACAGGGACTTTTCCCTATAAAAGGAAACTCCCTGGTGACTATTTCGAAAGAGCCCACGCCCAAATACACTCTGAGAAATGGGAATATCAGTTTAGTCACTGATATTCCCTGTAGATAGACGAATAGGTACATTCGTGGAATCCTGGCTCCGATTCGTTACAAACGTGATCGGGCTTCGACCGGCAACTCACCAAGAACATTTCTGGGCCTCGTATGCACACGCTACAAGAGGTAACTTTATTTTAATTGCCTTTATTTGCGTTTAAATGTGCATGTGATTATTTGCGTGATTATATGTTAATTATGCCTAATAATCCAACACCCAAAATCTACGTACAACTGAAGACACCATCGATCTAATTCATTCATGGACAAGTAAAGAAGTCATGTAACACACCTTCTTCAGAATCAACTTGAAATAATTTGACTTGGTTTGATTGAAAAAAAAAATGGATCAACAAGGATGTCAATTTTTTGAACCACTGATTGGCAATCTAACAAAGAATTTTTGAATTTACATTGAGAGTGTTATCTTTATATCGATTAAAATATGTGAAATGAAAAGGTTTATAAATGTTTAAATTTTGAGTAAGATATGAAAATTCTTATATGATATCATAATTAATTGTTCAAACGAACCGATAAGTTTATATACTCTCACAATTCCGTTTGAAAGTACAAGAAATAAAATTGAATTATAAAATAGAAATATCTACCTATACAATACCTTAAAATTTTATTATGATTTCAAATTTTAGCTTTTTAGGATCTACCTTTAGATTTTAGGTTGATTTTATGCTTTAGGATGGAAATAATGGGGAAAAGTCCGGGAAACATCCATAAATTCGAAGTCACAAAACCATAGCCAACTCAGCTCATAGGTAGATAGGCTAATCCTTTTCATATTCTTAGCATTTTTTTTTTACTTGCAGGTCTATCGTCCACAAGGAAAATTGCTGATCGGTGGATTTGACCAAGATCCAACAAACAGAAAGGGGAAAAGACATAAATGGTGAAAATGGATGAGTGGCCAACTGGAGTGAGATCCACTTCAAAGTTGGCTCTCTTACTCTGACTTTCTCCAATTAAAGTTGTAGCCATGCTTTTTCGTTTTCTGTTTTGGTAAGTATGATTTTTTCAACTTAAATGTACCAGGTCTAGTATTCAGATCTTTACTAATATGGTTTAAGTGAAATAGAATTTTATTAAGATGATTAAATTCTTTCAAAAGTATTAAACATTATTAAATTACAAAATTTTTGGTCAAAATTTCTTGTTTGAGATATAGAAACTTTATAGCTGGTTGTTAGTATATATTCAATAATGATCGTAGCAATAATTTTTTTATTACAAAATTATGTGTTTAATTCAACTATAAATATCTTTCAGCGGAGCAAGTATTGTTTGGGTTGAAAAGTCAAAAATGGTCTTGAATTTTTGCACTGAAAATGACCTACGCGCCATTAGACCGCCCATGAACATGTTCCGATCAAGTAGTCTCCGTCAACTCGTGTTACTGTAATTTTTTTTTTCACAATAGTTTTTTTTTATGTTATATGTTGTTGTTCAACGTCAGTTTCATTTTTTTATTAATACAAGTAATTATATTAAATTCAAATAAAATTTTAAATAAATTTAAAAATATTATGATTAATTCTGAACTAACAAAAATAAATATTTTACAAAACACAAAATTTATATTAAATTAATAACATAATAATTAAAATAAAATAATTCAAAAGAGTGTAAAGGTAGTTGGGGTAGGTGGGTCCGAGGAAAGAGAGTTGTGGGAGGGTAATAGACGACAGATAGTCTGTCTAGTGAGCTGTCGTCGTGTCGTGCTGTTGCTTCCTCACCGTCTCCTCCAACCCCATCGCATCATTACCTTTTTTTGATTCTCGCTTATTATATTGCGTAATGCACGTGTTCCACGTTTTAAAGTTTTAGTCGCCAAAATTTATAGCTTAATAAATCCCAGCACTACAAGATGTCATTGTTTTGTAAATTTATGCAATTGGAGTCGAGCTCTAAAGTTCTTTTCAGAGAGAGTTTTGCAATAATCATTTTCGCGTTTGAAACGTGTTTCATGATTCTTCATGATTCAGAAAATGCACATGAAATGTGCTATGACACTGTTTTTGACATAAAATATTATTTCTGAATTCTGATCATCGATAGCAGCAAATATTTTTTCCACCGTACAAATATGTTTTTTAATCTAATTAGCAGTGTTTTCCAAACCACGTCTCAACCAGAACCAATTCTTGGTCGTTTTTCGATTAAAAATTGGTGAGTGGTTCGAGCTCTAAGATATATGATTGAACGATTACTTTAGATTTACTTTGGAATCAACATATTCATTATCACATTTAGAGCGCTCCTTTGTATCGTTATAAATTTATATTGTCAATAATTCTCGATGACAACTCAACTTAATAAAATACTTTTGATTAATATGTCAAACAAAAAAGTCGTATCTTCATTTTCATATATGTTTATACTTGTTCAATTACAGCTTGTTTGGAACCGATTCCATTGGAAAAGTGATTCCTTTCCTGGCTTTTAATGACAATGGAGATAGAATCACTTTCTACTTTTCTTGTTTCGAACCAAAACTTAAACAAAAGAATTGATTTGAACCTTTACATTAATACCCTCACACTTACAACATACAACACTAATTGTATACGAGAGATCATCATTTGTACATCAAAGGTAACAAAATAAACACCACTTGATCTCTTCAATCTATCCACATCTGTAGCATCTCCAATGTTTGTAAGCGAGGCTATCGATCTCTGTCTTTCTTCTCTAGTAGCTTTCTTAATGTGCCACTAACAAGATCGTAGAACTGAGATTGAATACGAAGATTTAAGCTGCAGATGCACGGGCTTTTCTGATGCATCCTTAACCATGCTTTTCAATACATAGAAAAAGGAACAATTTGACATGAACTGCTGCAACCATTTAAAATCTATACATAAGCAATTAGCCTTGTTAGGAAGAACTGAGATAATCATGTTAGCACGATAAGACTTGAGCTCATGAACGGACTACTGAGAAGATTAGCTTCCTAGAAAGTCATGCAGCCATACAACAACAAAAATTCCTACCAAGTACTCTTGAAATAAAAAACCGATATTATTATTGAGAGACAAATATCAAATGAAAGAAATCCAAGAAAGAACGGAGACAAATGTTGACTTCCATCAAATAGTTCTCCTAAACCGATATTATTATCATTCCACTCAACGAAGCACATAAAAATGTCCCAGAAAACTATCATCATTACAAGATCATTCCACTAGCAGAACTAACTATCCTCATTACAAGTTCATTCCACTGAACTGGGAGCATAC
This sequence comes from Hypericum perforatum, assembly GCA_012979155.1. Taxonomy (NCBI): domain Eukaryota; kingdom Viridiplantae; phylum Streptophyta; class Magnoliopsida; order Malpighiales; family Hypericaceae; genus Hypericum; species Hypericum perforatum. Next base: position 172,280 of record SOPF01027817.1, read on the forward strand.
GAAAAATTCCCAGAAACACACAAGAGATCAAACGAGCTCCCACACTTCTAAACAAGCCAGACCAACCCACAGAAGCAGCACAACAATTGACATCCAACGCTAAACTTCTTACAAAAACAAAATCAATATTGGTACTTCAAAGCAACCCCATAAACGAGCTCCAACACTCAAAGTTGACATTAACAAGGTAAGAAGCGTATAAATATGTTCTAAAACCTGAACAACTTGATTGTCATGATGTTTCTTATGCTTCTTCTTTTTTTAACTCCACCAACCTTCACATCTAAAGATTTTCCCTCGAGACCCTAAAAAAAAGATCTTCCCTAGAGTTTCAACTTCCCAAATCACACCAACTACATTATCATATGCCGACATCACTTGCCAACCAAACCCAAAAACTGTAAACGAACACCACAACTTTAATGTTCAAGAACTCCAACGACAATCAAACATATATAAGCAAAAAAGCACATATAAGCAAAGTCAGAGGCGTAGATAATCCCACCTCTACCGACCAACCCTACTACTCTATCATAGGTTGGTTAAATACTTGTCGGAAGTAAAATCTCAAAATCAGACAAAAAAAATCAATTGCACGTAGCAATTTAACTCAAGTTAAAGAAAATAACCCATAAGGTAAAAATGGATAAGAAAACAAAAGATTCATACTTTGCCTCTGTTAAATAAAAATCCTAAACCCAAAAACAAAAAAAGAGAGGTTGGAGACATACTAGAGATGTAGCCGGTAGAAGTAGGACGATCTTCCATGGATCACTGATTGCCACCGAAGGAAAAAAAGGCACTGGCCAAAGAAGAAATGTGAAAAGAGGGGGAAAGCCAAGGGATAGAGACGAGGAATAAATCAGAAATGGAAGAATAAAGATGCTAAGGGTATAAATGTCATTTTGCTATAATTCCAGTATGGTCATGAGCAATTATGACCCTTTTCTAAGGAATTTCAAATCTAGAGTTTGGGGCAGAAATGAAATCACTTTCCTGAGTAAAGTTGGTTCCAAACACACTCAATTTTTTAAAACTCATGAAAGTGATTCAATTCCCCTCATTTTTTTAGTTTCCAAACAGGCTTTAATGTTTTAAGATTTTTGATACTTAATCATTTTATGCTAAATTAAATTTATATTCACCTTATTCAATAGTTATTAAAAATTAAATAATCATCATTTGGTTGTGAGCTTGACCAAATAGATCGATTGTGTGTTTGGTACAATGGTTTAAACACAATTGAATAAATTTTTTTAATCCAAGTCTATATTTCGCACATAAAATAAATACGACAAAATTGAAAGTTTATCCTGTTGAGTAGTGATGAGGAAATCTGGGGGCGACAATCGCTGTCCCAGGCCAGCATACGCTAGAGTTCAAACAAACTCAGACCCAGTGACCGCTGGGGGAGGCCAGTGCCCGCTCGGGGTGCTGCAGCATAATTTCCTAATTAGCTTGGACTCTATTTTGGACTCCTGGTTTGACCTAGATAGGTTTTTTTATATCCCAAGTATTGTCTACTATATAAAGACATGTTACTAGGGTTATGTGTGGCTTTATAACTCGGTTCCCATCAATAAAAGTTCTCTTTTTTCACCGTGGACGTAGGTAATTGGTCGAACCATATTATATCCTTGTGTCAGTGTTCTTTATGCAATTTTGTTCCCGCGTTGGTGTTGTGCAATCTTAACAACTAGTATCAGAGCTTTTAGTGAGAGGAAGATGGATGTTGCAAAGTTTGCTCTTGTAAAGTTTGATGGTTCATCAAATTTTGGGTTATGGCAAAGGTATGTCAAGAATCTCCTCGTGCAACAAGGAATGGTTATCACGCTGTCAGAAAAAAAGCCTGAGAAGATGAAAGAATAAGAGTGAAAGGAGATAGAAACCATGGCAGTGGCGACAATTCGCTTGTGCTTGGCAGATGACATGATATATCACGTGATAGATGAGGAGTCACCAGCTGAGGTATGGAAGAAATTGGAGGCAAGGTATATGTCTAAATCTTTGTTAAACAAGCTTTATCTTAAGCAATAGTTGTACGAGCTCAAGATGATATAGCTTAGATTTGAGCCAATATATCAACGATTTTAGTTAGCTAGTAAGCAACTTGAGAAAGATTGATGTGAAGTTCGAGGAGGAAGATAAGATGTTATTGCTCCTGAATTCCTTACCATGTTCCTACGAGAATTTAGTTACAACTCTGACTGTGGGAAAAGAGTCCCTCGAGTTGGAGGAGATCACAAGTGCTCTTTTGGGATTTTATCAAAGGAGAAAAACCAGAGATGAACGAGCAGAAGTACTAGTTGTGAGGGGTAGCCATGGTGATGGTGGAGCGAAAGATAGAAAGGGATCCAAGTCGGGGTCAAAGAGGTTTAGGGGCAATTATTACTAGTGTGGAGAAAAAGGACACTTGAAGAAGAATTGTCCAAGAAGACCTCAGGATCACGAAGGAGGGTCAGGTTTCATGAATATTACCTCAGGTTCAAACTGGGCGGATGGTGACTATTTTTCTATTTTGTCAGGTCTAAAGCATTCAGATTCCTGGATTTTGTATAACGCTTTTTCCTTTCATATAACGCCCAAGAGAGGGTGGTTTGACACATACGAGTTTGTTGATTTAGGTATGGTGACTATGGGTAATGGTTCCGCTTGTAAGATTGTTGACATAGGAGATATTTGAATCAAGATATGGGATAGTGTCATGGTAAAGTTGTGTGGGGTTAGGCATATTTCAAAGTTGGAGAGGAATTTGATCTCATTAGGAGCCTTAGATTATAGCGAGTATGGCTATAAGGTAGTAAGCAGTCTAATCGAGGTAGAGAAGAATGTTATGGTGGTGATGAAGGGTGAAAAAGATATTCAGAATACCTACAGGTTAGTGGGGTGCACTACTATAGATGGAGTCACATCCTTATATTCTGAGGGAGAGGTAAGAAGCTCAGGTCATGTGAAGGTGATTCACATGAGAGAGCAAAGACTCAACATTGATGGTTTGAGTAGAATTGGGATTTGTAGAGACATGGATATCAAGCTATGGTTATTTTATGAAGGCATGGTTGGCAAAGAGTCAAGGTTGTCTCAAAAAAGCTTTGTTAGCTGGGCCCCGCTATGGTTGTCTAAAGGGACGTGCACGTCAAAGATGTCCAATTGGCTTGGCATTAGGCATGTAAAGCCATTGGTGATATTACACACGGATCGGGTATCTCACTCAAGGCCAAACTTTGATGTTCGAAGCTTGTTGAGGATTCTCCTAGGTAGAACAAAAGGTTGCCTATTGTATGCTATGGCAAATAGCGTTGGTTTATGGCAAGGTAATTTGGTAGAAGAGCAGTTCGAGGTTGCAAAGTATGGGGCTAACCGGATAATAGAGGGTATGTCTATTGGTCGCAAGATTGCTTCTGCAATGAGACTTGCTATTTCGGGTTTAATAGAGACTGGAGGGAATAGGCCAAGTAAGCTCGAAATTTTACTGGCTCCAAGTGATTGAACGAAGTACGTGAGAAAGTTGAGATGGTCTTATTGATGATGGTAGTTATCTATGGTTGATGGAGTGAGTCGATAGTCGAGTCAAGTTTCGCAAGTTCTCATGGTTCTTTATGGGGCAGAGTCTTCGTCAAGGTGGAGTTTATTGAAGTTCGGGTGGAGCTTCATGGTTTCTCTCACGGGATGATTTCTTGCCAAGATGGAGATTGTTGAGTGGTGGCAAGGAAATCTAGGGCAACGATTGTTGCCCCAGGCTAGCGTACGCTGGGATTTGGACAGACTCGGACCCAGCGACCGCTGGGGGAAGGCAGTGCTCATTAGGGGTGATGCGGCATAATTTCCTAATTAGCTCAGACTCTATTTTGGACTCCTAGTTTGACCTAGATAGGTTTTCTTGTACCCCAATTGTTGTCTACTATATAAAGACATGTTACCAGGGTTATGTAAGGCTTTATAAATCGGTTCCCATCAATAAAAGTTCTCCTTTTTCACCGTGGACGTAGGCATTAGGCCGAACCACGTTATATCCTTGTGTCATATTCTTTGTGCGACTTTGTTCCCGCGTTGGTGTTGTGCGATCCTAACATATCCAAACCCACCCCTAATTTGTTGTCCCATCTATTTTTATTAGACAAATTTTTTTTGTCGAATGACATAAATATTTTATGACATAATTTTTCCATATTACCCTATACAATTTTTTTTCTTCATTGGTTACCATATTTAATTCAGACATTAATAATTATTTTTTCTAATATATAATTTTTAGGTCTTATATAAAATTTTTAAATTTAGATTCAAATATTTTAATATTTCTATATTCATTTAAATTTTCTAAATTTCATACTTTGGATACATTATCCATATAAAAATATAAATTAGTTAATACATATTTAATTAATACATATATAAATATTATTATAGAGACATTCATATAAATAAATTTAACATACGTCTTTTGATATGCATTGTTCATGTATACATGATTCTTAATAATATTTTACCTTTACAAAAATATATTTGTCAAATTATGTGATATCATATTAAAAATATTTATAATATAATTGACATGATCCAAATTTGTAAAGATTATTTTTAAATATTTAATTTGGATATTTTTCTACTTAAATATTTTATTTCTAAAATATAACTTTTTAATGTGATAATTGATTTTACTCATATTAATGAATATTTTTTTTATTATTATCATGAAGAATAATTTTATCTTTAACAAGATTTTAGACTGAATTATTACACGTATGAAACAGAGAACTTGACGAATTGTTCCATCATGTCCTGAAGTTACAAAACACGGGACATTAGAGTTAGTACAACCAATTATGTCCAATACTGTCATGTTCTATTTATATCAACAAAAAATATATCTATTTTTTGGATGTTCGGTTAGATATGAGATTTTAGGCACATAGCTTAAATTTTTTTAGAAAAATTATGTTTTAGTTTCTCGTGTATGGTTTTACAAATTTTGCGATCCCTCTTATTTAGCAAACTCACAACGACAGCGCATATCTACATCTAACGGTTGCAATTTCAAACAGAGGACGTTCTAGAGTTATTATTGGGTCTATACACTCATTTTCTCTAGCACCACTCTTACCTCCCCAGCCGCTCCTCTACCTTAAGCTGAAGCCATATTCAATAATTTTGTTGTTGTTAACTATTCAATAAATTGATGTCCCAGAGATCGTCAATTCTCAAACACAAATATATAAAGAACGACAACAGAAGAACAATATATTATTTGGAAAGAAGAATCAGAAGTTCCACAAACGAAGTTGCATGTGATTTATCAGTTCCTAAGCCTAATTGGAGAATTTCGTAAGCTCGGGGTCGCAATTAAGATTGTAAGCTCACAGTCGCTATATAGATATTAGCTCATGGTTGACGGAATCGTCACCGCCCCTGCAACTATCGGCTGAATTTTAATTTCCGAGGACAATAATTTGATTATTTTGGTGGGATTTTCTTAAAACACTATGATTTTAGGTGATTTTGGACGTATCCTAATAACTAAATAGCTACGTTGATTTTCTACGGCCGTCGGTTTTCAATAGTTATGGTATCAGGCAAACAACGATATATCAACCATAATTAGGTAAAGAACAACAATACATCAACTCATAACAACATAACAATGACAAATCATTAATTACCCTTCGAGAATTTGAATCGCAATTACTCAAAATCAAATTCTCATTCCTTCTTTTGTTACGTGATTTTTTCTGTCTACTCAAAATCATTAATTACCCAACGTTTTTTAAAACCATACTAAAGTTGACTCAGGAATTCTCACAAGATTATATTTTTTTTAAATGAATTTATAAGATTATACAGACAGGAAAAAAACAAAGGAAAGATGAGATAATAATTAACAAAAATAATAGAAAATAAAGTGGAAAGTCGGCCATCGTTACCGCATGGCTTGGGAAGCCACAAGAGTGACGCCAACAGCTCCTCCACTAATGGTGCTTCCACGTTCTAGACCCCGTCCTTCTTTCCTTTTAATTTATTTCCATTTTGAATTTATTTAATTACACAAACAGAATCAGAAAATTAAGGAACTTCCTTTCTGATCCTATCTTTCATTTCTCGACCCAAGAATTTCTTGGGAACAACAAGAGGAAGAAGGCCAAGGCCAAGGGAGTGGCAATGGCGGCGCCGGTGGTGAGGTTTCCTGGGATAAGCAAGGAGCTGCGCAAGTTAGTGGACGCCAACATGGACGAGGCGCCCGCTAGACGGCAGGCTCGCGAGGCGTTTAAGGATATCCAGTTGTCCGTTGACCATATCCTTCTCAAGGTCTTGAACGTGTCTTTTTTTTTTGTCCGAGTTCGGGAAGTGTTTTTTTAAGGATGTTGTCCTAATGGGGGTTCATTCGTTTGTGTGTTTTTGGAAGCTGTATTGCAGGTTCCTTGTGATGGGATGAAGACGAAAGAGGTAAAGTTTTGATCTTTTGGGTTTGTTGGTTTTGTTTATGAGCGTTTGTGTTGTGTAAAGGTTGAGGGTTTTTTTGGGGGGTGCAACTTGCAAGTGTCCCTGTTTAGATGTGTGGATTGTTGGAGCTTTAATGGGTTTACGTTGAATTTGTGTTCTTTTTCAAAATGGGTGTCTTTGTTTGGTACTTCCAAAGTTTTTTTTCTCAACGATATAATATTTAGAGTTAAATATTGTCGGATTTTTTTTTTTACATCCATAAAATTTGAATCTAAGATATCCTGATGCATATTGAATGTTTATTGAGTGCAACTTTTATTGGCCGGTATTCCCAAGTTTGCCAATCGACAGGCTGGGAGTTGAGAGGGCGTGTACTGTTTTTAATGCACCTGAATTGTTAGTTGGACTCTGTTATGTCTCATGTCTTTTCCTTTGTGTTTTGTTTTGTTTTGTTTTGAGGAAAACTTTTGTATCTAAGTACAATCTCAAATCTCTATCAAATCACTTGCCACTTGCTCGAGGAAAACCTGTTTGTAGTCTGATGCTGTGTAAAATAATTGAATGATCTTGTCAGTTATATGTCACCTTAAATTTGTCAAATCTATAATAGACGAAATTTCTAGAATCTTTAGCATCTTGTCATATCAGATTGACCAACTTAAAAGGATAATTCTTATTAGACTATTCCAATCTTGTACTTCCTAGTTACAGTTATTAGGAGTACAATGACATAGGCCCAGCTGCAGTTGCATCTGCAGAAGATTATTAAGAAATATGTACCAAAACATTCTCTTCTCTAGCCTTGACATAAAACTAAATGGTGTCAGCCATTTTCGGAAAGACCAGTGAAAGGACATTAAACATGTCCGACTCTAATGCCATTGTGCAACGGCTTTCCATTTTTGTTGTCTGTATGGCTCTCATTTTCTATAAGTTGTTTCCCGTTTACATTTCCATATGATTGTATGATCTACTTCTGTTGGACAATGTAGATCAAGTCTGCATCGGATGAAAAATATGTATCATGCACGTTCTCTGCTTATTCTGTATGCGTGCTGTCCTTTTGGTATTTTCGTGTACCCTTCAGATTGTGTTTGTTTCTGTTTGATGCAGTCCTACGAGAAGAACTCCAGTGGATTGGAAATTTTCACGAAAAGTTGGCTTCCGGAGAAGACGCCAAAAGCTGCAATTTTCTATTGCCACGGTTATGCAGACACTTGCACTTTCTTTTCTGAAGGCATGTGTGTTCTCACGTAGTTCTTTCTTGGCGTACATCGTAAATTGTGTACTCGGATGGAAGTGAAGCTTGTATGCTAATTTCCGGAATTATTTTTCAGGAATCGCAAGGAAGTTGGTGTCATCTGGTTATGGAGTTTATGCAATGGATCTCCCGGGATTTGGTCTTTCTGATGGTCTTCACGGCTATATTCCCAGCTTCGATGCCCTTGTCGATGATGTCATTGAGCATTTCTCCAAAGTGAAAGGTTGGTTACCGGCTCGTATGTTTTTTTGCTTCAGATGTATATTCTTTATGGCAAGTATGCTGGTTAATGTCTTTCTCTGTATATGATAGAGGACCCTGCTTTACGATCGTTGCCGTGCTTCCTCTTCGGGCAGTCAATGGGTGGAGCTGTTGCCCTTAAGGTGCACCTAAAACAACCGAAATCGTGGAGTGGTGCTGTTCTTGTTGCTCCAATGTGCAAAGTATATTTCCAACTTTAATTAATTGCTGCAAACTCGGCTTTTCCTTTAAATTTTGCCTGGATGACCTTATCATCTGTTATAGATTTCAGACGACATGGTTCCGCCTCTGGTAGTGAAGAAACTCCTAATTGGCATGGCTAACTTTCTTCCCAAGTCGAAGTTGGTCCCGCAGCGAGATTTGGCCGAGGCAGCTTTTAGAGACTCGAAGAAGAGGGAACTGGTTCGTTGTGTCAATTCGCAGTGGATTCATTCTTCTTTCAATCTGAATATCATTATTACTTTGTAACTCTGTTTCTATTGTATTTCCTCTCTCCAACAAATGCAGACCAGCTACAATGTGATTGCTTACAAGGACAAGCCCCGGTTACGAACTGCTCTAGAGATGTTGAGGACCACCGAAGAGATAGAGCGACGGCTGGCAGACGTAACCCTCAATTACGAGCCTCACGCTTATTCGTATCTAGAGTTTGTTTCTCCGATATCGATCATCGAAAATAACTGTCGTTGCAGGTATCGCTTCCTTTACTGATCCTCCACGGCGAGGCGGACGTCGTAACGGATCCATCGGTGAGCAAGGAGCTGTACGAGAAAGCAACCAGTTCGGACAAGAATCTGAAGCTTTACAAGGACTGTCATCATTCTCTTCTTGATGGAGAGCCAGATGAAGTCATTGTTCAAGTTTTCGATGACATAATCGCTTGGCTCGACCAGCATTGCAAAGGATCTGGTGCTGAATGATTTTTTTCGCTTCGGTCCGGATTTTTCTTTGCCTTAGATGTGTGAGATTACAGAGACTAGAGAAACTATAATTTTTTTTTTCAGATATTTGATAGATATTTGAAATTTGGTCCACAAACTATAGAAAATAGGCTCCAGAATTCGATCTCTTCTTTTGTTTGCTCTTTTATAATTTTTTAATTCATTTAACAATTATTTTTCAATTTGAAGTTTTATGCATTCACCCTTTCAGAGTAATCAGATCCAACCATTTTCAAGAAGCACAATCTTTTCTTTGACATTGACCCCCTAGTTTACCATATACTCTTGTTTTAAAAATCAAACAATTTTCGTATTTTGTGAGCTTTCCTTTTAATATTATTATAATCAACTAATTAAATAGTTTATAATCATGATCAATGTCAAAATATTTATACTAATTCGCTTTGTTATTATATGTATTAACTCTATTATTTACCGTTATACATTTGACTGACAATTTTAATTATAACATTAATAATCAAGTATCTATTCATGATTATAATTTTCATAATCAGTATTATAATATTATAAGAGGCTTTAAACCTAGTGTTCTCCTTCCTGTGTCCTAAATAATACTGTCTCTTGGCATGCATAATTTTGTGTAGAAACAATTTGTTATTTTTTATGGTTATGTTCATCTAAATTTCAGTCAATTAATCTAATAAACTTTCCGAATAGAATATGATTTTCCCGAATATTATTTTCCAATGCGACGACTCCCCGAGACAGTCTAGCACGAGGAGAGGAAAACAAAGATTGTAAATTTTGACTTTTACCAAACATCTATTGACATATTCCCAAAACACGACATAAGATACAAAGTCAAATTATTCTACAATGTCGAATATTCCATTTTCGCTGTTATTTCCATTGGAATCTCAGGCAATCATCTGTATCAAATATCCTCACCGCATAATACAAGTCGAGGGATGCATTTCTAAGGCTAGAGGGTTTAGTAGTTGATAAGATTTAATTCATCATATTCCAAAGTTAGGAGTGAGAAGATTACAATCATAGCATTTATGACCCCAAATTTTCTTTCTTTCTGAGAACTGTGAGAATTGGTGTTGTATGTGGGACCTCATTCATAAACAGAGAAGTCCTTCCAGAATCCTTGCAAGAAAATTAAGAGATGGGCCACCCCAGTCTACACAATGATCCTCCAGGAGCAGCCCATACTCGCACATGGACCACACAATTTTGCCCAATTGATCCTCCACTGCTTAATGCTAGCCCATGCCCGTACTTGGACCCCAATTTTTAAGGTACCCACTTACCAAACCTACCAACATCAATACAATAAAGAGTTGATTGAAGTAATACACGTGACTTTGATTTTACTTTAAAAAAATTACTTAAATTGATTTGACGTTATTATAAAGAAATTAAGAAACAGTGGGGATTGGGTAAAATACCAATTTGCGTATATTAGATGTATCGCGCATTGGAGAGGCAAATTTCTGTCCTTTGGTATGGCTTGATGGAGTTTACAGTTCTTTTTAATTTGCTGGAGGTAGAATCTCTTTAGTTTTCTCTCCTCATTTCTTTGATAAAAATTATAGAAAATGAAAACACTTTTTATGAATTAATACATGAGAAAGGCCATCACTCTTGACTTTTGTGTGTTTGAAATTTGAAATCAAAGTATGTAGGTTAAATTATAACAAATTCATCCAATGTGGTATGATCTATATATTGTCTTCTACTCTTAATATATTATTAGTAGGAAAAAGTTCACTGATATCACAAATTCACACTAAACTATTCAGTAGTTAAAAACATATATAACATATCCAATTATTTCAATTAACATAAAAAACAGGTCAAGAAGGAGGGAGCGGAAGAAATGTTTTTTTAGTGTTTATATAAACTAAGGACCATTTTGAACATTTTCTTCCGGCCACATAATCTTTTATGTAGATGCTACAATGTTGAGATGACGGTCCATGTCGGTATAATAAATTACGTCATTTTGATAATAAAAAAATTATGGGCAGTTGCCCAAATTGTCGAGACTTGTTTTTGATAAAAATTAAAATGAGTCTTACGTGTTCTACACGTTTTAAACTATATGATAGTTAATTACAAGTTCGTGATATGACATGTATTAAACTTTCTCATAAATAGAGGCGTGGTTACATCATGAATTGGGAGCACCAGTCCCTACTGAATTTCAACATTCAAATAAAGGTTCTAGATATTTTTACAACGGGAATTCAATTGCGTCAAAGTAAATAATTATATTTTTTTTTTGAAAAGTCATGCATTAGAAATCTACGGTAGTTTTCCGAATTTATAATGGGGTTATATCATTAATCATTATCAGGTTGCTTTCCGTAGTTTCGTAGACTTTAGCGAATAGCTAAGTTTGCGGTGCTATTTTAAACACGCTACCTACCGTATTGCCACGTGGAATCTCGACCTTCCCCATCACCTTTCAGCGTTAATACGAGCACTTTACTTTTGCAATAATAACGTGATATTTTATTTTATTCAATTTTCCACATTATAGTTTAAAAATGTATGCATTAAACACTATAGCTATATATACATATAAACCGGAGTTGGTGAACGGTCAATAACTTCCTCTACTATTAAATATGTGATTCTATCGATTGGACTTGTAATTGTCAATTTTGTCAAAGATTATCGTGATTAAAATTAGGAAAAAATCCACGTTAGTAGTGGTTTGGCCTGTTCCCAGCGAAGTTCTTGTGGTTTAAAAAGCTAATTCGAGTCTGACATCGTCCAATTTTCCCATTTGAGTCACCTTTGATCGGTTCAATTCATTTTTGTTAAAACACTCCGTTTTGATCCGATCAATCCAGTGTTTTCAACGCTGACTGTCGACTCCAATTGACTCTGCGAAGTGTCCCTGATGTGTGGATACCAGTTTCACATCTTCGTCGCCGGAATTGCGAGATCAAGTTTTGGATTTTCGAATCAAACTGATCAAGATGACCCAAATGGGAAAATTGGATGATGTCGAACTCAAATTAACTTTTTTAAACTATAGGAACTTAACTGAGAACGGGTCAAACCACAAAATACTAAGTAGACTTTTTCCTTAAATTTAATAGAAAAAATTACGATGGAGAAAGAGTAACGCAGTTAAGATATGTTGAGTTACCATCGCTAAGTTATATCCCACACGTCATACACCAAACAGATTGAAACGTTATTAATTCTTCGTTATTAATTGAGTTACCATCGCTAAGTTATAGACGAGTATTTTAAATGTTGTTTGAGAATCTGAATGAACAAATTGAAACGTTATTAATTCTTCGAAATTCAGAATAATTTACTTTATTGAATACTCGTCTTCATACGGAAAATTTAATTTCCTTAAATAAATAAATTATTATTTTAAATATTATAGTAATATTTTTCCGTGACGTGCATTACAAGCATTTCAAATCTTTGACCATCTTCCAACTTTTGAAATGCATAGCATATTACACGAAATCAGTGGCCCATCAAAACGTTACTGTAACGCTCTATCCGTGATTCGGTTAATTGATTGTATCAACATAGATTTTTTCAGAATGTGTTTGTTTTCATTTGTACGTACGTAAAATTATGAAGATATTACCAATTATGATTTGCTTTGAGTCATGTTATCAATTGCAAGTGCGTTCGATTTCTGAACCATACTAATACAAAAGTCGATATCGCTTTTATACGAAATGTAATATCTTGTGATTAATCTCACTGTCTTTGTAAATTGACACGATTTTTTCCAGCGTGTTTTGTCTTTACTTGTACGTATTTTGAGAAATTTTCCAAGACGTCATTTATCATGATTTTATTCTCACTCATGCGAATTTAATTTTAGAATTTTTTTGGGATGTGTGCCAAAAAAATACCTTGTTGGTATATATAATATCAATCAAATTATTTAAACATTACCATTATTTACGGGTATGAAAATTATAAGATAGCTACCTTCATTTAAAATACTTAATGCAGTTACAGATCATTATTTTTCGAGGTTTTTCTGTTGGTAATAAGATCGCAAAGAGCAAACACATCAATGCATATCAACCATATGTTTCAGTTTTTAATGCGCTCAACGGTAGTCCTTTCGATCTATTAAATACCCTATCTTTCCCAGAGATCCAAGCACTTGAACCTGCATAAAAGAAGCCAAAATAAAGGGGAAAAAATAGCGAGGGAAAGCTAAATTTGGGGTAACAATGGTGAAGCAAGAGGAGCTCAAAGGCATAAATGAGGAGCTCCAGAGGATTCTATATGCTGATATGGACCGTGCACCACAAAGAAGGCTTGCAAGGGAGGCCTTCAAGGAAGTCCAACATCGGATTGATCACTGCCTGATGAAGGTTCATTTTATTTTTTTGCTTGATTTTTTTTTGTTTTTGTGATAATATTTTGGTGGCCTCAAATAGTACAACGTCAACTTATTTTTAGACATACTAGTGTGACGAAAGGGGAAACATTCTTTATTCCTGTTTTTCTGTAGTCTGGAACTACAATTTTTTTAGTTAAAATAAGATTCACGCTCACCAATTTTTAAGGTTTTGATAAACTTCGTTCTTTGGAATATGGTTATAAGTTGTGTTCATGGGAGTTATTGTCTGTTGTCCGATATGTGTGACTAGCTAGTACACGTGGTACTGCTTAATTACCATTTTAAGGGACACAATTGGATTGACAATGACTAGAAATTCCTGTTTAATTGGAGTTTTCCCATTGTGGTAAAATATTTCAAAGAGAAACTTTGCATAGGATAAATACTTTGTCCCCCCTCAGCCAACCTTGATGATTACAATTGGTTTTCTTGCAGATTCCCTATGAAGGGCTGAAGATAGAGGAGGTAAGTTTGTGAACTTAAAGCTCAAGATTAATTTGTGAACTAATTAAACTAAATTTATCTTTCATAAATTTGGCCAAGAGGAAACTGGGTCATATTTTAGTAGAGAAATAGGCTTAACAAAATTAAACACAATCAAGTGATACTTATTGGACTTTTTATGTGCAGTCCTATGCAGTTAATTCCAGAGGACTTGAAATCTTCTCAAAGAGTTGGCTCCCAGATTATGCTACTCCCAAGGCATTAGTATGCTATTGCCATGGTTATGGAGAAACTTGTACTTTCGTTTTTGAAGGTAATTTCACCCCTCATTTGCCTTTTTGGTCAACGGCTCTTTGTTACCTGTTAGTCAACACTCGAAGATAACAACTAATCTCAACTCGACTCTTCATAAAGAACAACACTTGATCGTTTATTCTATCCACAGGAGTTGCAAGGAAGATGGCGTTGGCCGGATATGGAGTTTTCGCGATGGACTTACCAGGTTTCGGCCTTTCGGATGGCCTCCATGGATACATCCCAAGCCTTGACAAGCTTGCCAATGATGTTGCTGAGCACTACTCAAAAATCAAAGGTTCAGTTCCATATATGGAGTCTTGTATAAATGTCACAAATCAACTATATAATTATGTCGAAATTGATATGTTTCTTGGTTTATTGTATGAATTTTTTCACTTGCAGAGAATCCAAGTTTCCATGGTATCCCAAGCTACCTGTTTGGTCAGTCTTTGGGAGGAGCAATAGCCCTCAAAGTGCATTTGAAACAACCAAATGCTTGGAGTGGTGCTATTCTTGTGGCCCCTATGTGCAAAGTAATTGCCAAAAATGTTTTTCGGGTTCAAACAAACATAAGAAAATGTTATGTGCGGTGAAAACAATTTTTACGTAAAAAATGCAAGTAGTCGATTTTTTTTTTTTTGAGGTAAACAAAATGGAGAATTAATTAATTATAGTATCCTCATCAGTTCACAGATAACATGATCCCGCCATGGCCGGTGTTGAAAGTTCTCATCGGAGTTGCCCATGTATTCCCTAAGCTCAAAATAGTACCACATCAAGATTTCGTTAAGATGGCTTTTAGAGACTTGAAAAAGCGGGAGCTGGTATGTCTCTCTTCCCTTATCCTTTGTTTAAATAATATGGGTGAAAAAACTGGTGACTAAAATATATTACCATAATCGAAACTTTGGGTCATAATTAATTATGATAATTTAAAATAAAATAAAATATGACTTTGTAATTTTGAAAAAAGAGAAAACGGGGGAAGAAAATAGATGGAATAATCCCCGTTATGCGAGAGTATAGAACGGAATCAATGTTATGTACGTATTATTCTGTTATCTCAAATTTAAAATTTGAGTAAATGATTACAGCAGAAATAAATCAACCCTTTTGTCTTTCATAAATAAACCATTAATCGCACCTCTGATATAGTCAGTTCGGACATCATTGCAATTCAAAATCTCAGTCAGTCTTTAGCATTAGCATTGATTGTACCTAACTTGTTATAGCAACATATTTTTTTTAAGGGTTATAACAATCTATTTAAAACATGTTAAAGTTGATGATGCACACCATTTCTCTTCTCTTGGATTCAGGCAGGGTATAATGTAATTGCTTACAAGCACACTGCTAGGCTGGGGACAGCACTGGAGTGCCTAAGAACTACGCAGGAGCTTGAACGGCGACTCGAAGAGGTGAGTGCTCTTTTATCGTAAAATTTTGGTTTAGATACGAAAATTCTAATGATTGGTTCGCAGGTTTCAATACCGCTACTGATTCTGCATGGGAAAGAAGACGTGGTCACTGACCCGTCCGTAAGCAACGCATTGTACGAGAAAGCAAGTAGTTCGGACAAGAAGATTAAGCTGTACAAAGATGCCTACCATTCTCTCCTCGAAGGCGAGACCGATGATATAATTTCCCAAGTTCTTGGCGACATTATTTCCTGGCTCGATGACCACACCAAGTAGCCCTAAGATGAGAGAGAGAAAGAGAGAGAGAATACAATTCCCCTAATCTAATTAGTTCAGAATAAATTCTCCGTTATTTTATTGTCCGAACTGTTTGCGTAGATTCCAATAATTTGTGTAGTTCTTATCTATTGAGGGAAAAAACAAGTAATATTATTGGATGAATCGATCGATGCTACAAATTGGGTGTTACCCCCCAAAAAAATATTCAACACTTGGGTTCTTGGGATTTGGTAAAATAGATACAAGTGGGCAAAGGATCATCTAGCCTTTATTCATAAACAAATCAACAATGCGGCTATCTTTTACCAAATATACCGTATTCAGATCTTCCTGTCTCTCTGACTAACAGTTCTCATGAGGGTTTCATCCCTCTAGTTTGAAGTTGCGAACGCCTTCTTGCGCGTTTTCAAGCTCCATTAAGGACGTAATTCTCTATTTTCAACAAACAATACCCAAAAAAGTAATAAATATATCATTAAGAAGTTATAGTACTAAAAAATATTACAATACTTGCCTCTTAAAAATGCAAAATACAATAATATTATAGTGTGTCACCCTATTAACTTCGAATTGTAGATCCACCCAAAGCTAAGTGGGCTAGTTAAACTTCGACACAGTTTTGGGCTTTACTCGGTTCATAAATATATACGCTTTGGAAAAGTATGGAATTGGTACTTTCATTGTGATCTTTTAGTAAGTGATATTATTTAATTATCTTTTAATATATTTTAAGAATATGAAGTAAATGCTGAAAGACTAACCATAGATTTTAAAAATGAAAAAAAACATAATTATTGAATATAAAATATGAAGTAAATGCTGAAAGACTAACCATAAATTTTAAAAATAAAAACCATAGTTATTGAAAATTACCAAATCATGCTTTGGAAATATCATCGTAAAATTTTCTAATCGGAACTCGTCCCATACACTGAACTTCGCCCGTTTGTATCTGTTTTTTTTTTCATGATAAATGTGTTTTCGTAAGGAAAAAAACTAGCACTATGAGAATAAAGGGTTTTTTTAAACAAGTGTTATTATTCACTATTTTTTTTGAATTTGATGCTATTTTTTTTTACAAATCCGGTGTCCACGTGCATACACAAAATTTTTTCATGTATCATGACCAATATACGGATAAACATTCTATGTATACTAAGTGGTCTAGTGGTCAAATCGTCTCTTCTCTTATGAGGAGAAAAAAGTTTGAATTTCTAATTTTTTATTAATATTATTTGATTTAATTCTTCAATTTTTTATAATAATTTTTCAAATTACACAAAATTTTAATTTTTTATACAAACCTAAACGTGCATTTATTTTTTAAAACTTTTATTATAAAAAATTCCAAAATTCCAGAGATATACACCAAAATTCCAGAGATATACACCAAAATTCCAACTAGGACTCTCCCCTTCCTTGTACTTACCATATCACACAAGCATCTCCCAAGACGCAGCACCTAAGGAGCCAGCAGAGAAATCGAAAAATGGCGGCCGTCACCATGACATCCTCGTTCCTGGCAATCGCGACATCCAAACAACGCGTCGCCTCCCCTAGGAGGACCCTCATTGTGGCCAAGGCGACCAGGGCCAACGATGATGTTGGTAACTTGTCGATGAAGAAAGAGGACGGAAGCAGCGGGAGGAGGGACTTGGTGTTCGCTGCCGCTGCCGCAGCAGCTTACTCGGTGGCCAGAGCCGCCGTGGCTGGCGAGGAGCCGAAGAGGGGGACCCCGGAGGCCAAGAAGAAGTATGCTCCAATCTGTGTCACCATGCCTACTGCTCGTATCTGCCGCAAATGATCATCAGACGAACAAGCAACTGTCCTTCCCTAAGAACACACATTGCACTTTGATGTTTGGTCTTGGGGGTTGTCCAAAATTGTCGCTTATTACTTGGGTTGGTGTCTTTGTTAGATTTAATGTACAAGTTTGTATCCAACTCTTAATCCTTTCTAATCTGAGCTTCCATGCCGCCTCATTCTCTTCTCTCTGATGACCAATGTTTAATTGGCTGTTGATTTTGATTTTAGTGGCTAATTTCATGTCATGCACGTGAATTCAACGGTTGGTTCTTGATTAGCTTGATGCCTTGGCAAGAAGCTAGAATGTAAATGAGCAATTAAAGGAAGGAAAGAGCTTGGTCCGCATTTTGTAAGGAACCGAACAAGATGATCTGGTTTTAAGAAGATTTTCTACTTTTGGCCAAAACATCTCCAGTGACAAGTCGATTAGGAAATCTTTGGCGAACTCTGATGGTCGAATTGTCACAAAAGAATAGGGTAAAATTGTGGAGAAAAAGAATTCCAACACCACCTGCACTGCTACATCAATGTTAGGTACTTGTAACATAGAAAGCTCATGCATCTGCATTAACAACCGCGGGCGAATACCATATACAGAAAATAAGCAATGTTCATCAAGATGCATTGTTTGCGGGCTATGATTGCAGCATGGTGCCATCATGAATCTGCGTTGCAGATATTGCGACGGCTGTGTGCTGCAGTATCCAGGAACCGGAAGAGCATTGCAACAAGAGAAGTTGATCAAACTACTTCACAAGAAAAGGTCATGAAAAAACCCCAACAAGCAAAATTGTAGTACAGCCTTGACAACAAAATCCAGCAGTCACAGATCAGTAACGGCCGAGAGAGAGAGAGAGAGATGTGACGTGGAGAGATGCAGTTCACCTCATCCGCTAGACTCAGCTCAGAAACAAGTTCGCTCATAAACCTACATGGTTGCATCATTCGGCTTTCCCGTTTTGCTCGGAAGCAACATAATTGCGGATGACTTCTACGGCCAACTGGTGTGCAGTCTTGTTCTGCAGCTTTGCAAGTTCATCCAATCTTTCGTAAGTAGCTTTATCAGAATAGAGCTTCAGGTTGTGCTTAGAAGATGCTTTCGCAACGCCTTCCCACCCGTCAATCCACTCATTAAGTATCTCAAATCCCTGAGAAATCAGAGTCAGTAAAGGGATGAACAATCAAATGAAATCAGGTGAATAAGATGTATTGTAGCAGATGAACATACAATGCGAGTTGTGAAGGCACCGAATGATTCCTTAGAGTTCCTCTCCTGCTTCCAACGGTAGAACAGAGGCTCCAAAACCTTTTCAAGGTCCTGAATCTTGACCTTATCCCTGAAGCTCTTAGCTAGTGCAGTTTGATTCGGAGTTCCCCCAAGCCAGATCTGTTATTGGAGTAAAATATTACTCGACGGGTGAATACTACCCTTCATGAAAAATTAGTGTGTAAAAAGAATAGTCCAGTGTTGAGAGGTACCTGATAGGAATTGGGACCATCACCAACGAATCCAAGTTCGGCCATATATGGCCTAGCGCAACCGTTGGGGCAGCCAGTAACCCTTATTACCACGGATTCGTTGTACTTGAGACCCACCTGAAACCGTCATAGCATCAGGTAAACTAGTCAGCACTGTTTCCTTTTCATATAAAGTACATTTACAATGGTTTCAGAAACTAATGATTTACCTTCTCAAACACAGCTCTGACACGTTTGAGTATGTCGGGTACTCCCCGTTCAGCTTCAGTTATTGCCAATGGGCAAAGAGGAAAAGCTGGGCATGCCATGGATGTTAAGTTTAGGGGGTCCACGAGCTTTGGTTGCTGTTCCCAACGATCAAATAGACATAACAAGAGAACAAGTTGTCACTTCTTGCTGACATAATAACTTGCAATTGGTAGTGGCATTGAACGGAAAGATTTCACAATATTGATAAGACAGATGCTAAATAGATTATATTCCGCCCCCAACATAATACTAGGCAACTATGCATATGTAAGTCAAAGTCAACCTACTTCTACAGCTGTAGTCCCAATGTTCCCCTTGGATCAAAATAGCACAATAAAAAGCATTAAATTCCCTGAAACACTTCACTTCTAGTTCCAATTTTGTCCAACTGACGAAACCCTGAAAAAGATTTCTTGCAGTCGAAGTTTGACATATAGAAAAAAGCTTTCAGAGCCCACGAAAATCTATAGAACTGCCCCTTAAAGATTTAGGACATCACATATCTCAGGGTGAAGAGGAGAATACCCTTCTAGATCCAAACAAAGAGACAGTTCTTCTGCTCACAAAAAAAGACCCAAGAACCGAGCACTTACCAGCAGACCAGCCTGAGCAAGAGATACTTCAATTTGACGCTTCCATGATTTGCGGATACCACACAAGATGAGATTCTGGTTAGGTGTTAGGCGCACATCCAGGTTATACTTCTCTATAATCTCCCTCAACGTTGTCTTCATTTTCCCTCCAATTCGACCATTGTCGACATGAAGTCCACAAAACAAAAGACCATCACCCTGCAGGCATTTTGTATTTGTCAGTCAAAGAAATTTTGGAGTATGTATTGGGGTTACTTTCAAAACGTTAACTATGTCATAAATATGATTCAAGTAGTTAACTACTTTAAACATTAAAAACATAAAACAAGTTGCAAGACTACAAAGGAAGGTCAATGCAAACCTGGTTTTGCCATCCCAAGTAACTTTTGAATTCCCACTCAGGAAGCTGTCTGAAAGACTCGAATTTCTTTCCGTAGTATTTCTCAACCTCGTTCCTGAACTTTTCAATCCCCCAGGAATCTATCAAGTACTTCATCCTACTATACTTGCGATCATCTCTCCTGCCATTTTCTCTCTGTGTGACAACGATAGCTTTGACTGCATATAGAATGTCCTCTTTAGGGACATAGCCAATAGGTTCACCTAGCCGAGGAAAAGTGCTCTCCAGCCGGTGCGTTCTTCCCATACCTCCACCAACCTGAAATAGACAAACTGTAAGATACAAGCAAGTCGAACAAGATCACAAGGCAACAATAGTCAGAGCAAACAGCATTCTTACATAAATGTTGAACCCTTGAGGTTCGCCACCTTCATTGCTTACTACAACCACCCCAATATCATTTGTGAGGATATCCACGGAGTTATCAGTTGGCACAGTAACAGCTATCTTGAACTTCCTAGGCAAGAATTGGGTTCCATATATTGGCTCAGGTGAATCAGGGAAATTTGTCCCGTGAGAATTATCATTACGAGCCTCGGCCACCTCTGGAGGCTCCGCAGACATGATCTTCTCTCCATCCACCCACATGTCATAGTAAAAACCGGATTGTGGCGTCAATAATGCAGCTATATTGTCAGCAGTCTTTCGAGCAAATACATAATCTTGGCGGACAAACGGAGCAGCGGGAGCCAATACATTCCTGTTAAGATCACCACAAGCACCGAGAGTTGAACCCATGTTGTCAATGATTGTACTCATAACAGTCTTGAGATTCTTCTTTATTACTCCATGCAGCTGGAAAGTCTGCCTCGTAGTCAGCCTCAACGTCCCAATCCCGAATTGATCAGCAAGATCATCCATTGTCAAGTACAATTTGTTCGGGACCAACCCACACGGGTTCTTTGTGCGGAGCATGAACGAATACTGCCTCTCCTTGCGCTCATCCCTGTTATACTGCTGGTAACTCCCATGGAACTTGATCAGTTGCGTTGCTGACTCATTGATGTTCGGCGTCTCGGTCAACAACTCCTCGTTGAGAGGGAACCGGATGAAATTGCTCTGCTCTTTGATTATCTCCACCTTGCTCCGCTTAGTCTCCGTCTTCGGCTTAAGCGGCTGCCATCCCAAACCACAAAAGCTATCAACTTTATCGAAATCTCAACAAAATGAACAAACGTTAAGCAACGTTGCAACATTCTAAACAGCACCCATTCAGCATTTTGCTGGATCCTTTATTTCTCCATAACAACAAAACTTAAAAAACTCAACTTTTTCTTCCTCGTAGAAGAAGAAGACAATTTTTGAAATTCTCCAACTAAGACAAACCAATTGAAAGGCGAATCAGCAGAGCTAAAAGGATTCTCACAGTGGAAACAGCTCGAACCACGAAGGTAGAGGAGGAAGAATGCCTAGAGGCAGGGAGGGAGAACAACCCCACGCGCCTGACCAGCGGGAGCGCGTTCGAACACAGCCCATTGGTGTCCCTCACCACCCCCGTGCTCCCCGCTCCGTACGAAGACGTCGCCATGATCCCCACGCGCCCAAAGGCGGCTGCTTTTTGGCCGATAAGGAAGAACCCAGATGGGAAAAAGAAGAAGAAAGCGAGGTAGATAGATTAATAGTGCACCACTTCGAAGGGCCTTTATACTTAATTGGGTGGGGAAATTCAATTTGGGTGGAGGAGATGAGATGGACTTGCTATTGTATTTGTTGTTTGGGACTCTTGTCTCTATTATTTTATATTGTATTTTATTCTGAGTTTATCGGTTCTGTTGTTTGTTGACGACCGGTCTGACTGCTAAGAGCCAGTCCAAGTTCAGGACTTCAGGTTTCTGGCAAATATCTGTTATGGTACACTTATTTGTTTCGGTTTGGGTTGTGTAGTCTGATTTATCTTAGCAATGGCGTCTTTTTCTCACAAAAGAAAGTATTTGTCACGTCGTGCTCGAATGCAAATTCAATCAAGTGAGATAGTGGCATGTTAACTAAAGAATGAAAATTCACGGTATTCTACTAAAGTTTATAGGTCTCGAATAATCTTGCATCACATGCACAAAATAAATACAACATAATTCAAATATGATCATGTTATCTAAAAAAATATAATAATTTCTGATTCAAAATGATATGACATATCTACATAATCTTCCGGATACTACTGGGCTACATTTCAAGTATTAAAATTGGTTCTGACTTCTGGGCAGATGGAATGACAGAACGAAACTGGAGAATTGGGAAGAGTTAAAATGTTGGGACTATATTAAAATCGACTGTAAAATACGAGTATCATTTGCGTAATATCACTGTTCAATTTCAGAGTCGAGTGCTCGACACGAGTGCTCCCTTTGGAACTGCGAATTTTAAAAACATCTCATTCCACCGCTCCCAATAGCCACGCGCCTCGCTGCTTTGGACAAACCACGCGAGTACGGGAGCGTGAAATCCACATAAGACCAGTTGCATGCGAAGGAAGGGAAAGTTGTGGACACTTTGGACTCCTTGTTTCGTCGAATGTGGCCGGGATTACGGGTACCTTTCACTTCTTTGTTTGGATCTGCCCCTCCAAATAATTATTATTATATTGCCTATTTAAGGGCTGCTCTGAAGCTACTTTTTAGTAAAAAGAAAGTCAATTTTGCTCTTTGAACTTTGAAGAGCATCTCCCGCAATTAAATGTGGTCAAAATAATCGTTAAAAATGTGGTTAAATTTAATTGGGCTAAGGATTAAAATGGCGATCCATTTCCAAAAACATAATCAATTATACCCTTTTTTTCAAAAAAAAAAATTTAATTCAAAACAGTGTTAAATATTTATTGAATAAATTTTGTCAAATTTTTAAAAATAAACATTTT
Organism: Hypericum perforatum; assembly: GCA_012979155.1. NCBI lineage: Eukaryota > Viridiplantae > Streptophyta > Magnoliopsida > Malpighiales > Hypericaceae > Hypericum > Hypericum perforatum. Next base: position 195,369 of record SOPF01027817.1, read on the forward strand.
GTATAATATCAAAAGAGGACCCCGTAAAATCACTAAATCAATTTCGTTTAGCAAAAATTGATGCTCAAAGAATCAAAGGGTCTTTCAAAGCCCAAGCAATGATATATTTTCTGTGCAACTATAGGGTGTCCTAATTACATCTCTAATTACCTACCGCTAAACTTATAAAAAATAATTACCTACTGCTAGTCCTATTAGGATAGAGAAAAAAATGAGGGCATTCAGTAGAATACCCTATATTGCATGCTCAACAATAATTAAGAACTAATTTTGCATGACACAAATTTTTTTAAGACATGGCAAGCGTAAAAAATAACATAGTAACAAGAATTCAAAGTTTTTCTTATATTGGATAAAAATATAGATATATTTTCCAAATGAGCAGTAAAATTTTAAAAATAGTGGAGTCGACTTGTAACGAGTCGAATTTACCCGTAGGACGGATTGGAAATATTTTTAAACACAAAGAGCATTTTTTTTATTTTTTGCGAAAACAAAATGCAAAAATATTAGAAGACCAAAGACGAATATGAAATGATCGTATCATGGTCAACATAATAGAGAGAGAGAACAAAGAAATACGAAGTAAAATAATACTAAGACAATTTTTGGTTGTCTCAAGATCGTTTAATAAAAAAAGGAAAAAAAGCAATAGATCACGAACAAAGTTACATTACGCTATATTGATAAAGATAAATAAAGTTTGTTATTGTGTTGAGTGGTAATCATTTTTATTTTCCAAACTCTCTTTATATAGGGAGTCCCGACTTGTTTCATCATAAAAAATAAGAGATACTAAAATGTTTCCAAAAAATATTTCATCCCAAGATAGGAAAACTCTCAATATTCGCTCCCGAAAATTTTTCTTTAACCAAGACTTTTCCTAATGTAAAAAGATCTTCCTGGTTCATACCCGGTTAGGTATAAACCGATTCGTAAATCTACTTTCAGAATAAATATTATAGCGCATGCCAAATAATCTAACCTAAACAGATAATTTTTAACGTTGACCAAATATTGAAGATCTGACTCAATTTTAGAAAACTAAAATTGTGCACAAACTTCTCAATCAAATATAGGATAAATCCTCACAACGTCTCAATTGACTTCACCTGCTAACATGGTCGTATGAGCATCTAAATTATATCAACAACTTTGGTGCCACCTCAAAAAATAAATTAAACTCAACATTCCAAGCGAACCAAAGCCCAAGTATATTAAAAACACCCAATAACCAAATGATTGATCGAGCAGATTTGAATAACTGAGTATACCAATATGTAACCGACCAAAGCGTTAGTAAACCAACTCATACACGTATTCGAATGGCAAGAGCGAGCAGATTGACGTGCGACTAGACGATAGGAGCAACCAGACTAACCAGCCACATACACCCAGATGATAAGAGTAGGAGAATGATAAACCTGAGCGGACAAACAGACTTAACTAACTAGGTGAAGGTAGACCAAAACTTAATAGGCGGACTAAACAAAAATGAAGATATCAACTTTTTGAACCAAATTGGGTGAAATTAATATCGACCTTCAGACCGAATGAGGCAAAAATATTAGCCTTCGGACCAAACTAAGCAAAAACATCAACATCCGAACCAACTAAGGAACAAAAAAAAATAGTAAGCCTCCGAGTCAAATAAGGCAAAAATATCAAACTTCATACTGAACCAAGTGGACACATCAAATTGGACCAGACTAACCAAGATGAAGCTAACTGAACGAATATATTAACCCATCAGACCAACCATGAGTTAAACATAAGCTGGACCAATCTTAGGCAGATCAACCATCAGTGCACTGACCAACCTTTTATCGATCAGAACAACCAGGTCCGAGACAAATTGAACAGAATTTCTAAAGCCCCCAAATCATTCTTTGTCCATAATGTTCCAAAACAATTTTCGAGTCTCGTCAAATTTATATATCATAGTAAATAGTTCCAGCGTGACTTTCACAATCTAGGAGGGACAATTAGTGCAATTTTAGTATTCAATGACCAGGAATGAGATTGTATATATTTTGTAAATTATGTGTTAACATTTTGTAACAGCAAAAATAGATATCACACTTAGAGGAGTAAAAAAATGCTTATAACTTAGAGAAAGTGAAACAAGATAATGGGCTTTGTGGTCAAGTTGTGAAAGAAAATTTTCATTTCCAAGATGTTTTTGTAACTCATATCTTGGTATGCATATATACCTAATTCTAAATTATGCAATTTTTTTTATTGCTTCATGTGGAATCTCTAGCTCTTATGATCAAACTTTTATAAACAAGAAATTTTATTGAATTATGGAATAAAATTTACCTTTAAAAAAGTGATAATTGGTTATTCATTATACAGTGTTTTTATTTTTATTTTTCCTAAATTTTACTTAAAATGTATAAAAATTTAAAGCCAAATTACCCTCTAGTCGTTGGATTAACATAATACTCATATCGGGTCTCTCTTTTCTAATAAATGAGTAATCCATCCCTATTTTATGAGAAAATATTTGTCTAGGGTCCCCACCAACCAAATCAGTCTCTTTTTTATTTTTTTTACATATGAAATGACTTTTTTACCCTTCGCAAAAAAACAAAAGAGTCATTATTTTTTTTTGTGAACGGGTAAAATAATCATTTCAAATTTCAAAAAAAAATAAAAAAAAATAGCTTTTAAAGTCAATTAGGGATCCAAGACCAATATTTTTTCAAAATACATGGACGACTAAATCGTTTATGAGAAAGAAAGTACATGATAGGAGAATTCGATTAAGACTAGGAATTATGGGATAATTTGCCCTTATTTGAATTGCTTATTATAAGGACGAAGTTAAAGAATGGTCCAGACTTGTTTGTTTACTTGAACATTTTCCATTAAAAAAACTAATCGTTAGGTTCTAACTAAAATAATTATTAAGACAGATGCACAAGTTAAATTACAAATTACAACCCACTAATAGTATCTTCCGAAGGCCACAATGCCATGTCATGTTATCTCCATGACACCAGTCAGTTGCTGAACTTTTTCGTCTATGACTAAAAGGTATTTCTTATAATCGATGAGGTAGTTGACAAAGATAATTATGTTACATACAACAAAGCCATTGTCTTCAATACATAGGTCAACTACTCGAGCTGTGCAAGATCCTACACTTTCGAATCAACATGCAAATCGTACAATGTCATGTTCTTGATCTATCTTTATAACTCCAACGATTATGCTCTAGAATGTTTGATCTATATTGATCTATACGGCCCTAAAGTTGATATATGCGTACTTCGTATTCGGTGGATCTCCATATATGCGAAAGGTAACTTCTCAACTCATCAATAAAATTGATATCAATGCTAAGCTTGAAGAGAACATGTAAGTCAAAATCAATAGTCTTCAATGGAAATGTCTACTTCAAACGATAAGTTCTCGTGTTTGGGACCTTTGTGCGTAAAGAACATCTAGCAAAGATAGTTAAAAAGTTTTCTTAGATGGAGAAGGAGAAGGAGAAGGACAAAAAATGTAAAACTAAATAGTATTTTACAAAATCATAAGATATGTTATCATTATTTACCATGAATTATGATAACAACTTAAAAATAAGTGTGTGCTTTTCAGATTGCAGTTTAAGTTGTTCGTTAAATAATTTAGTCGAAAAGACTAATGAATGACCATTTTCTAATATGTTAAAAACAATCACTACTATTATTCCAAATATCATTCATTTTCGAGGTAGAATGTATCATTGTTTATGTTAAGATAAAAAAATTCTCATTTCATATCTCACAAATTCATTAATAGTTTACTTTGAAGCTTAACATAGACTACCAAATAATTGGATTTCAAGAAATAGCTAGACTATTAACTTAATAAAATTGAAAAATTATTTACTAATAGTTAACAAAATGATTTGTATAGAAAATAAGTAAACAAAGGCGTATTGCTATTTTTTGGTAGAACAAATGTCTATTACTTTTTTTAGTGAAGAATGTAGGGATCACAAAAAGATCTATATTTTGTGGGTCAGACCCAGACTCTTACCCTACCTAGTAGATTTTAGAATTTATGGGTCATGGGTAGTGTATGGATTTGTGTATATTAATTTTAATAGGGTCTAAATCTGGATTGGGTCGATATAAACTCAGACCCAGACCCTATCCATAGACCCATTAGTTATACCCTACCCATATATATCCATTAGTTAGATCCAATTTAGATCCTAGTTATTTTATTATAAAAATAATTATAATTCATATATAAATTAACTAAAAAAATTCTAACACCTAATTAGATAAATCTAATAGCTAACCAAAAAATATCCTAATGCTTAAACAAAAAATAATTAGATAATGATATATTTTATCAAGTTTGTGATTTAAAATAATGTGCTTAAGTTTGATATCTTATTTTACTCAACAGATTTACTAGAATGTACAAATAGTATGGAATATGCTTTAGTTATTAATGATGTCGATAGTAAAATTTTAGGCATATATAATTCTAATTTTTTATATTAAAATATCAAATTTTAAATAACTAATTAAGTAATTAAATTTGATATTCAGATGTAGAACAAATAAAAAAAGTAAATTACATGAACAAGAAGGGAGCAAGAAGATAATCAGAAAAACTTATACAGAAGTCACATGAAAAGTTAATAATAAATTATTTTATTTTTGAACTTTATATTTAAAACTTATGAATTTATTTATAACTTTTGAATCATGTTTATATAGTTAATTCAAATATTACTATTTGATTTAAATTTAGTTTGATATTATTTTTTTATTATAGACTATTTTCTTCATAATTTTTATATAGATTATATTAAAATTTTAAAAATTATATTATTAAGTAGCGGGTCTGTGAATAAGGCATGGATCTTTGATTAGACCCTAGGGTCTGGATTCGGAGTTTTTCTAAAAGATGTCTATAGGGTCGTGGGTAGGATATGAATCTAACTAAAAAAACTAGGGTATGAGTTGGATACTATCAATACCCTATCCTACTCCACCCATTGCCAATCCTAGAAGAATGTCACGAGTCTCGTGTAAGACAGGACACAATGAAATAGATCATAAAAAAAGACATACCAAATAAGAACCATACCTTAATTGACTAGTTTCGTCAAGATGAATAAAAGCCATCGTTTGAATCCAACTATTCATAGTGACAAGGGTCGTATCCTTATAAGTCTAATCATAACATAACATCCTTATAAGTTTGAGAGCCACTTCGCGATCACGATTTTACCTGCATTTCTTCTTGTGGCGACAAATCTCTTCCGAATAGAGTCCTTAGTTTCCACATATATCACAACGGTACACAAAAATGGTATTGACGACCTACGATCACCATTTTGGCCAGACTACCGGACCATCGACCTACCTCCACAACACGAACATATTCTATTCTCTTTTAACAAGGCGCTTTGAAGAATTTTGGCTATATTATTGTCAAACATCAAATATTTTTAGGTATATTATTCAAGAAGATATTTTTGTTTATGTTATCATCAAAAGTAAATAAATTCTCAAAGAATATTTCACTAATTCATATTAAAATTTACTTTAAAGTATAGCACGAACTACTATGTAAATAGGCTTAAAATTATAAGATAAAATAGCTACAATACTTTATCTAACTCGTAATGAGATAAAATATCATGACCAATGAATTATTTTTTCATTTGAATCATGTGATATAACATATTCATTTTTAAAAAAAGATTTGTTTTATGTTCTTTTTCGAAATTTATTTTATTCTTGTAACATGTGTTCGTCGAGAGGCATACTATGTCATGAAAAAGATGATTGAGATTAGCTTCTAATAAATTATCAAGCAACTTCCAAATTCAGAAAAAAATTGAGGCTACCAAGAGCATGATGATGAATGCCATTTGAAGAAGCAAAATTTCTAGCAACGTAGTATTTTTGTTGTTTAGTCCATGAATTTCAAGCAACCTCCTTTACTTAGCTAATGTCATTTGTACTCCTACAATAAATACCTTACCATCATCTATTTTTTTAATTCTTTCAAAGAAACAAAATATACAATGTCATCGGAATATTATTTTAAAGTAAGAACTTAAGTCACGAATTTCACACCAGTTTCCAAATCAACACACAATCTTTCTGAAAATAATATCAATTTTTTTTATAGAAATGCGATAATTTATAAGTCTAATTATAAGTTCAATTTATTTTTTTAAGAATACTCTATAAAAAAAAGTAAAAGGTATGGACACCTAAATGAGACAATAAATATTCCACAATAAATAGTTTGTTAGAGAATTGGGAAGTGAGTGAATAAAAAATTGATTTGAGTTTGGTGGGAATGAATCCTAGCCATTGATTTGAGTTTGGTGGGAATGAATCCTAGCCATTGATTTGAGTTTGGTAGGAATGAATCCTAGCCATTATTGAGTTTGGTGGGAATGAATCCTAGCCATTGATTGTGATTGTTGGAAGGTCTTGGTTGCCTATATAAGGAGCCTTCATCCAACATTCCAAATCATCCCAAGCTCACACTCTTCTTGAGCTCTCTACTTCTCCCTCTTAGTTCATAGTTATCTGTCCCATATAAGTGTTGGAGTTCTAAGGCTGCCTAAGGTTCGAAAGGTGTTCACTAGTGCTTCCTATTGTTCACGAGTTTGGGCGTTGTACCTTGAGAGCTCTATTACCCACGGAGGCCTGAGTTTAAGGGCACACGGTGAAACTGTGGCCTCGTCCACGATCTAAATCCAAAGTTATCATTTCCTGTCCGAAGGTTATACACACTTACCTACAAGTGTGATCGTGAGCATTCTATGTAACTCTTATCTTGTTATATTAAGAAATCATTACATTTAACAACTATCTATGATCGTTAGTAATGTACTTAGATATTATTACATTTAACAACTGTCTTTGATCTCAGTAATATAATCAACTGTATTATTATCACTTTCATAAATTTATGAATTTGCACCAACAATCTTAAACTCTTATTATATATATACTTGGTAAATCGTAATTAGACTTTGTTTGTGATAATAGTGATCATCATGGCTGAAAGCAATAACTCCGGTGAAGTGAACCCAACCCACACTAACGTGAATGAAGAGGTTCCCATGCTGATGGCTAGCGATACTGAGACCGTAATGCCGGGTATTAGAAATCCAATATCGCTGCCGTATTCTCAACTTGAGAAGCCGAAAAAGTTCAAGAGCGGAAATTTCAAGAGATGGCAATGAAAGATGCTTTTCTACTTGACTGCTTTGAACTTGAGTCTGTTTCTCAAGGAATTATACGAGGATTATCTCTGTCGCAACAAACTGAGATCCATAGTGCATGGATGTACGAGGATTATCTCTGTCGCAATTATATATTAAGCTCTCTTGATGATGCGCTTTATAGCGTATACTCTACCAAAGAGACTTCTAAAGACCTTTGGGAATCGTTAGAGCACAAATATAAAGTTGATGATGCTGGTGCGAAGAAATTCGTGGCCGGGCGCTTCCACGACTATAGAATGGTTGATGGAAGGAGCATTGTGGATCAATGTGAAGAGTTGCAATTGATCTTCCATAAGCTTGCCCAAGAGGAGATGGCCATCAATGATGCTCTCCAAGTGGCAATGGTAATTGAAAAGTTACCATCATCGTGGAAGAATTTCAAGATGTACCTCAAGCATAAGAAGAAGGCTATGTCTCTCGAGGACCTCATCCGAAGGTTGCGTATCGAGCAAGATAGCTGAAAGGTTGAAAAGAAACCTAATGGCATGGGTGCTAAGGCCAATATGGTCGAGGTTGGAGAAAACTCCCGAGGGAACAAGCGCAAGTACACAAGTGATCCAAAGGGAGATGCTTCAAACAAGAGCTTTATCAGAGCTTGTTATTTGTGTAATAAGGTTGGCCATTGAGCCAAAGATTGTTACAAACATCTTGCCGCTGAGGGAAAAAAGACGATCAGCCATACCAAGGCAAAGAAGAAGAAGCCCGCTTATGCAAATATGGCAGAAGCTAGCTTGAGTTCTGATCTCAAGGAGATGCACCTCACGGCTGTTGTGTCCAAGGTGAACCTTGTGGGAGAAAACTCAAAGGAATGGTGGGTTGACACAGGGGCTACTTGCCACATTTGTGCGAACAAGTAGATGTTCAACACCTATCAAGTAGTGGATGGTGAGAATTGCTATATGGGCAACTATGCTACTTCAAAGGTTGAAGAAAAGGGGACGGTCGTGCTAAAGATGACTTCGGGAAAGGGCATAACCTTGACCAATGTGCTACATGTGCCCGAGATCCGAAAGAATCTCATCTCTAGGGTGGTGCTTAACAAGAAGGGCTTTCGACTTATATTCGAGGCTGACAATGTCATCTTGAGCAAGGGAAGAATGTTTGTTGGCAAGGGGTACTTGACCAACAATTTATTCAAGATGAGTGTAATGACTTTAGCCCCAAAGGCAAAGTCTAGTGATAAGATTGATGTAGGTACCGCCGATAAGGCTAGCACGAGCAATAATGTAATGAATGTTGCCGAGAAGACCAATAATAAGTTGAAATTTGCCTATCTTTGTGACTCATTACATTTGTGGCATGGTAGACTAGGTCATGTGAATTATAAGTCTTTGCAAAGACTAATTAAACCTAATACCTAAGTTTAACATTGATTTTAAACATAAGTGTGAGACTTGTGTTGAAGCAAAATATGCTAGAACATCATTCCACTCAATTGAGCAAAGCACACAACCGTTGGACTTAATCTATACCGATGTATGTGATTTAAAGTATGTGCAATCTTGAGGAGGTAAAAATTATTTCATAACTTTTATCGATGATTGTACTCGCTATTATTATGTCTACTTAATGAGAAGTAAAGACGAAGCAATAGAAGCATTCATTCAATATAAGAATGAAGTTGAGAATCAGCTTGGCAAGAAGATCAAAAATCTTCGAAGTGATCGAGGTGGTGAATATGAGTCTCCATTTACACAAGTGTGTATCGAGAATAGAATTATTCACCAAACTACAGCTCCCTATTCTCCTCAGCAAAATGGAATTGCAGAAAGGAAAAATAGGATGCTTAAAGAAATGATGAATGCCATGCTAATAAGTTCTGGACTACCTAAGAACTTGTGGGGGGAACCTGTGCTTTCAGCAAACTATGTACTTAATAGAGTACCTCACAAGAAGTTAGATAAAATACCTTATGAGTTGTGGAAAGGTCGGGCACCTAGCTACAAATTTCTGAGGATTTGGGGATGTCTTGCTAAAGTCCTAATCCCTCCTCCCAAGAGGATGAGGATAGGACCCAAGACAGTGGATTGTATGTTTATCGGATATGCACAAGATAGTGCAGCATATCGATTTCTAGTACACAAGTCAGATAATCCTGATATCCATCCAAACACTATCATTGAAGCTAGGGATACTTCTTTTTTCGAGAAAAACTTTCCCCACAAAACACATAAAGTGGTTGACAATCAAGTTGATCAGAGTGAGGGAAATGTGGGGGGAGAAGAACTTGAAGAAGAAGTTCATGAACCTAGGCGTAGTAAAAGAGCGAGGAAAGAAAATTCCTTTGGATCTGATTTTCTAACATACTTGTTAGAGAAAGATCCAATAACATACAAAGAAGCAATGTCTTCAACAGACTCTGCTTTTTGGAAAGAAGCGGTGAATAGTGAGATAGAGTCTATCTTACATAATTATACCTGGAAATTAGTGAAACTACCTCCGGGTAGTAAATCACTAGGTCATAAGTGGATCTTCAAAAGAAAGATGAAATCAGATGGTACTATTGACAAGTACAAAGCTAGGCTTGTAGTTAAAGGCTACAGGTAAATAGAGGGTGTCGATTATTTTGACACTTATGCTCCTGTTTCTAGGAAGACCTCAATAAGGTTAACTATAGCCTTAGCGGTTTTGTTTGACCTAGAGATCCATCAAATGGATGTGAAAATAGCTTTTCTAAATGGAGATTAAGAAAAAGATATATACATGGAACAACCTGAAAGGTTTGTAGTTCCAGGTAAAGAACATATGGTGTGTAAACTTGTAAAATCCTTATATGGATTAAAACAAGCACCTAAACAATGGCACAAAAAATTTGATAATATCATGCTATCAAATAGTTTTCGAATAAATCAATGTGATAAATGTGTCTACGTAAAAGGAGATCAAAATGACTATGTGATAGTTTGTCTCTACGTAGATGACATGTTGATTGTGAGTAATAATGATAATATCAAAATTACCAAGAGAATGTTGTCAAGAAATTTTGACATGAAAGACTTAGAAAAAGCTGACATGATACTTGGGATGAAAATTACCAAGACTTCAGATGGTTATGCTCTTTCCCAAAGTCATTATGTCGAAAAGATATTAGACAAATTTGATAAGGGAAGTAATGTCATTGCAAGAACACCAATGGAGGTGGTGTCAAGTCTCTGTAAAAATTGCGGAGATAGTGTGCAATAATTATATTATTCAAGGGTTATAGGCAGTTTAATGTATCTCATGGACTGTACTAAACCAGACATTCCAAACTCGGTAAATAAGTTATCGAGGTATACAAGTAATCCCAATGATGAGTATTGGAAAGAAGTGGTTAGAGTCATTAGATACCTAAGGTATACAATCAACTATGGATTACACTATACGAGACATCCAGCTGTTCTTGAAGGATATTCAGACGCAAATTGGATCTCGTACTCCAAAAAATAAAATCCACAAGTGGATATATTTTTATTATTGGAGGGGCAGCAATCTCGTAGAGATCATGCAAGCAAACTTGCATTGCTAGATCAACTGTGGAATCAGAATTCATAGCATTAGATCTAGCAACTGAGGAGGCAGATTGGCTTCGAAGTTTCTTGGAAGATATTCCAGCATGGACAAAACCAATGCCCCCAATAAGCGTACACTGTGATAGTCAGTCAGCTATTGGAAGAGCACAAAATAATGTGTATAATAGAAAGTCTAGACACATACGTCGTAGACATAAATCCGTGAGAACGTTATTGAGAACATGCGTCATAACTTTAGATTATGTGAAGTCTAAAGAGAATATTGCGGATCCATTAACAAAAGGTCTAACGAGAGACCAAGTTGAGATTTCATCGAGGGGAATGGGATTAAAGCCCATAAATTGACTTTGTCCCATGATGGCAACCCAACCTGGATTGTAAACCCCAATCTGCAGATTCAATGGGACAACCGAATTGTGAGGTTAGGGTCAACCAAAAGTACTCGAGAAATTGAGTTTCCTAACTATTCCTATGATGAGAAAGTAATAGACATGTCCATGAGAAGGTTAAGCTTTAAGCTTTTAATGATCCTTATACTTTGAGTATATAAGTAGAGTATGGCAGGATACTCTTTATAAGAGATCACCTATATTGAATGTGAAGGGGCCGCTTCTATGAGATGAATTAAGGGCTAAATCTCTAGAGCATTCGATGAAGTTTCCAAGGCAGTCCAGGGCCTAAATGGACAACAACGAAAGAACCGAGTAGTGGTTTGAGAATAAGTTGTGAGAGTACCTTTGTTTAGGTATACATAAAATGTCGAACAGTTCAAGGCATCGCGTCCACTGGTTGGCAAGTATATCCGAAGGTATTTTACTAAGGAAGGTTCAAGGCTTTCAACTACCTATCTTGATGCAACAAATTCTCGCAGAACTCCAAATTGCATGTAGCATTAGTAGGCTTAGAGTATAGGCCAATTTTACATTCATGTGGGGGATTGTTAGAGAATTGGGAAGTGAGTGAATAAAAAAATGATTTGAGTTTGGTGGGAATGAATTCTAGCCATTGATTTGAGTTTGGTAGGAATGAATCCTAGCCATTATTGAGTTTGGTGGGAATAAATCCTAGCCATTGATTGAGTTTGGTGGGAATGAATCCTAGCCATTGATTGTGATTGTTGGAAGGTCTTGGTTGTCTATATAAGGAGCCTTCATCCAACATTCCAAATCATCCCAAGCTCACACTCTTCTTGAGCTCTCTACTTCTCCCTCTTAGTTCATAGTTTTTTGTCCCACATAAGTGTCGGAGTTCTAAGGCTGCCTAAGGTTCGAAAGGTGTTCAATAGTACTTCCTATTGTTCACGAGTTTGGGCGTTGTACCTTGGGAGCTCTATTACCCACGGAGGCCTGAAGCATATAGGCGGGTAATAAGAGTTTAAGGACACACGGTAAAACTGTGGCCTCGTCCAGGATCTAAATCCAAAGTCATCATTTCCTGTCCAAAGGTTATACACACTTACCTACAAGTGTGATCGTGAGTATTCTATGTAACTCTTATCTTGTTATATTAAGAAATCATTACATTTAACAACTATCTATGATCGTTAGTAATGTACTTAGATATTATTACATTTAACAGCTGTCTTTGATCTCAGTAATATAATTAACTGTATTATTATCACTTTCATAAATTTACGAATTTGCACCAACATAGTCCACCAATTATATTTGTATGAAGGAAGATAAAACTATAAGAAACGATTTTTCTTGGGGTGAAGAGCCTCAACAACATCCTCTACTTCCTCCTTCACTCAATGAAGCACGCCAACGCTTTGAGCTCCTCTATCGGGTGTTATTGTTGACGTCATCATTAGTTGACTCCCAATTTGTACTCTTCCTCCTACCTCCTCCTTACCCCTCTTTTTTGTTGTGGCTGCTTCTTGATTAATATAATTTTCTCGAACCGTCATATCCTATATCAAGGTAGGTATATCATGTGTCTTCACCTCGCACTTCTATGGGCCACTGTTGAATTTTTCGGATGCAATGTCCTCCAAAATAGTAATAGAGATGATCCCGCAGAGCATCCTTGTTTGACTTGGAGGACCTCATTTTTTCTCCGATCCTCACATCCAAGTCCATTGACCGACGCAACGAGTCAGCTCTGAGCGTTATTAAAGTGGTCGAATTGACTATGTCATCTTTTTGGCCAGTTAGGGCATTAAGTGCCGAATAATACACTTCAATGATAATGAAATTTTGGCCATACTGGTTGAAAGATGGGATGATGGTGCGAGGGAGGACTTCGCCTTTTTATGAGACCAAGCTCTTTAGATGTTAGTACTCAATGTTAAAATACCTGCTCTACTACCAGGAGGTCAAGATGTTGACGCCACTTAAATTAAAAGATGCAATGGTAAAGGTTGGGTCATGTGGGAGCGAGTTCTTGAATATCAAAATTTCCACGATGAAAATGACTGGCGAAATGAAGATGAATACTGCACCTACGACAATTCTTCCGTTGTCGATGTCTCTTTAAAGTTTTTTATTTATGGATTTGGGAGAAAGAAAAACTCCCAACAGAGATAGAGGAGTGAAGCTAGTAACTTCGAGAAACCCTTAAAAAACATGCAAGCTAGATTTGCCCCAATTTTTTAAGCCAATATCTCTATAAACACAAGTACAACAATATAAACAAAAAATGACGTACAAATTCCAAGAAAGAGGCAAGTATTTTTTCTTAATTAAAATTTAATTTCTTCAATAACACCCTAAAAATAGAACAAATACAAAAATATTAGCTTTTTATATTCTATATTTGCATGAGGGTTCCCAAATTTTTTTCCTCTACTACTTTTTACTCTCCTCTTGCGGAGCTAGGTTATGTTGTTCTAGAGAATATTTTATGATATACTTAACTTTTTCTTAATGGAGCATTTCAATTTTATAAAAAATACAAAAATATTAGCTTTTTTATATTCTATGTTTGCATGAGGGTTCCCAAAATTTTTTCACGTTCAAGAGTTACAGATATCGCCAATGGGAGATAAATATGCTTTTTTGTATACTT
>SOPF01027817.1:219156-263996 GCA_012979155.1 Hypericum perforatum
TCGTCCCATACACTGAACTTCGCCCGTTTGTATCTGTTTTTTTTTTCCATGATAAATTTGTTTTCGTAAGGAAAAAAACTAGCACTATGAGAATAAAGGGTTTTTTTAAACAAGTGTTACTATTCACTATTTTTTTGTGAATTTGATGCTATTTTTTTTTACAAATCCGGTGTCCACGTGCATACACAAAATTTTTTCATGTATCATGACCAATATACGGATAAAAATTCTATGTATACTAAGTGGTCTAGTGGTCAAATCGTCTCTTCTCTTATGAGGAGAACAAAGTTTGAATTTCTAATTTTTTATTAATATTATTTGATTTAATTCTTCAATTTTTTATAATAATTTTTCAAATTACACAAAATTTTAATTTTTTATACAAACCTAAACGTGCATTTATTTTTTAAAATTTTTATATTAATTCTCCGAATGTGAATTTTTTTATTTTTCCATAATAATAGATGTGCATTTATTTTTTTAATTTTCTATAATAATTTTACTAATTTCACAGAGTTTTAATTTTTTTTCATAATAATAAACATACATTTACTTCTAAGTAATTTTGATTTCTTTTCCATAATAACAACCATATATTTAATTTAAAATTTATAGGTTAATATTTTTTGTTAAATGCACATTTATTATTATGGAAATTTATTGAATTAAATGTATGTTTATTATTATGGAAAAAATAAAAATTATGTAAAATTTGGAGGGTTATTATAAGAAATTGAAGAATTAAATACTTGTTTATTATTATGAAAAAAAATCAAAACTCCTATAAATTTGGAGAGTTATTAAAAAAATTTAAAAATTAAATACCTTTTTATTATTATGAAAAAAATCCAAATTTTGTGGAATTCAGAAAACTGTTACCAAAAATTTAAAAGTAAATGCACATTTATTGATCAAGGTACATGGAAAAAATGGCGTATTCACTTAACACTATATCCGTAACAAAAATATAACATCAAATTCACAGAGATTGGTAAACAATAACACTTTAAAAAAAAATCAGAATAAAGGGCAAGAGCATATGGAGAAATAAAATGGATCGCAGAGAAGCACATGCAATGCAAGGCTAGCTGAGGTAATTGTCTCGTGTATGTACCAAAATACAGCTATATAGTCTATAGATAACGTGCAACAATAAAGATTGCCCGGACTTTTCTTAGTAGTTATCGAAACTTTTGAAATTGATAAAAACTTACATATTTACATAAAATGGGCAGCTTTTCAAAACAAATTCTAGAATGGAGGAAGCATGGGTTGGTTTTTTGGAATTTTTTTAAAGAAATGGTGGATCGTTTTGAGTATTTTTCACCACACGATGTCATCAATTTCGGGGTAATAAACTATTCTACATGGCATGTCACAAAAAGGGGCGTTTTTTATGTGGCAATCTGATGTATGATGAGTTTTAAATTAATAAATTTATATCTTCAGATTGTCAAACAACATAATAATAAAGTTGTACTTTTTCAACAATATAATATTTACCTGCAATCAGTAAGGCATTACTGTAAAAAAGTAGAGCTGTTACCCGACAAACTAACCGGCGCCATCACCACACTAAGATACAACCAATATATGGATACTGCGAGACTTGAATTTAATTAACAAAATTTTGGGTTATGAGAAGAATATCTCGCCCGATCATGGAAAATATATTTTTTTGAAAGTTAAATATAATACTGAATATCGTCACTGAAAAAAGCCAAAACCATGTCGAAGTTGACAACTTGGAAGTGCGTTAATATTTATTTTTCTTGAAGACGTCTTGTGAGCCAACATACCGTTGCTCATGACCTGCCTTCCTCCGAGAACTTCATTTTGAGCTAAGAATACATGGTAGACCATTTGTCTCGCCTTCCAATTCAAGCTTGTTGAATACATTTTTGTCAAAATTATCTAATATTCGGATACTTATTAAATCTTATGATGTAATTTGAGTAACATAAATAGCATCATTACATAGATGTCAAGTTGATGTTTTATGTATTTGAACTGTTAGTAATTTTAAAAAGTTTCCTCAAACTACTAATGACCGAGTTGGAGTGACACCAACCAATAAGATTTTATCCAAGTAGGAGAGGGCTTAAAATATGAGTTCAAATTTGCAAATGTAAGAAATATAATAAAAGAGCTAATTCTAAAATAAAAATTAACAATATTCAATTCTAAATATCAAAATTGAAAAACCGAACATCTTGCAAGTAAACGGTGGTCTTGGGACTTGTGTTTGACAACTTTTTTAGAAATCTTACATCACATTCACATAAGCTGTGGAGTTTCTGCACTAAAAGTCAAAGAACATAAAAGAAAAAAGACAAGCTTTATCTTAGTTTTTGGGGGAAACCAGCTTTATCTTAGTTAGTGGCCCAATACCCCAATTCTCTTTCAACTGTTAGAAAATTTTCCACCACCTCCTGTACCCAATTTCTCTTCTATTTTGGTTTCCTTTTTTATTTATTTACTTTTATGAAATAGATAACCGAATGAGGAGGAGGCCATTGCCGCTGGCTCTCTCTAAATTCCACCAGCTATGACCTTGTCTTCTTGCTTTTGCCACCCTCCTCAGTTCCCACTCAAGGTATGAACTTTCTGCTTCCTGCTCCATCTTTCCACGTGGACATTATTTGGGGCATCTCGAATTTAAATGCTTGGTTGACATTTTTGTGTGCTTTAGAGAAATCTTTTCGCTTTGTATTCTGAATCAGTTGGAAGAAGTTTCTGAAATAGTTGACGTTTTTGGGTATTGAAAAAGACTTGAACATGTCGACCATGGATGTGTCCTTAAGCTTTCACCTTTTGTGCAAGCTTTCTAGAGGCCGAAGTTGTGTGGGATGATGGTTCTTTATTGGTTTTAATGGTATTGTTTCCTTTCAAGAGGCATTTAGCTCAAATGATTATTTAAGTTCTGTGTTGGCTAAACTGGATCAGATTTGGCAAAGTGTAAGCTTCACCTTTCTCCTTTTTCTCTGTGTTGTGTGCTTCTGCTCTTTTGGATTTGTTTGCTAGAGGGAAGACATACTTTACACTTCCTAAATCCCACGAGCTCTTATGGGTATTTAGGAATTTGGTTCTGTTAACGATGTTAATAAATCGTCATATGTGATCTTGTGGGAGCGAAGACGGACACACTCAGATGGGTATAATCGTTTCAGCAAGTGGTCTTGATGTTGATGGAAACAAGAAACCAGAGTTACAAGATCTCGAACAGCTTTAAGCATTTTGTTGCCAACTACATTCCAAATGTATACATGGAATTGATAAGTTGCTTACTGGGATGCATAATTTAACTTTGGATTCAATTTGGATGATAAATTGTGCAAGAAAGTGGATAATTGCAAACAGAACTTGGCTTGTAAGCATGTTCATCTTTTGCTTTTGCAGACTGACTTCTCAAAGCAGATCGTAAGATCTCAGCATTTCGTTGTTAGGAACCAAACATCCTCTCAAATCAGAAGCAATGGCATTGGCATCTCTCGTCAGCCATATGCAGGAGTTGGAAGTGAACAAACTCATGGATGGACACTTCGACAGGGCACAAGAATTATTGGACGGCCGGAAATCACCCATTCTGTCCCTCGTCGAAGATCATTAAGAGTCTTCGCATCATGTATTCCAAATTTTCTGACCTCAAAACATATTTCTCCAAGCACTCATTTTTTGTGTGGTGGAAATCTCGAAGCATCCACTTCACTTTTGCATTTCCACGCCTCTTTGGCTTCCATTTTGTTTTCACAATCCTTGTGTTCATAACCGAGTATGTACTTCGTCTTGTCCAGGGTTGACAAACTCCCAAATTGCGACCAGTGTGTTTTCAGTAGGTACGGTGGCTGTCCTCCCGTTTTACACCCTAATGGTTGTAGCTCCAAAAACCGAACTAGTACGTATTTTCCACCAATAGAACATTACTACTCCTGGTTAATGTTCATATAGTTTCAAAGATTTGGTGCACAAGCATTATGAACCAATACATGATTGTCCTTTCGAAACTCATTAAAAACGAGTCGTTCATTGCTGTTGTTAAACTGAAGTAGCCTGGTAATGGACCTGAAATGCAGACTCGGAAAGCTGTGGAAAGCAGTATACCTTATATCCTGCTGGGAGTTTTGTATGCATATCTACTTTACCTGTCGTGGACACCGGAGACATTCCGGCTTATCTTTGCGAGTCAGTATTGGTTACCCGAGGTATGTAAATTGGAGCCCCTCAAAATCGTATGTCCTATTTCATACTCTCTATGCATTTGGTGTAGAAGAACATATCATAGATCCTAATTCATTTTTTTCCCTTCTGTATGTGATGGATGCAGCTTCCTGGTATTGCGAAGATGTTTGCCAGTGAAATGACATTAGCTTCAGCTTGGATTCATTTGTTAGTAGTAGATCTTTATGCAGCAAGGTCTCTTCTTTGTCTTCTCTCGATCGATATGCACGTGCACAAATTCATGGTTCTAACACTTGATCGTTGTATGATTATCCAGGCAAGTTTTTCTCGATGGTCTGGAAAACGAGGTTGATACTCGGCATTCAGTGTCTTTTTGTCTGTTATTCTGCCCCATAGGGATTGTAGCTCACTACATCACTAAAGCACTAACCAGGAGAGCTCGAAGTGCCGGACGTCGAGTCCATTGATGACAAGGCGAAGGGTAAACAACATCCGAGTATCAAACAAGTTGCTACCAAGATGCAATGGGTGTCTTGCTGTTTTTCTTTATTGCTCCCGTTTGATGTTCATGCACCAACAGTTGCAATACATAATTACCAGTTTTTATCATCTTACTTTATTTGATTTACTGGTCCAGCATTTTTGAACAAGTTCTTGATCAAGCTGAATCTGTTTCTAAACCTTCCTCGGTCTATCCTTGAATGTTGAACCAGATAACAGAACGTTGATCTCTGTTATACAAAACCATACAAAATTGATCAAGAGACGAGTTCTTATAATTGAGTTTTACAAGATTTATGTACACTCGCTTGCAAGATCACCTGCCGGGTTAGCAAAATAGTCTTTGACAGAAGTCGCAACTTGATAAATTCTTCCGTTGCTCAGGCAGCTGCCGCCTCAGCTTCGGGGAAGGTATATGCAAATGAACAACAAACTGGCAAGCAGTTGGCGATGCCTGTAAGTTAGCCTCTTAGTAGGTACTGTGCTGTTTCTTCCACCGATCAGGTGGGAAGTGTGGCCATTTGAAGATCATCGTCTTCCAAAAATCCATTGGATGGATCAGATTGCTGCAGGGAGCCCTTCTTACTGTGTTCCAAAGATGTCGCCTCATAGATACCTGCAGCAGTTAAATAACACAATATCAATTGAAAGCCATCCCCTCATCAAAAGACTGAGGTCAAGAAAATGATCATGGTCTCCGCCTCTTGGGTGTGACACCTGCTCTGCTACAGGCCAAATTATATGAACAATCTTTCTACGACTGACAATCATGCAGATGAATATGGTCTTCAGTGAGACACTGCACATTTCACTTTGTCTGGATGCCAGACTGATACATCGAGGGAT
The DNA here is from genome assembly GCA_012979155.1 of Hypericum perforatum. Taxonomy (NCBI): domain Eukaryota; kingdom Viridiplantae; phylum Streptophyta; class Magnoliopsida; order Malpighiales; family Hypericaceae; genus Hypericum; species Hypericum perforatum. The sequence continues at coordinate 224,683 of SOPF01027817.1, forward strand.
CATAGCGAGGAAGGGTCTGTACATACCAAAACCAAGAATGAAGGAGCAAATCAGAAATCCCAACAAGGAAAAGTCCATCTTGTAAACTATCTCCAATACAATGATGCACCCTCCAGCTGCCATCAAGTGTCTTGGAGAAGAGAATACCATACGCAGTCTGCAAACGGAAATTTATAGCTCTGTCATTTATTTAGCTAGCATAATTCATACTGGAGTCCAAGTTATTTTCTCTCCAAGAAAAAGGCGTCCAAGTTTGTCAATCCTGAAGAATCTTCGAAATGTGCAAAAATATTTCGGTTGATAAAAGTAATATACATAATTAATAATGGCAGCTTTGTATGGGAATACAAGAACAGTTGTCTGGTGTTGGTTTTAGAAGAGATACTCTTTGATTTTCAAGGTACGTAGAAATGCACCCTCAAGTCTCTTGTGACCGTAAAACCCCCATGAAGAACCAAAGTGAATCTTCAGCCAACTAATGAGTATTTTACCCTAGCTATTTTGACTTATTAGACTAGACCTATCTTGTTATCCCATCTTATCCCCATCTGCTTGCAATATGTCTATAAATAAAATTGAATTCAGCTTTCATAAAATAAACCAACAAAGCCCACACAGATTAACAGTCAAACGTGCATAAAGATTACCATAGCTAAAACAAGAGTCAGGCCAAGAATTTCGATAATCTCATTCTTAATACAATGAAAGGAACGTGCGACAACATAGATCCAGTTTGATTTAAACAGTAGAAGCTCTCTCACAACAATGCAACATGCAATTCATTTATGCAATGCTACACCCTAGAAGTTTTTATAGATCATATTGATCTTTAGGTGCGAAAGGGTCTCTTTTTGTTAGAAGTTTGCATATCGAAGACAGGAAGAGCCTAGAAATGATTACCTCTCCTCTGCAATACTATCAACATAGAATATCAAAATAATTCCGAAAAGAATATAGCTCAGAAATGCCCAAGCTGAAAATGGAAGTCTTGAGCTGCTATCGGAAGTTGTCCCCTGATTAGATAAAATAAGGAAGCAAAATCAGTATATTGAGCAAAAGGATCTCTCACTGAACAAAACATTTCGACCATATGCAGGCAATTAAACTTACAACTACTCACAATGATTAAGTCCCACATCGCCACAGGAAAAAGAAAACAAGTAGCCGATGCGATTGTGATGGCATGAAGCCTCCTCTTCAGTTGATTCTGATATAAAAACAAGGTAGAAATAAACATTAGACTCTTGAGACTCATCATGCCAAAGATATTAATATGTAGATCTCCTAAGTTCCACATTTTCCAACAAGAAAATAAATGGAACATAAACAAAGACTAGTGAACACAGATACCTTGAGTGAAACACGCCGAGCAATCACCCTTTTTAACGCTGATAAAATCCCAGCAACAATTGGTAACAGCATTTCATTCATGCCTAAAACATGTTCCGTGTGATCCTCTTCTTCAAGGCTATCTTTGAATGGTTCTTTCATGTTAAGTTAGTAACAAGGTCAAGCTTTCCCAAAAGAATTCACTATAAAAATTGAGGACAGTTGATCTATTAGAAGTTCAGAAAACATCAGATAAAACATTCCTATCATACTAAAATCAAGAGTGCCGGTCAGCGAAGAGTAAATCAAACTATGTAAGTGCAACTTAAGGATATTAAATGGAGAATGCGAGGCCATTGCCCACCCTTGAGATAAGAAGTAGTAAGATGCCAGCATAGCAGCAAACCCGCCTATCTGAAAGAAATTGTAACCATCAGCCAACTCGTATAATGAGAGTAAATATGGTCTTGACATACTCTATAACAACATGGAGATATTATTGAATGTCTCACATCATATAGCTATTTCAGTCACGTGACGACATATGAGCACTGAGCTTATAACAAGGTTTATTGTGCGCGGAGTAACTTGTCCCTGGTAGTTAGTTGAGTAGTTCAATAGTCATCCTTAGTTAGGTCTGATCTTATCAGTTCGTAGTAGTTATCTTTAAATCTTTATCGTTTCGTAGTCTTTATCAGTTAGTACTTAGTTAGTGGCCGGCTATATAATGCCATTGCTCCTTAGGTTTTTTCATCTAGAAAAAATGATAAGAAGTCTCTTTCTTTTATATCTTTAGTTTCTGTCTATCAATCGTACTGCTCCAAGTTGACAGTTCCTTTCGCAAACTCTTATCAACTCAATCAGTAATAGTTCCTCAATTGTCGACTTCTTCCCAATACTACTAACATTTACATTCAACTATTATTCACAAATACAATTTCATCCAAGCAAGAGATTTCCAACAACATAAAGACCACCCCAATGCACTACTGCAAAGACAAACGCCAACAGCACGAAAAGAGCTACCTTTTTCCATAGATGGCCTCTGCGGCCATACAAGAGTCCGGATAGCACCCCCAGAACTGCACCAGAATACTCCCCCAAGATAGCCCTATGATCAATAGTATACGATCAACATTTGACCAAAAACTGATGAGCTCTAGAATACTCCAAAAAACTATTCAGCACTGAGATACAATAAGATTTTTGACGACACCTAGTAATTTGGTTAAGCAGCTACTCTTGTGAATAAACCAACCCAAAACGAAGAGTCAAAGATGTTGCTTATGCATTTTTGGACCTTAAGGAAGAACTTTTATGGCATGTTGTGACAAGTTCAACAGAACTACACCTTCACCAGATTTTGGCCCATATATAGCATTTGGATAACTAAAAGGCATTCAAGGATTTAAAGAGTGATAGAAAATTCAGTAAGTGGCGTAGACATACCTAATTGGGCCGCACGACTTTAGGCCTTTTCCCCACAAGATGAAGTATAGAGCTGTTATAGCACCATTTATGATAGAAGGAACCACCTGCGAGATGTTAGACAGGACATTTCTAAGAACCCGGTGAAGATTTCTGAAAAATTAGACACGATCTGCCCAATAAAACAGTACCTGCTGATTGGAAAGCGACCTTCCCTTCCAAGGCTTCTGCAATGCCAGGAAAATAATCGACGACGGAACCAAACAACAGAAGATGAAGAGCATGACCGAAGCCCCGGTATCCGTCAAATACCGATACGTTGAATACACCGACCATATCCGCAAAAAGCTACCAACAACGTGAATTATCTGCAACGGCGTTTGCCTATACACCAACAAACGAGAAAACAAAAAAAAAACCGTCTAGTAACTGCAATGTGATTCTAAATTCAACCCACCAAGTGTTTGATTAAAATCCGAAACCCTAATATATGATAATTGTTCACTTATGTTATCCAAAATCTATCTAATCACATCCGAGAAACTATTATCGAGGCTTCGAAACGGAGAAATGCTAGGGTTTATAGCGATTGACCTGAATTGAGAGGATCCCCGATCTTCGCCCGTTGTCTTAGGAGACATCATTTCCTCGCTTTTTAATTTAACTAATTTTTTCTTCCCTTTTTTTTAGCCTCTGTGCGTGCTGAGCTCCGAAACGGCGGCGTTCTAATGGATCTGTCGTCTCCTTTTAACACTTTGGTAATTGGAGACGGTTGCTTCCTCTCTATTTTTCTTCTCTTTCTTCTTCCCAGCTGCTACAGGAAGCTAGTGAAGTGCAAAGGACGACGTCGCGTTGGAGAGGTTTGGAATTTGGGTTAGGCCTTAGGATGTCCGATTGTCTTTTGGGCTGAACGGTTTTCGGCCCGGCCCAGTGAAATTTAAGGTCTTTTAAATTCCGGATTTCGGTTTCCGGATTTTTTGCGATGATTTATTCACAAATATGATAGAATTTTATCGAGTAGAAATTTCATGATGAATAGGATTAGGGTAGGATTAGTTTTCTCTCTTCTAAATTTTACTGAAAAATTAGTGATTTGAATATAGCCATTTAATATAAGCAGATTGTTATAGACTTATTCGTCAAAACGGGATCATGAATGATATCACGCTAAGTTTAGACCCTGAGAATATCTTATAACTGAAAAATGAAAAAGGTGGAAACAGTTAAGAAAATGTCTATTATTATTTCCCCCACCTTACTTATTTGAATAGGTTTGAATGACAAAAATGCCCCAGGTTGTGGTGCATAATCAAGGTTGAATTTGGTGCTAAATGATTTTTTTCAAATAATATGGATATATTTTTTTACCAAAATCCAAAAAGTATGAGATCAAAGTGAAAAAGCCATACGAGATGGTATGAGATGAAAAAAACTGTTATTTCAGAAAAAAATAAAAAAAATGAAAATATACATATTAGAGACTTTTTTGCAAAAATCAAAAAATTACGGGATTAAAGTGATTTTTTTACACGGACCGGTACTACATGAAAAAAAATATTATTTTCAAAAAATAAAAAATATGAAAAATACACATGTTATTATCGTATGAAATAAATGTTAGCTCAGTTTAACTTAGATTCTGAACGATAAGAACGGAGTTGTATAGTACTTACCCAATCTCTGACGGTGCAGAAACCTGTTGATTCCCGGAAAGAATAAACAAGTGAAAGTAATGCTACATTGAGTCTAATTCTCTATCCGAATTAGGCCAACTAGATATAATGCTATTACATCGAGTCGTTTGCGAGAAACGAGGGGATTTTAAATTGACTCGATGTAATGGCGGAAGCCGATAGCTGACATGTTCGGTATAGAAGAATTGTGACCAATTCTTAATGGGTTTGTACCGATAAGGAACCACCATTCAATCAGGGGGAACAACTAATATTAATATATATTAATAAAAGAAATTTACATAACAAAAAATTTGAAGTATTAGTCTTTCAGGCAAAGGTTTTAATGAATCATGTGGTTTCTTCACCTGTGAAACCTCTTGTGAACAAGATATGGCCCATTTAAGTTTGTCCTCTCTGTATGCAATAAAGATAGTTGTTAAAAAAATGATTTCTGTTCAAAAAAAATTTAAAACTTTACAAATTGACAAATATTATTATTTGAATTCTAAAAAAAAATTTTAGTGTTCAACTATGAATATCAAAATATTAAAAAATATATGTTTTAACATCTTCTAAAATAACCTAAAATAATTTTGACTTGTAAGCAATCATATCATATCCTTCATTTGTCCAAGAATCAGAACAAATGTCCAAAACCTTCCAACGAAGATCTATGGGTAATCTCACAGTACCAGCTATTTGCTTTCGCCTTCTAATTTCCTTGGCCCGTTCGATCATTTATTCGTCATAATCATTCAACTATTTGGTTTGGCTCCGTCGATTAGATTGTAGCATATAACTTCGACAATTTGGATTAGGCCAATTCCTGATTGATGGTATTTGTAGCTTCCGTGTCCCCTCCAGCACGAATTACACTTTATTTTTGACGTGAACTTGCAAGTTAATGTCGTCCAAAAACAAATAGATCCACGTATAGGTCAAGTTACTTTCTAAAATACGATCACTTAAGTTATCTAACAACTAGTGTCGCACTCACTTTTATATCTTGGGTTTATTTTTTATTACATGATGTCTCCATTTCAAACCCCAAAAAATATACCAGATTTTTTGTGGAAACTTGTCATTATTTTCGTATTACAATCGAGTAGTATATACAAAAAATTATAGGGTAAATTACATTTGATCCCTTCTAATTTAGACAAATAGACAATTTCCTTCCTATATTTTGCAAATCGATTAAAAACCCTTCTTAGTTTGGCAAAATTATTCGATTTCCCCCCTCTTGCCAGAACCGGAGCAAATCTACGGCGAGGAGGCACGGGAAATAACACATATGCCCTTTCTAAAAAAAATTCTTCTTTCTTCTCTTACCACTTCATCTTCATATCCATCACCCCAAATCCAGATTTCTAAAACTCAACCAAGAACAACAAATCCAACCAAAAACTCAACCAAGAACATCAAACTCAACCAAATTTCTCGATGACAACAACTTCATATCCATCACCCCAAACCCAGTTTCCGAGAAACAAATTCTCAAAGAGAGGGATCCAATTCTAATTCCAATTCCAAATCCAAAATCAGCGAGAAACCCAGATTTCACATTCCTTCCAATTTCAAAATCAACGAGAAACCTAGATGCCAAAATCAACGAGAAACCTAGATTTCGAATTCCAAAATCAACATGTTAACTACCGACGAGCTCTTCTTCAAAGGAAAGCTGCTCTCCTTCTGGCAAATTCGGCAGCAAGAGAAGCTCAACACCAACACCCTCAACACCAAGGAAGAAGACGACGACAAGGACAAGGTTCGTCCGAACAACAACAATAAGAAGAAGGACGAGCCTAGGATCTGGTTTGTTGAAGACAATCCATCTCCAAGCCTAGGATTTGGTTTATTGACGACGACCCATCTCCGAGCCTAGGATCTGGTTTATTGACGATGACCCATCTTCGAGCCTCAGATCTGGACGAGTTCAACACGTGATTAACCTCAAGCTTGGTGTTTTTTTGGGCTCGAAAGAGCAGAAAGCATCGACGAAGTAGGGACTCGATACATGCTCTGGATTGGGAGGTTCTAACAAGGACAGACTTAAAGGGAAGGTCACGTGCTTGTGGTGAACCCGCCATACGTGTCGACGTATTGCTCACATCAGGGCTTCTGTTCCAGGTTCTGGGGACAACAAAGTGGTGGAGTTCAAGATATGGGGAATTCGTTCCTCTCTAGGTTCAAGAAGAAACAATGGAATTTATCTATGGTTTGTTTTGATGTGCTTGTGATTAATTGGTTGAATTTGATGTTCTTGGTTGAGTTTTTGGTTGGATTTGATGTTCTTGGTTGAGTTGAAGAAGATGAAGTGGTAAGAGGAGAAAGAAGAAAAAAAATTTGTAGAAAGGGTAAATTTGTCATTTCCCGTGGCCCATCGCCGGAAAATTCTCTAGTTCTGGCATGAAGGGGACAATCGTATAATTTTGCCAAATTAAGAGGGGTTTTTAATCGATTTGTGAAATACAGGGGAAAAATTGTCTATTGAGCAAATTGCCATCAGGTCCCAGGGTTTGCTAAAATTATTATTTTCATCCCTGCTATTTCGAAAAAGAGGATTTCGTCCCCTAACTTTGCTTAATTATCACTCTGAGGTCCCTGGTACCGTAATCAAAAAAAATTTCCGGCGCCCAGAGACCTAAAATGTCTCTTTTACCCTTTAAGCCAAAAATAAAAAAAAAACTTAGAAAGAGAGAGTTGAACTAGTTGACCACGTTCTTACTCTCCAAGTAGATGTCGGCGTCGTACTCCGGCAAGAATGACTCTCGGTCAAGGAGGAAGAAGAGAAACTCCAGCTAGAGCAGCTCCTGGTCGAGGAGGAAGAAGAGAGATTCTGGTGAGAGCAGCTCCTGATCGAGGAGGAAGAAGAGGGACTCTGGCGAGAGTGGCTCCCAATCGAGGAGGAAGAAGAGGAACTTCAGCGAGAGTGGCTCCCGATCGAGGAGGAAGAAGGGAGATTCTGGTGAGAGTAACTCATGATCGAGGAGGAAGAAGAGAGACTCCGGCGAGAGCGACTCCCGGTCGAGAAGGAAGAAGAGGGACTATGGCAAGAAGCAGAAAAAGAAAGGGATTTTCTGAGTTTTTTTTTTATATTTTTGACTTAAGGGCAAAAATATCATTTTAGGTCCTTGGACGCCGGAGACGTTTTCCGATTCCGGTACTAGGGACCTGAGAGTGATAGTTAAGCAAAGTTGGGGGACAAAAGTATCTTTTTCGAAATAGTAAAGACGAAAATAATAATTTTAGCAAAGGAGAGAAACCTGAGAGTAATTTGATCTTGTCTATTTGTCTAAACTAGAGAGGACCAGATGTAATTTACCCAAAATTGTATCTATGTTTGAGGTAGACAAACTACGAACTAAATCCCGAGGAGACATAGTGGAGGGTTAGTACTTAAACAATCCGCACTCGAGACTTCGCCGTACATTTTTTTCCGTTAAAGTCAATTTTTTTTGAGAATAATAAACTTCATTCATCATAATAAGCCATCCGGCATCTACAAAGTGCAACAATGGAAAAACAATAAATACATTTTAGCCCCTTCGCTATGGTACTTCCCTATCTGGATCTGGCCATGGATGGGAGCGATAATCCATCTTTCGCGAAGATCTCTTCCAGAAATGGAGTAGTTTTCCATTAGTGACCATGCAGTATACCATAGAACTAAACAAGTAGATCTAAAACAACTGCAAAAACAACAAATAACCAAAACAAACTCTCACTAGGGGAGACGAAAACTCTCACAAGGAGAGACTCACTCCGTTATTCAACGGAACAAACAAATACAGGGACGAAATAAATAGAAAAAAGGAAAACAACGGCAAACAGTGTTCTCAAGTAACCGTGAAAGCAGCAGCCGAGGACTAGCCCGCCGTAGAGGGTGAAAGGCAAAGAGTGAAGATCAGGGGGGAGGCCGGCCCGGTATGAACCTCCCCCCTAACTGGGGTTATCTACTTAGAAGCCAAGAAGCGACTAGGTTTTTTGAGGGAGAGCCTTTTTTATGATTACTTCTTCTAACCTTTTTTCCCGTTAAAGTCAATTTCATTCTTGCATCCAGTATCTACTTCTTGCATCCAGTTTCTCCTTGTATTTGTTACCATTTTTGTATATGGATTCACATTAATTATATATTTTTAAATATAGTTAATTACATTAAACTCGAATTTCATTACAAACGAATTGAAAAATATTATAATTAATTCCCAAGTAACAAAAATAATGATTTTATAAATAAAAATAATTATAAATAATTCAAACAAATAAAAAATATAAATTACATAATTAACTATAAAATTAGAGAATTTATAAATAATTTATAAAATCAGTAACAACATAAAAATAATTTATTTGAATAAAATGATACACGTGCCAAAACATGTGGTCTTAATATAGTTAGTACCCTACATTTATAAGGTTGAAGCTGGAAATTAAATCCATGTCTATCTACACCCAATTATGAAAAACACAACTATCAGTTTATTTAATTCACCCCAATTAACAAAAACAAATCTCAGGGACCACATGTTATATGTCTGGCTAGGTGAATTTAATAACCAAGCCAGGTAGGCCAATATGCCAAAGATTACATGTCACTGAAAACTGTACACCAAATTGTAATCTTGTGCTCAGAGGAGAAAAACAATAATATATATTACTGTACATGTACGAAAATCACTTGAAGACATGGTCAAAAAGACCACACGATTACCAAGGTCAATTGATTCAAGTGATACAAGGTTCGAAATTCTGTAAGGGAATCTCGGATTAAGCCTTGATAATGGAAAAGGCATTATTAGGTGAGATAAATATATATGGCTCGAGAGTACTAAACTCTTAATATCTAAAGTTTGAGCATTAAAAATAGAGGAAACAATTAAGGATCACAACATTTTTGGTATGTTTTCCCAGGACTTGTAAAGAGGAGATATGCCAATATCATTGGCGTTACTTATCAGGTATCAGACATCGTTGGTGCACTAGGAAGAGGTAACTGGAAACATGATCATAACAAATAGTGGAGGCCAAAATTGCAGTCAAATGGACCAGGTAGAGTAATGGCTTCCAAATCCTTCTCTGGACCACTTCTGCAATTCCTGTGACTCGGGTGAATTTGTTCCCTGTAGCATTGGACACTTCTGCATTGGTCAATCCTTTGTATGCTCTTGAAATCATAAGTTGCAAAGAAAACTTGCTGACAGAATAGTTCAAAGTCTTCAAGAAAAGCAACTAACGAATTGAGATAATCATGTCGATAATTGCAAATGTGGTGACTTTGTTTATAAGTTATGAAAATACATCAATTTATTATAATAAGGTGTTGGGTTAGATGTAAAGATTTTAACATGGTATCAGAGCGCATTGATTTTGTGACCGTAGTAGTTCACACGACTACTTTTTTGTGACTTGTTGACTCAGTTAAAACTAATTCAAACTTTGGCCGATGGGCTTCGTTTGAGAGGACGACGTATTGTGATTATTGTATTGCTAGTTGCAAGTGTGATGAATATATTAAAAGATGAAGTTGTTTAATGAACACTACATAAGTTACTAGGAGAAGTACCTGAGGTTTTCCGGGTGGAAAGGTATTGATGCTGTTGTTGGAGGGATAACTTGCAGCAGTAAGCTCCATTGAGAGGAACTGGATTTAGGAAAAGAAAAAAAATGCAGAAAGAGTTACTTTCTCTAACAAGATGGCTTATCTGTAGCATGGTAGATACTAAATGAAGTATTTGGCTTATGAAATATCAATTACCTCCACCTGATTCTGCAAGGAGTAAACATAATTGATGATCTCATCAAGCATAACTGCCATCCCCATGGACTATTAACAAATCAATTTTCATGTTAGCTATGTGTATTAGAATATAAATATGTAACTCAAAATTTTAAGATAATGAATGGGTTTTTCATACACTTGACTTCTTCAAACAAGCCCTTAAATGAGGTTTGTGTGAAGACAACTGATGTCATGTAAAAAATTTCATATAACTCAAAATTTTAAGATAAATAATATGTAAATCTTCTACACGACAAAGAGCGAAATTTAGAAAACCAACCGAAAGAGGCAGCAGGAAGACTTGCATGTAAATAGGCTTACCTTGTGACAACCTGGAACAATTTCTTGCAAGTAATTCAACCTGCTGTTTATTTTCTCCCTTCTCACCTGATTCATCTTAAGCATAAAATTGCAGAATTGCTATACAACTTTTGTTCAAACCAAATTTGTAAAAAATGGTTAATTACCCTCTCAGCTTTGCTATGATTATCAGTTGCTTGTCCTCTCTTTGCTCTAACATGGACAACTTGCTCCTCTTTCTCCTTTTCTTTCTTCATGTTCTTCTTGTTACACCTTCCCGGGCTCTAAACCCACCAAGAACATAAACCAACAAATAGTTTCAAAGTCAAATCCAATGAAATTGGCAAACATCCAATGTAAAAAACTTGAATATATACAAGAAAAGGAGAGAATAAATCCCATACATTTCTCCTCTTGGTTCTACTAGTGGAGGCTGCAGGAGAAATGCTTTTGGACATAGTGCCTGAGAGCTCCACCTCTTTAGTGCTATTGCTTTCAATAGGTAGCCCACCAAAGAATTCAGGAAGGCAAGCATTAGATAGCTTCTGCAGGCCATAGCCTATGGGATTCTCTGGTTGCTGGTTAGCATATAAATTGTCCATTGAGTAGCTGCAAATGTTTTCCAACATGTTTGTTTTGCTATATAGGTTTCTGATGCTTGGAAGTGGTTTTTCATGTCACCTGAATTCAATATATAGAGGCTAGCTAGCAACTAAAGAAACATTTTTTAAGATTTTTTTTGTGAACCTGAATATTATATGATAGTCGAATATTATCAAAGTTTATTTAAATTCAATTTAGGAATCGATTTTCTAATTTTTTTTTAAATAAGATTTGAGCTCAATAGACTCTTTACAAAATTTTAGTTAATTATCCCTTGAAATAAGTTCCTAAAAATTTTATGTGGAAAATTGATCATGCAGACTTGGTTAGAGATGCGATTCCATGTTGCTTTACAGCCAAGGAAGTGAAATTTGCAAGTATGAGATGATTCCGAAGGTGGATTTTCATGTTTGATGCAGCAGTTAGTCCAATTTTCTTCGGTTCCTCGAAAAGATACAGATAAAAGTGAAGTAGGTCACCCTGTTTCTTGTAGACATTGAAGTAGGCCCTCAATATTGAACAACTCACACCCTCCAACTCACACCCTCCAAAATATATAAAATATTAAATAGTATATTTGAGTATTATTGTCATTAAATACTTGTTCAGAAAGATAAAATCGTGGATTTCATAAACTGACCATGTGAAGTACATATTTAATTTTGTTTCTTATTAAAGAATTTGGAATACTATGTTTATCAAGCTTACATGAGCACATACATAGTTGTCACACGGAAAAACAATACGTAAAACAAAAATACAGGTACGTACTTAACTAACCATTATATGAATGTTTTAAATAAATACTAAATTATTGTGAGTCAAACTAGAAAAATAAGTATTTCATTGCTTATAAACCATACTTCTATTTATAGTAAAATATTATTCTTAACCATAACAACTATCAGTCATAATATTTTGAGTAATCAACTCTACCTTTATAAATAAATTATAATTAATTATTCCTCTGCAAAACTTATAATAAGATATTAAAATTTTAAATTAATCGTCCATAACAAAAGTCTAATAATACACTAAGTACTAGAGATTTCAAAAGATTATAATTTAGACACTTTTTTAGTTTACAATGGGGATTAGAAGTCCGCATCAGTCGAGGAAAAAGAGCCAGATATCAACGGACGAGATCAACTTTTTAACCCAATCTGGACCGTCTATATAAACCAAGCCCTAAAACACCAAAGCATTTAAAACCCTCGAATCAGAGACATTATCTCTTCTCTTGCCTCCAAAAACTCTTCCCCAAGGCCGCAGGCAGTGAGCGCGCGTGGACCTTCCTCTTCGTACGGAACAGGTAAAGGAGGCGACTTTCGTAATCTCCGTTAGTCAAAACCAACTGGGTGCCTCCTCGTGTTTGATTTGGAACCCTAATTCTACGGTTGGGAGTCTCAGTTTCGCACATTTTATCTGTTTATAGTGTTTATTTTATCTCTGCTTCGTTTTGTTCGTTTTGTTTTTGGTTCGTTAGATTGGGGACTAATCGAAAGAGAGGTTTCTTTATTTAATGAGGCAAGCCTGGTTATTCCTTTCCGAAGACTAGAATTGTAGAGAAGATGTGCTTATTTGTCTCGGATGGCTGTCCCATTCGATAGCCTGCTTAGCGTGTTCGGATACTGTGACATTGTTTCGGTGTGGCGCATTTGGTGTTAGAAAAGTCAACGCCTAGCGAAATATTAAGGAACTAAGTTCTGCTGTTGTCAATTAAAAATTGTGGTTATATTGTGCGCTGATTTTGTTTTAGGAGTACAATTTCCTCTGTAATGGAGCTAGTTCAGTAGATCAAGGGGAGTGTGCCAAGGGTTGGCTCTGTGATGTAGAGTTTGGATGCGGGTTTTTTCATTGAGTTCGTTGGCGAGTTTGGATTGGGATTGGCCTCGGAGTATGTTGTTTTCATTGAAAATATGCCTTCTTTAATTAAAATTATGGTAATATTGCAACTATGTTTTTAGTGTTGATCAAGGTTGGTGGTGCTTTTGGTGCATACGTTTGACTTCCTAGTTTTGTTTCAGCCAAAACTTGATTGGTTTCTCTGCGTTCAGATAATTGACCGATCTTTTGCTCTTGCTGTCCAGGTTTGCCAAAATGTTCACCACAAAGAAGAAGATCAGCAAGGACAATAATGCGGAACCCACCGAATTCGAGGAGTCTGTTGCACAGGTTTGTCTTCTGAACATCGCCACCAATTTTTTCGGCGTAATGATGTAAGCTGTTCAACTAATGGAATATCTGAACAAACCCTACTTTTGTAGGCATTGTTTGATTTGGAGAATACCAACCAGGAGCTGAAAAGTGACCTGAAGGACCTTTACATCAATGCTGCTGTGTATGTCCTGAACTATATTCACTTCATCCATACGTACAGCTTCTATATCCTTGAGAATTCTTCTTTAACTCAATGCTCACAAAAGAATGTTGTGTATCACAGGCAAATGGATATCTCTGGGAACCGCAAGGCCGTTGTTATTAATGTTCCTTATAGGCTGAGGAAGGCTTACCGCAAAATCCATCCCCGTATTGTTAGGGAGTTGGAGAAGAAGTTCAGTGGCAAGGTATAGGATAGGAAAGAGTTTCCTTTTGCATTCGATCATGTCATACATTTTTGCGACATGTGAGAGAATGAGGTGGGAGTCTGTAGCTCTGATAATTAGGGCATTTGGATAGAAACCACATCTCTTCAAATTTTATTGATGTAGCTGGATATCAATCATTTTCAATTTAGAGGCAATAATCCACCCATATGTCCTGATGCTTATATATTATCTTTGAAGGATGTTGTACTGATTGCCACCCGGAGGATGGTGCGCCCGCCAAAGAAAGGATCTGCAGCGCAACGCCCACGGACTCGCACTTTGACTGCCGTGCATGATGCCATTCTTGAGGATGTTGTCTACCCAGCTGAAATTGTGGGGAAACGTATCCGATACAGAATTGATGGCTCCAAAATTATCAAGGTAGCTTTCTTCTCTGCAGTTTGAGCAACTGTTGTGTTGCATCGCCTGTGCTGCAAAACTGAGTAATTGCTGGTATATTTCAGATTTTCTTGGATCCCAAGGAGAAAAACAACACTGAATACAAGCTGGAGACATTCGCCGGAGTCTACAGGAAGCTCACCGGAAAGGACGTGGTCTTCGAATATCCCGTCACAGAGGCCTAAATAGATTCGACCCAAGAGTTTTTCTTTGTTCTATTCATTGTTGATTATTACAATTGCAGCAGATAGCTACTTTTTGAAATCTTAACTCAAATTGGCTGAATACCATTATGTTATTATTGATGAAGAAAGCTTCCCTTTCCTCAATCATATGGATTCTTAGTTGGTTTGCTTCTTGAACAACATCCTGTTAATCGCTTTTTTCTGTGGTTAATTTGGTGGTTCAGTTCATTTTATTCCAGGACATTTGGTTCTTGTTTGTTTATAAATTTATTTAGATGTAATGATTATTTGGTTTTACTTGTGGCCGAAAAAATGGGAACTGAAATCTAGTGAATGAACACAGAATTTTCTCAATTGGAATTAGTTGATATATGTATGTTTGATAGGAAAAAAATTATATCAACTGCAGTCAAAGTAAACCAAATAAAAAATCACTTATCATATTTCACATTGTAATATCATATTCCAATGCTCCATTGCTTAGCTTACGCCTTTTATTATATACCAAACACCAAACGGTCACGTAGTAGATCCGCATGAATTTAGGAACATAAATGATATATCTCGAATTAATCTAATAATTAATGCTTTTTTACAAGTAAATTGATTTTATGGGTCCAAATAAACCGTGTACGTCCAAGAAGCTAAAGCATTTACGGCAATTACATATCACCCGTAATGTATTTATCTAATCGAATTTAGATACAAAATGAGGATTTAGTTACATATTTTTGAGGTGGTACTAGACTAATGTAATTATTATTGGAAGCGGTCGAGATTAGACTGGAGTGAAACCCGTAGCGACCGGCAGTTCCGACTACTGACCGGTCGTTTGTGCAGCAAATTCCAAAATGAGCATTTAGAAACCAAAAAACCACTCTCAATTGGTGACTTTTTTGCCTCCATTCCTTTGATTATATATATATAACAGCATTTACATGCTTTTGTTCTCCTAGTAAGAATACGGTACATGGAATTATGGAGGCAGGTAAAATTATTGATAACTTATGTATTGCAAACAAATAAATTGAATAACTTTTGCTTTAAAAACTAAGATCGTGAGGTCTCTTCCAATTTCACAGGATCTGGAAGAATCTGCTGTTCACTCCAGCTCTGTACAGGATCAGGTCTGATGCAGCTGTTACGGTAGTCTCGGTCTCGGACGGTGCAAAGAGCACATCTCCTTCCGCGACTGCAAATGGGGTATTTGCAGTTCGCATTTCTCCTTCCCCCGATGTTATCAGGAAGATCGACGGGCCAGGGATGGCGGGGAATACCGTGGAAGCGTCGCTAGGGAGAATGCACCTATCCACCTCAAATTCATCAAAGGGTGGAAGGTATCTTGTTATGTATGGACTAAGTGGAAATCCTTTAAGTATCTCAGGGAAGCCCTGATTCAAAACAAACAATTAATCCATCAGAAGTGAGATAATAACCAGACATGTGATAGTCCCGAAAGGCACACGTTATTACATGTCGACCTGAAAGGAAATGATGTTATAATTGAAATCCATCCATAAAGTCTAATTTTGTCAATAAAAGGCAACTCTTTTTCATGCTTATTTGTAATATTAACCATTTCTTTAAATGTTAATAACGAGAAACCCGAAAAGGGCAAGCCATGCAAAGTTGCAGCTTCATCTAAACTGTTCAGGAATATATTGTATGCCTCGAAAGTATTGCATCAACAAGAGCATCGAAAGATGCAGAATGGGGCATGTGTTCCATGAGCTGATATTTTACCTGCTTGTATGTGAGCATAGAACAAAGAGTTTGGATGTCCCGATGCTTAGGTGTAAGGCCAGCACGGACCACATTGTCGGAGGTTGCCATGCATTCAATACATTCACCCCATAAGTAGGCATGTGGCTCATTTGCTCCCAGATACAACGCTTCACCTGGCCTAAGCTTCACATAATTGAAAAAGAAGGCCGAGATAACACCAATATCACTAGGATACTGTGTTTCCAATTGCAAGACAAGCTGCTCCTTCTCTGTCAACTGCCTCACCTGATGTAACAGGCGTTGTTAAAGCAAGCGATGAGAAAAGAAAAGTTAAACCACAACAAATGATCATCAGACAGGAGAAGGACATACTAGTTATGACATATGAATTGTAAAGAGCAACACAAGCCAGAAGTTCAGCTTACCTGGCTTTCCGTGTGCAATCGAGATTTCAATTTCGATATTACTTTAACGATCATCTCTTTGCTAGCTGACATGAGATTTGTAAATATTGATTTCAAAATTGATTTTACTTGGTCGTCATCCTCTTCCTCAGTAATGGTTAAGACTTTGTTTGTATCTGCAGAGCCAACCAGTTCTACCACCTCAGGGACATCACGAAGTACACCTTTCAGCTCCTGGAGGAACAGAGAAAGTTGCTTCCAATAAATAAATAACATTGAAAAGTCAGATGCAGATCTTCCATGTTGAAATTTGAGTGATCCTACGAAGTTCTTATTAGATGGCAACATTGTGTGTACGTGGAATATATGCAGCGATGCGTACTTCCAGAAGAAAAATCTTCATCACTAACTAGGCACGCAACAATAAAAGACCATCTTCAAAAACATTTACCACGTGAATCTCAACAAAAGAAGCAGTACTTAAGTTTTTCTTCCCAATGATCAAATATGAGATGAATCCTCGAACAGAGACATCTGTGTTTCAGATTTATGATGTATATATAGGAACCATTGACCCTCCTTTATGAGAGCTCAGGTCTGCTTTTGTTCAACGTAAACTCTCAGCGCAAAGATTTAAGGTCAACAAACACCACACAGAACCAGATTACAGGGAATCCATAAAACTCACCTCAAGACTAATAAACCCACACAGTGCCTCAAACTCGGTTATTGCCAAAGCCATCTCCGGCTTATGATTGTTATCCTTGTAGAGCTCCGGCTGCAACTTGTGTAGCTGTTTCGCCAGCTTCTTATCCGGGTGAGCCTGAATCGACAATGCTTTCGCCACAGAAAGCACCTGGACCACCACAAAAACCAATCCTCACAAACACATCCAAAACCACCAGACAAGCCAAAAACCTGTCCCTCGCTCCAAATTCTCGCACTCCCTCATAAAAATTACACTAATCACTAACACTCCAAAAATAAAGCAGCTCTACATCCACAAATCAAAACCCACATTATACCCTTCACACTAACAGAGACCAAGATCTTTTTTGATTTAGAATTTAGAAAAACAAGTACCTTGAACAAGAAAGGGAGATCGCATCCCCACGTATCCAAAATCTTATCACCAAGCACATCCGGGTTCTTCCCAACCCACTCCTTCAAGGTCTCCTCCCCAGGCATCATGTAGGACGGGCCGGACCCGTGAGTCCCCATCCAGAGCTCTGCGTAGGGCCGGTCGGGTTCGACCCACGACCCGGAATTCAACTCCCAGAGCCTGGCAACCTGGGAGCCGTTCCCAATCTTCCCCCAATCGTAGTTCTGAACGGAACACCTAAGCCTCTGGAGACCTCTCCTCCTCCCCATTTTCCCGTTATCCATTCAAAAAACAGCGAAAAGACACAATCTTTAACCCAAAAGAGGGAATTTAAAGAAGACCCAGTTGGGGTTTCGAGGGTTTAAATGGGAATGTGGGCTTGTTTGAAGCGGACATTGGAAGGGGAGTTCAAGTTTATAAAGAGAAGGAAAAAAGTGGGAGGAGGGTTCTATTTTGCTGGGTTTTGAAGTGTTTGAACAAAAGTGAGGGAGAGAGACTTGGGAGAGAAGATAGATAAGAGAATGGAGAAAGGGGGGAATGTGGGACCCCCCTTGATCTGGACCAGTAGAAATAATCCCCCAAACGTAACAAGTTGGGGGTTTCTTCCTTACTTCCTTCTTCGTTTTGGTGGGTTATTATGTAACGGAATTGGGTTATTATCCAATTGGGAGAGAAGAACGAGGGCGGTTTGAACTGTGGAGGTTTTGGGAGAGAGAGAGAGAGAGAGAGAATTGTCAGGTCCGAAGATGGGGGAAGGGAGGTTTCTTGGGCACGCAATTTGTTGGTTGTGGGTGACGGAAGACAGAGGAGCTTTTTATTACAGGTGGAGGAGTTGGCGGTTCCCGCCGACAAAGTGAAATGCTTTTTTTGTTTGTTTGTTTGTTTTGTAATTATCGGATTTTGGAATTAATTACCGGGTTATAGAAGCTAACGATTCTTATTACCTCATATGATTTTAGATATTATTTATCTAAGCCACGTACCATATATGTGTGATATAAAATTAATTATCAAGGCAAGTAGATCATAGACTAGGCATTAACCGAAATAGTATCGTTTGATTTTCTAACCAAATTTAAACCAGACACGGTCATTGTATAATTTTCATACCAATCTATTCTTAGTCGTCAGCTTTTTTGGTCAAAGCATTAGCTTATTTGTTTTTTAGGATCAGCATTAGGTTATTTGTTGTTATAGATGGAATGGATAATATTGGAAGAAAGTTGACATGTGGCATGCTGACTTGGAATATGGCTGTAAATCATATCTACTAGGAACTGAATTTTTTTTCCAAACTGGATAAAAGAATGCATCTTTTATTTGGTTTGACCTTTTATACAAATAAAACTAATTTGAAAATTTAGATACGTGACGTTACTCTTTAATGGGATTGGAGGCATTCAAAAAAGAATTTAAAATAATTATTTTTTTTCAATTTTTTCCCCTCATCTTTAACATCCATTGGCGCTATTTAAAACCTAAAACGGAATCGATCCAAAATCAGAAAAAAGTTTACAAGTAATTCCGGTATGCTTTTTTACTCTCTCGTTTCTTCTGTTTTGATGAGTGTAAATTGTGTAATTAACTTTCTCTTTTCTTAATTGTATTATTAATTTATCATTCCATACCACAATTTTAGTAATAACACGCGTTACACAACACCGGAAGACCTCTATTTTCCAAGAGCTTAGTCCGTCTAGAAAATGGGTTTATAATAAGTCAGTCAACTATTCTGGAAAGTCGTAATTCTTTACAATTCTGTAGAAAAATAAATTTTGCGATTATCGGTAGGAAAGTCAGTCGATGGTTACAAATGAAACAGACCTTGGCATTCCCGACGATGAATAATTCTCCACTCACACCCAAACGTTGAAATTGAGGACTTGGTGGGAATCGAACAATTCTTGTGTTCTATGATTTTGATTTGTCTTTGTTCATTATTTATTTTTTTTGGTTTTTAATAAGTGATGTAAATGGTAAGAGAACTTAAATTTTTTCAGAAGATGTTGATTACAAACTCTACTACTGAAAAAATAATAATTAAAAAATAATTATAAATAGAGTATGATAATATTATATTCTTATTACGAATATAAATGAAATATTTTTTTCTTCAGATCTTTAGTATTTATATTCGTACATTGTTAAAATATTATTTAATGCCAGTGGCAGGTGGATTTGGAGTCCTAATCCTCAGTGATCAGAATATCTAACGTCCATATTAATAAAAATCGGATATCTGTCGTTTTAGCAGTTATGATTTCATTTTAATTGGGGGTTTGGAAGTCGATTTTATTCCATTAAAAGGTTTGACTCTAATAGTAGTTTCCTACGGTTGAATGGCTTTAATAGTCATACAGTGTTTTTAGTGTCCATTGACCCACCTAATAAAGTTAATTTTCCTTGCATCGGTGGAATCTCTCCAATTGCTCATATTGTATATGGCGTAGGGTGCTTCTTGCTTTGGGGGCGGTAAGAAACTAGAAAAAGACATTGCTAAATTTTTAAGTACAATCAGATTATGGATCATAAATTTTTGGGTTAAAGACACTTTAGTACCCTGTATTATTGAAAAAAGACTTTTAAGGTATTCTATTATAGAAATATCCAAAAAAGACCCCAACTTATTCAAAATACTAAATTTTCATTTTATTTTGTAGAGGAGTAGTATCTATGATAAGTTATACTTATTTCAACCCATTGTCGTAGGAATATATTGATTCCTAAATCCTGCTTCTCAACGTTATTTTTCTTTGATGGCTATCAAATTTATTCTTTTTTGAGAATCATCGCAATTTATCGTAGATATCTTGATCTTCAGTTTTTGCGGCACATGAGCTGATTTTCACTGTCAAAAATGGTTTATTAATATAGTACTGATATATATTTTTATAAGTATTAATTTATTTATCAAAATGATATGTATAACTTATCTATGACTTTCTTTTACTTGATAGTAACATGGAAAGTTGCTCTTTTGCAACTGTACAAGCACCAAAAACGGTAGACTAGAATTATGAATCACACATCAGATTTGGAGCCAAGGTCAGTAATTTTATTTTTTGGAAATACTACATGTTTACCCCTCTACAAAATAAAATGAAAATTTAGTATTTTGAATACGTTAGGGTCTTTTTTGGATATTTTTATAATAGAGGGCCTTAAGTGTTCTTTTTCAATAATACAGGGTACTAAAGTGTCTTTAACCCTAAATTTTTTTTCCTGATTAAATTAGTCTAATTCTTTAAAATAAAAATAAAATAACTTACTTGTGCTACTTTTATGTACCGGTTGTTAACAAATCAGCTCTTCATTGTTTCGCCACACATATTTGTAAAAATTAAGCGATTTATTTGGTTTTACCACGATTATTTTGTCAGTTTGTAGTTTAGAGCCAATATAATTGAAAAGACCCACAAGGCCATAACTTTCCTTCATGAAGGCCAACCTTTATAAAAAAAAATGGCAAAACATATTTTATTGGTTGACCAAATCTGAGCCCCGATATGATATGGAAGATGGTTCCATTCCAAGCATATATAATTGAGATGCCACTTTTATAAAGAATACGCCACGGCATATTACTGTACAAAAGGTACCGTGATAATAAAGGTCTCGAACACCGCCAATTGCATGATTCTCGTAATGTGGCAATTTGGTGACCAAATGAAGCAATCAATCAACTCTCCAATTTGCATGATTCTGAGGGAAAATGATCAACTTGGAAAAGGAGACCTTTATGTTTTTTTTTACTTGTTATTATTTGAAAATTTATTATAGCGACTAATATATATTCGAGTTAGGTAATAAAAATGATAAAATATTCAAACAAAATTTAATATTTGTATATTTACAATATTTAAATTCGAGATTTATTGATTAAATCTTGAAAACTATGAGAATTTGATTGGAATAATGCTTTAAGTTCACGTGAAACGCACACGGTAGAAAGGATCCCACGTTATGGGCTGGTAGCCACTATTTATATTACGAAATCTAGTTGTACAACGGAATTTGTTCATGATGCTTCAACTTTTCCAAGAAACGTGGCGAGTTTGGGCTTTCTAAATTTTCTGGACATTACCGAATACGCTATCCTTTTCTTTTGTAGAAATTAACAAGTATGGAGTCTCTCTATCCAACTAGTTAATGAATCTAATTAATTAGTCTAGCGTTTTTTGTGAAATTCATAATATAATATTACATCAAAAAGTAGTAGGTTGAAAAGTTTATACTGTTTCCATCACATATTTAAGTGTTTGGCTTGGCTCACATACCACAAACAATACTGTTTCGAAAGATAGATTTGTGTATCATATTAAGATTTGAATAATGAGTCTATTTAAAATTTATAATTTCTTATACTAATAATAAGCTACATGTATTTTTGAAATTTCCATAGCTCATTTTTAGACAGTTTTGAGAGTCAATTCGTATTTCACCCCCGATCAGATTT
Source organism: Hypericum perforatum (assembly GCA_012979155.1). Classification (NCBI taxonomy): domain Eukaryota; kingdom Viridiplantae; phylum Streptophyta; class Magnoliopsida; order Malpighiales; family Hypericaceae; genus Hypericum; species Hypericum perforatum. The sequence goes on from SOPF01027817.1 coordinate 246,660, forward strand.
CCAAGTGCGTTCTTCTTCTGGCACTTTTTGTTCAGTCATTTTCTGGTAGTGTTTCTTTCCACGACATTTTTTTGCTCTTTTCATGTTGCATTCCAGTTAATAATATCGATAGTAGGCATTCACAACTGGCAAATCTCAGTCCATGTCGCGACTTGGGACTTTATTTGTGTCTGAGGTTTGTTTCTTGTTGTCTTCGTTGTTCTCATCGTAATACATTCGCTTTATGGTCACTCTTCCTGGCTTTCGCAAACGGCAAATCTCAGTCCATGTCGTGACTTGAGACTTTTTGATCACTACTTCCGAGATTTGTTTCTTGTTGCCTTTGTTGTTTTCATCGTAATGCATTCGCTATGATCATCATTTCTGGCACCATACCATCGGGGGTTTGACGGGAGACCAGCGTTAATTGGTCGATTTTGTCTTTGGTAATTGTGTTTCTCTAACCTAATTTCTTTCGGACTGGGCCAGTAAAATTGTGTTTGACGAGGCCTACGGTCGCAATTCTACAAGAGGCCGAGGGAGGACCTTGCACTGAGTAGGTTGTATGCGGTCATTTTATTAATATACATAGGGGGGCTGAGCCCCTCGTTACCACCAAAAAAAAATTTTCTTTTTGGACTGGGCCAGTAAAAATTTTTGGGCCTTGGCTTGGGCCTCTTTTTGTTGAGGTGGATCTGCTTCCTTCTCGGGTCATCTCTCTCTTCTTTTATTCTATTTGAGATTTTGTCTTCTTTGGATCTAGGTCCAATCACATGACAATTTTGGGGAAAAGAATCTGGCTATATTTTTTTGGGAGGTCTCCTTGTGAACTTTCTTTTTTGGCTTGTTTTAAGTCTATCTTTATTCGATCTAGACTCAAGTTCACACAAGTAATAGAGTGAGGGATCCAAAGTTTTGGTAGGCTTATCCTTTAGCAAGCCTTCTTTTGTGGAGTCATTATGTCTCTTCAAGATATGCTCCTCAGATTTTTGACGTAGGTTGCACGATGACTCTTTTTCAGAGGCTTGGTTTTGCATCTAGCATGTCTTCATCTATTCAAGAACAGATTCTACTTCGATTAGGCTCCAACTTTCAAATTTTTTAAGTCTGATTCAATGATCCAACTTGGACAACTAATCTGGTTATCTTGGGTGCGTAGTTTGTCTATGTTATATCTATGAGTGTGTTTGATAGATATTTTATGCCACCAAATTTTTCTCTATGATGACTCTTTTAGACTTTGATTCTTTGTTAGATTTTTCATTTTCATTTTTTTTCCCATCTCTTTCTTCTATTTCTCATCAACTTCTGTAATTTTTTTTATTTTATTTTAATAAAGTTATTAATTATTAAAAAAACTACATGTCTTTTTGTTCATATACAATGTTCATAAGGAGCCATACGAGAAAGAAATTCTCATGTCCAGTTCAATAGTAAAGACGAGCATGTATTATGCACCTTGTCATACATGGTGTAATGCCTTTTTTAAGTAATATAACATCTATATTTCAAAAAAAATTGAAGACGGAATCTAAAATGAACCATTTATTAAAACCAGATTTTGTAGATAACATAGTTGATGAATGAAATAGATATCCTCTCAAGACAATCATATTTGTTTCGGCTCCCAGACATATAACTTAACTAATATCATTCCAGAGTCTTCATAGCCTACATACAATACTAAAACAATTAGTCGATAATATAAAGGGGATTCATTCGTGTCAAGTATATAATGTGAGATTCACACTTTAATTAGGGCGTAGGAGCGATTTGGTGGGTTGTAAGGACAATTGCTCCACTTATTTTCTTTTAACAAATTTTTTTTAATGTAGGTAACTATCAAAATAAAAAATTAATTTTATTAAAAAATTAATTTCATGAAAAATCAACTGACATAAAAATTGAAATTAAAATCTAAAAAAATAAAAATTAATTCAAATTCCCAAATTTCTTTGGAACTTTGGGACTTTTATAAAGAGAAAATAGGTGGAAAAAGGTTTACCGTGGCCTACTCCTCCAACATGTGGAAACAAGCCAGTAAAGAGACTACATAGGCATCGGTTTCGAAGTATTACATGTACCACCACCGCATCCCTTTCGTGAAGCCCACATAATAGATATTCTGACCCAATCCTTGGCAGTAGATTACTTCCGATTTTAAATTATAGGAAAGTAAAAGATGTTATAAAAAGAAGTTATTTATGCCGAGTGACCATTTGGTCCAGTGGCATTGCTCCCACTCATGTGGGGTGAAGTCCAGGGTTCGACTCCTTGGCATGAGCATTTCTGATGTAATAGAATAAGATTTAGAATAGGATTTCAAAAAAAAAAAGTTATTTATGAGTTGTGTTCCATGATGTCCCAACTCTCAATATAAAAAAATTAAGGTGATTGATTCAGTTGGAAAAAAGGAGATTTTGCCCGGATACTGATGTAAAGGGAATTTCAAGACAAAAATGGGAAAGGCTATTTAGAATTAGAAAAGGAAAGGAGAAGACAAGGTCTAGATTCTAGAATCCCATTTTATCCATAGGATGAGCTTTTGGTTTTTTTTATAAGAAATATTTTATTATCTATCAAAAGATTACGCCAACTAAAAGGAGGGTGGGTGCAGGATGAGCTTTTGATTGACAAATTAAATAAACATAAACTTAAGAATGCAAATTGTTTTTTTTTTAAATCATTCGATGTCGTTCTCGCGGAATATCAGCAACTTAAACTAGCACGCAACATATTTGGCTCAACAGTGCGATTATTATATTATATCATCAGAATAATAAATTAACATCTATGTATTTGGTTCAATCCAGAAATTAACTGTGTTTCTTAAAACCATTCGGAGAAGCGGAGATTTGAAAAAGTCCACACAAGTCCTTTGTTGTTTCACGTGTTCAAAACATGATATTTTGTGATTTTAAATTAATAATTTAATCTCTATAGTTTAAAAAAAAAATTATGAGTAACTCTAGGGCAGTTGTCCACTCTAAGTATCCCCGTCGATGTTCGACGAGGCTGCCGAACCCTAGACTCAGCTTGGTTCTATCACCCGACCTCTTCTGCTTCTCCACCCCGCCACCCTCTCTCTGCTTCTCCACCTTCCTATGTTCCAAATCTCGTGCTTCTTTCTTGACCTTCCTAAATTCTGCCCCCTTTCACTTCGGGAAGCGGAATTTCAGATTCGGCCTCTCGTTTGGGCGCACTAAGTGGGAGCGTGGCATTTGCGAGCTCCACATCCCCGAACAAGCCGAACTAAGTGGTGGCTGAGCCGCAGTAATAGCAGGTTGCAGACATGAAGATTCTGAAGACACTCGTTGGATATCAACGGGGTGCTAGGAGCGGGCAACTGCCCTGAACTTACTCGGATTTTTTTTTCAAACCATGGGGACCAAATTACCATTTGAAAACTACATCCCGTTGTGAATTGTGAAATCACAGGGTACTTAAGTAGACTTTTTCCATTTTTAAAATTACCTTATAACCAAATTTCCGATTGACATCCAATTTTGTGAATATTTTGTATTTTTTCTGAATTCAACGTCTGGTATTTAAATCGATGGAGTTTAATTTTCTCAATGATATTGTTTTTAATTCGTAGAATTTCTACAAATATATTAGAAAAATATTTATCGCTTAGATCAACTTATAATCATTTATCGTCCAATTGGCATCACGAGCAACCAAAAGATAATCAATGGCCAGCTAGAAATTAATTCCGAGACCTTTAAAGCTCGATTGCTTTCGAGTTACCTACTGCATCCTGAACTTTTTTGGATAACCTAAATCATAATATTCATAAGTTTTTTTTAGTTCGCAAAATCGGCCACTGTGATGTATACTTAGCCGTGATGAATACGTAGCCTTCAGCTTATATTGTGTAACATGTATTTCGATTAATTCGGATTAGGGTTCACTATATATGTATATATATGCCTTTATGAGCATTCAATAAAGTTGATTGATTCTCTTCACAAAACTCTACATGGTATCAGAGCCTAGAAGAGAATAAACTACAAAACAAAACCCTACACTTACGACAACATAACAACCTATTTTGACAACGACGGTGACTGACCCTAATCTGATGAAGATGACCGATGCAGCCAAGGCTGGTGAAGCCTCTCAAGTCGTTGTGCGTAAACCACCCATGATGGACCCAACCTCTCCTTACTACATGACGTCCGTTGACAATCCTAGCTTAGTCATCACACTTGTGATACTCAAAGGGGACAACTATGATGAATAGATGAAGGCGGTACAAAACGCCTTGAAAGCAAAAACAATTGGCTTTTATTGATGGCCGCGTGACGTAACCAACTGAAATTGACCTCGACTATGATGATTGGAGTGTCGTCAATGCCATGTTGGTGGGATGGATCTTCAACACGATTGACTCATCCCTACGATCTAGTATCTCCTATATGGAGAGTGCAAAAAATCTGTGGGACAACTTGAAGGAACGCTTCTCCATTGGCAACAATATGCGAGTTTACTAACTGAAAAGTGAGATCGCTAACTGTAAGCAATCTGGAACGACCCTGAGTGCGTATTATAATTGCTTAAAAGGGATGTGGGAAGAAATTGGCACATACGCAAAGACCCCAACATGTAATTGTGGATGTAAGTGCGGAGCTGATAAAGAACTGGCCAACGAACATGAAAAAGAAAAGGTGTATCAATTCCTCATAGGATTGGATGACTCGACCTATCAAACCGTGCCATCGAACATACTCAGTACCATTCCATTGCCGAACTTGAATCAAGTTCATGCTCGGCTAATGAACGAGGAGATCCACTATGCTGTTGCTATAACTAATGATGATCGTAGCGAGATTGTCGGCTTCTCGGTGCAAAGCCGGCCCCCTCCAAAGTCTTCCACTCGCCGAGATGATGTCCAACCTATATACACTCATTGCAACAAAACCAGACATACTGTAGCTGAGTGTTTTCAGCTCATCAGATTCCCTAAATACCAATGTTGGTACTCCACCAAAGATGGATCGAGAACTAGAGGTCGAGGAACTCGAAGAGGGCAAGGTACCCGAACAGCTCGAGGGGGTGGGCATGGTCGTGGTGGAGCTATCACTCTTACTGCCCAAGTTCAACCTCTTTTGAGTGATTTCCACAGCGGCGGAGGCACAAGTAATGATCGATCCTCTTTTCCCTGGATGACTAACAATCAATGGAATCAAGTCGTTGCCACTTTTAACAGAGCTAAGTCAGACACTCCTTCCTCCTTTGATAAGATATCCAGTAAGAACATCTGACCTCACTAGCTTCTTGATAGTGGCGCGTCGCACCATTTAACTGGTGATCTTAACCTCTTGACCGATGTTATGTCTGTTCCTGCTCGTTTGGTTGGCTTACCCAATGGTAGTAAAGCTCAAGCTATCAAAGCAGGCTCCATCTGACTTACTGATCAACTATTATTGAAGATACTCACTACACTATTAGCTTTGCTCATAAACTTTGTATTTTGCAAGACCACACTTCGAGGATGGTGATTGGTGTGGGTGAGCAAAGGGCGGGGGTTTATCTTTTACGTGCAATGTTAGTGGTTCATACTTTGAAGACTGTTGTTGCTGACTCTGCTTCTCTTTGGCATCAGCGTATGGGATAACCCTTAAATAAAGTTTTAGCTATGTTACCATCTGTCACAAAAGATGACTGTTAGTTATTGTTACCTTCTTGTGATACTTGCTTTCGAGCAAAATAAACCAGAACAAGTTTTGATGCCAGTTTGAATAAAGCCGATGATATATTTGATTTAATTCACCGTGATTTATGGGGTCCTTATCAAATTCCTTCTTCGTATGGTGCTCAATACTTTCTCACTATTGTAGATGATTGTTCTCGTACACTTTGGATTTATTTACTGGCGGAGAAGAGTGAAGTAGCTATGATTTTTCCAACCTTCTCTGCTATGGTATCGACGCAATTCAATAAAAAGATCAAGATTCTAGGAGTGATAAGAGACTGGAATTCCTTGCTCTTTGCTCTTTTTTGCGGAAACAAGGAATTGTTCACCAAACATCTTGTGTTAATACAGCTCAGCAGAATGGGCAAGTGGAGCGTAAACATCGCCATATCCTAAATGCAATTCTGGGGTGAATGCATTCTCGCTACTGATCATTTGATTAATCGCACTCCGACTCCACTATTGAAAGGGCAGACTCCTTACGAGGTACTCTTTTGCAAGCCTCCCTCATATGCCTCTCTCTGCACATTTGGTTGTCTTTATTATGTACATCATTGCCCTCGTACCAAGGACAAGTTTAGTACTCGGAGTCATCAGTGCATGTTCATTGGCTATCCATTTGGTCAAAAGGGATGGCAAGTATATGATCTGGCTAGTGGCAAAATCTTCATGTCGCGCGACATAGTCTTCTTTGAGGATGTTTTTCCTTATGTCGAAAGCTCCACTTCACCTATTCCACTGCCTACTACCTTTCCGAGGTTGCCTGACTTAGCTGTCAATTCTTTGATTGACCATGTTACTAACCTCGCTGACAAAGCTCCTTCCATTTTTGTTAATGAACTCGCTGCTTCTGAGCCTTCCAAATCCAAGGGGAGTTGTAGTACTCTCATCTTGCCTCTCGAACCCATCCTTGTGCTATCTCCTATACCTTCTGCTCCTGACATTGCTTCTAGTCCTCCAGCTGAAGCTCTCGATGGTGCAGACCAAGAACTTGGACGTGGGCATCGGACTCGCACATTACCAACCAAACTCCTTGACTATGTACTGCACTACACAGTTGCGCAACGTAAAGAAGACCCCCTTCTCATCTTTGCATCAATCTCCTCCTCAAGTATGGTCTATCCTATTGCAAACTACGTTACTAATGCTAACTTTTCTCTGTCGCATTGTGAGTTTGTGGTAGCAGTTACTTTTAGTTATGAGCGGGCCACCTTTTCTGAAGCAATTATTAATGTTCGTTGGTGTGATGCTATGCAACAAGAAATACATGCTCTTGAGCGCAATAAAACTTGGACTTTGGAACCTTTACCCCCAGGCAAGAAAGCAATCGCTTGCAAATGGGTTTATCACATCAAATACCATTCTGACGGCTCTGTGGAGTGCTATAAAGCTCGGTTGGTGGTTTGCAATAATCGTCCAAAAGAAGGGATTGACTATAATGAAATATTTGCTCCGGTTGCAAAGATGGTCAGTGCACGCACTTTTTTGGCTGTTGCAGCTGCTCACTCCTGGTACCTTCATCAAATGGACGTTTACAATGCTTTTCTTCATGGTGACCTTCATGAGGAGGTTTACATGCAAGTTCCTCCTGATTTCGCTAATTCTGGCAATAACAAAGGCTGCCATCTCCAGAAATCTTCATATGGATTGCGTCAAGCTCCTCGCAATTGGTTTGAGAAGCTCGTTGCAGCCTTACGGGCATATGGTTTTTCTCAATCTTACACGGATTATTTGATGTTTTTCCTTCATCGTGATGGTCTATCTCTGTTTGTTCTCTTCTATGTTGATGACTTGATTATTGGCGGGAACTGGGAAGACTCTATTTATTAGCTTAAGTTGTAACTTTCGACCTGCTTTCATATGAAGAACTTAGGTCCATTAAAATAATTTTTGGGACTTAGCATTGCTCGCGGACCGACTGGCCTCTTCGTCTCTCAGTGTAAGTATGCTCTGGGCATCGTTCGTGAGTACGGCCTCCTTGGTGCTAAGCCTACTGCATTTCTTATGGAACCTAATCACAAACTAAGTGTTGACCTTGGCGAAGACGTAGCTGATGGTGAAGCTTAGCGGCGCTTAGTTGGGCACCTCATTTATCTCGTTATCCCATGCCCGGAACTCAGCTATTCGGTCTATATCTTGTCCAAATTTATGCATCAACCCCGATGAAAGCACTGGGAGGCCGCTCTGCACGTCGTACATTACCTCAAGGGTCGGTCTGGTCAAGGAATCTTTTTGCGCTCTGATAGTGACTTACGACTATATGCTTATTGTGATTCTGACTGGGCCACCTGTCCGATTACGCAGCAGTTCGTTATTGAATACTTTGTTCAACTTGGTTACTCTCATATTTCTTGGAAAACTAAGAAACAACCGATGGTAGCATGCTCTTCCGCTGGGGTTGAGTACCGCTCTATGCCACTGTGACACAGGAACTTCAGTGGCTAACAATGTTTTTGTGCAATCTTGGTGTTTTGTCTCGCCCTATGCATCTCTACTGTGATAGTCAGTCCGCTTTCATATCGCTACGAATCCCATGTTTCATGAACGTACAAAACATATTGAAGTTGATTGTCACTTTGTTCGTGATGTCGTTCAGAGTGGTCGTCTCCTATTGCACCATGTTCCTATCCACTTGCAGCTCGCTGACTTCCTTACTAAGGCGCTTGCCAAACAACAGTTTGAGTTTCTTCTTCGCAAGTTGGGCATCCGTGATATGTACGCTCCAACTTGAAGGGGAGTATTGGGCCGTAGGCCCACTGTGATGTATACTTAGCCGTGATGAATACGTAGCCTCCAACTTATACTGTGTAACATGTATCCTGATAAATTCGGATTAGGGTTCACCGATGTATGTATATATATGCCTTTATGCGCATTGAATAAAGTTGATTGATTCTCTTCACAAAACTCTACAATTTATTATTATCATCACGTTATTATAACGGAAACCAGACGATTAGATCAAAGATACATGAAAGAAGACGCACTTCTGGCCTGAAACTTTCGACTCGGGCGAATACGCGACGCGTGCATACAACATTGTGGTGCATTCCTTGCGTAGAGCCAAGGCCAAATACAACTTCCCCCCTCCTTCCTCTCGTCTTCAACCATGCTTTGTCCCTTGAGGAGAGGGAGGATTACTAGAACTCCCTCGTAAGATGAACAGGACAGTGGAGTCGGTCAATGGGCCTAGGGTTTGCTACGCAACATATGTGGCTCAACATTGTGGCAATCGAAGGTCAATAAGGATTATTATATAACTTTATCGGAATGATGGATTAATTTAACGTTTATGTATTCGGTTCAAATCAGAAATTATGTACGGTAATATACTTTGAACTTGGTTAAATGCAAAAAATGATAATTACACTTCTCATCTGTCACTAACTCGTGTCTCTTAAAACCATTTGGAGAAGGGCCGCAAAATATTTTAAATTAGCTACTAACCAGAATATCCAAATGGCATCCAATTTTGTGAATATCTGGTATTTTTTGAGGGACTGAACATCTAGTAATAATAATGTATTGTTCTTGTTTTCTGTTTAGAAGGTAGTTCTTTTAATGAATTTGTCCTATTCCTAATGTAAAAGTGGAGGGAAAGTTTGCAGGTATAGAAAATTTGTGCTAAATTTTTGAGTTGGATATATAAATTTTAGTACGGTACTAAAGAATGTTGATCATGTACGATTGTTTGTGAATGACGTTAAAATATGTACAATCTTGAATTCGATGTCACCGAAAGAGATGAATTTAACATTGTCAGAAGTTTTAAAAGTATAAAAAATTTATTATCTTAAAATTTTATATTTGAATACTCAGAAAAAATGATCGTCCAATTGGCATCAGGAGCAACTAAAACAAAATCAATGGCCAGCTAGAAATTAATTCCGAGACTTTTAAAGCTCGATTGCTTTCGAGTTACATACTTCGTCATTGTAATTTTTTTTATAACCTAAATCCTATTATTTCATAATCGGTTGGAGAATAAACACTCAGTCTAAAATTAGTTATCATCTCGTTAGTATGACAGAAACCATACGATTATAGGAAGAAGAAAAATAACACGAACTTGTCTTGTAATTGTATATTTGGTAGAAAATTATTAAATTAACACACATTTTGGGTAGAAAAATGAAATAAATAATATCCAAAAGCTTTGACCCACCAAGCCCATCAACAACAAAAAAGCCCATCTACCAAACAGCAAAAATCCCAAATCTTAAAAAAACCGCCAAAATGTTAGGGTTTCTCTCAGGCTAAAACCTTTCCTCAAAGAGAACAAATTAATTCCGTAGCTCCAAAAAAATGGCGGAACTAATCTGCAGGACGCTCCGGGACGGCGGCCTGGAAGGGGAGCACGCGCCGGCGCTGACGATCAAGGACACGCGCGATTCCCCGCACGGGTGCCACGTGTTCAACCACGTGCTCTCCCAGCTATCCTCCTCCGTCTTGGCGGGAAAGTCCCAGTCCAAGTAGAATCCCCAACCTTACCCCGTTAGACGCGGCCGTTTCGATCTTCTTATCGCCCCTCTGACCCACGCGCTCTCCCGTTTTCTCAATTTACAGGGCGATTATTGTGGTTTCGTACTTGCGGAGTCCGAAGTTTTACTTGGATTTGTTGGAGAGAAGAGGGATCGACGTTTCTTCGTCTTCTTCCCAAAAATGGTAAGTAAGTTTTGTTGCTTTTGGTTCAATTACGGTAAAATATCTGTTGAGTGATAGTGATAACTTAACAAAGTTGCGGTCCCAGTGTTATGGATTCGAAAATGTTGTAAGATACTAATTTCTGTTAGACTTGTTTGTTTGATAAATCTTACATTACCATTCATCTGCTCAATTGTCTTCAGATGATACTTGTAATCACCGTCTTGTTGTCAGAAAATATATCAGTCAGGTGTAGCATTTGAGGCTATAAGTCAAAAACTTTTAGTGTACTTTTGTTGGTTCCTTTGGGAGACTAGTGCTGAGGTGGAAAGTTTTGTACTTTTAGGATAAAATTCTTGGATTGTTACACGGACCCTCTTGGCTGGAAGCAGCGCCACCAGGTTGGTGAGCCTGGAAATAATGTGGAAGCTTCTCTGAAAGGTTCAGGGCCGGTTCGGGTTCTGACAGACGTTAGGAACTTGGAAAACTGCTCTTTGATTCTTGAAGAAGGAAAAGGTACGATTTCTATGCTTGGACATGTTTTGTTTTTATGCGAATTGAGTTTTCTGATAGTTTTATTTTTGTTATTATTAGGACTTGTTGGGCAAGGGAAGGTTCGGTTTTCTGTCGCCATAGACTCGGTGAGCAAGTTCTTGATTATTGCTTATCTGAAAAACTTTGAACTATTGATTATGTATTTGGTGGTTTTTTTGAGTTATGGTTTGGTTTTTTGTTGTAATGTTGTGAGAATTGAGCCAATTCGATTGTGTTGGGTGATTGATAGTCTTGTCATGTGTTGCTTTTGGATGTCCGCTCATTAGATATGGAACCATATGATGTTCCGATAATCATGAGATGGTTACAAAAGAAACTTCCTGTCAAGCGCGACTAATGTGGAAATTTCCTAGTGCTTACAAATGACATTTTTTTAGGAACGCTTACAAATGACATGTTAATGGACCTTAGCATGCCAGAATATCAATTGTTTTTGGAGATTGTAATCTTCTTGAACTGGTACTGCATCATTATATGGTGCTCATTTGTCTCATTTTGGAGAATCATGTTCACATGGTTCATGGACCTTAGGTAATCTTTTCGTAGTTGCGCAGTTGCTGTAAGACCCCTTATATCTTGCTAAAGCTTTTCTAGCTGATGTGAGGCAAAACACCTAGCTCTTATCTAGTGACAAAAAATTGTTTTAAGGTTTTAACCACGGCGACAACTGGTCAAGAAAAAGCTTTCCTGACTTCTTACACATTAACTTTGTTTGCCGCTGTTTTAAAGCAGCAACACAGCTATCCTGAAACCTCAAGAATTCTTAAAATTTTGTTCCCTGAATGCTATTTATCACACCCTGTAGTGTTAGTTGACTGTTAAAATGCACATTTCAATGTAGTAAGTAGCAGATGTGTTTGGTGCTTGTCTTTGCTTTAGATTTTAGGTGCTACTTTCTCTTCTTAGCATTCGCTCATTCTTCTTTTTCTTTGAAGCACCTTGACTTGATGAATGTTAATAGCTTAAATGGCGCCAATGAATACCTTGTTATATAAAAGGCATGAACACACTATAAAAAAATGTCATGATTTCTTGCCAGGGGTATAGTAGGTTTTTAACGTGTACTGCCGAGCTGATATCTTTTGCTGTCTGCTATTTGTATTTTGTTTAAAGAAGCAAGCAAAGTTATGATAACCCTGTTACTCCGGGGGCGGAGATTGAGGACATTTCAGTGACGAGTTGTCTCCTTCCGATCAATACCTCTTGTTACCTTGCCATGCTTGTTTTTCTTGTCCTGCATAACTTCCTAATTCGTTTTACCTACTTCTCAACAGGTCAGTGAAATGTTGAGACATTCATCCATGTTGAAAGTTGCAGGGATGCTTAGCAATCTTCGTAGCCATGGTAATTCGATACATGATTTTTTTGGTCCGTATCAAGTCTAGATAACTCGTGCTAATGCTTTTCTACTCTTCCTTTGCCAAAAAGATACACGGCCATTTTGCTACAAAAAGTATAAATCTTTGATTTGCAGAACAATTATCTTTGTAGGGTAAACAACCGCAATTATGGTGTTCTCGTAGTTTTAATCTAATTATATTTCTTGGTTACAGACCAAGTATCTAGCACATTTTGGTTATTGCATTCGGACCTTCATGAAGTCAAGGTCGGATCTGCTCTTGAATACATGTCATCTATGATTGCCACCGTAGAACCGGCAGTGCCATGCACTAATGAACAAAGAGGGGATCAGGCAAACTTCTCCCTGCTGGAGAAGAACTTTGGCAAGGGAAAGATTACTGTCCGGTTCAAGCGCCGAAATGGGCGCGTTCGCATAATGGTGATTCTCCTGCCTGTATATCCATTATCTTTATTGTATGGAGAATAGGAAATCCTGGTCAGATATGATATGATGGATTGATTATACTTGATTTCTTTTTTCAGCATGAAGCGTTTCACATTAATCAGTCAGGTATCAGTTTTTCACCCGTTGAATCTGGAGGTGCAAATGTCAATCAACTTGTGCCCAAGGTGAGTTTCTCCCTCGTGGCTTTATTTACACTCCCCAATTATCTCATTGAAACGTGGTCTTTCATCTTTTAAGCAATAACATGCATTTTTCTTCCTATCAAGAGGATCATTGATTTGTGCATGTACTCAAGTACCAGCACATAGATAATTGCTCGCAAACTTTTAACAATGAGTGATGCTACTTCCAACAGGTACAATTCAATCTAGAGTTGTCGGAGAAAGAGCGTAAGGAAAGGGCAAATGTTATACTTCCTTTCGAGCACCAAGGTACCTGATCGAATATTCACCAACACTAATAAACCACATCTTAGTTGCCCTTTCTTTTTGCTGTTCTATTTCGTCTTCCGTCTCTTCCAAAACTTGAAATACATGACATGTATGATTTAGGGAATGGTAAACCGATACAAATTTATGATGGCCGAAGATCTATGTTGGAGGAGAAGAACAATGCCTCAGATACCCCCTCGGACAATCCACAAAAAATGAAAGACACTGGTGAGGGGGAGATCATATATTTCCGTGATTCCGACGACGAAATGCCGGACTCCGATGAAGACCCTGACGATGACTTGGACATATAGTTAGTTTTGTACCCAATAAAAATTCCAATGAACTTGAGACATTCAATTGTACAAGTTCTGTAAGTTACATATTATCAATAATATAGTAAAATATTCCACCAAAAAAAAATAATATAGTAAAATATGGCATTTTACTTGACCCTTACCTTGTCTGATATTGAATTCCCTAGGTCGGAGAAAGTGATAATCTTATAAATAAGGGGAGCCTCCACTTGTACTCAAAGGCCCCCAACGTTCCCAAACTCTATACTCTCTCAACCATTAGATAAGTTGGGAATATTGGAAGCCTTTGAGGTCAATTGGAAACTTCTCCATTTCGCTCGCTTCTTCTCTATGAGCTGATCATGTCACTAATTTTCCGATGATAAGCTTCATGCTGGCCCTTGTGGATATATATAGGGGCAATGTTACACCACAAGTGTGGTATTGATTCTTGCTCCACGTAGAACCGAAAATTTTAAGTTAACAATTAGGTGAATAATCTGATAAAATAAACTTGTGTGAATTATAACGGAACATAATATCAATTCGGTCTATCCATTCTGATACAAAATTCATGACAACGGAATCAACTTATCTACTTCGGACAACTGGTCAACTTGTGTAGGTGGCACTAGCTAGGTAATTGATTTCATGAGTAATCTAAAATCTCAGTCGACATATCATATTTGTCATCCCCAATCAATTTTTAAAAAAATTTGGATCCCGGTAAAATTCTATAATTTAATTCATACATAAAGATTAACTTAGGGGGAATAATAAAAGCAATCCCAGACTTCCGATTATGATCACCAAATTTTGTGAAATTTTTACAAATAGTTCCTTCTCAAATATAAGTATTCAACAGTTATAATATCATTATGTGGCCTTATCTTAATTTCATGTTTTACAGATCAATGGTCTAAATATTACCATTTTGTCTGAAAAAGACTACCATAAAACTTACTCAACTTGTCCACTTCACCAAGAGTATATTCATAAGAGATTGCAGCAAAATTTTGCCTATTCCATGATCTAGCTTTGGAATAAAGGCGATACGTTTAGCTATAAGCGGATAGTAAACGAGACATAGGATAGGCATTTTGAGGAACGAATCGAATTTATTTAAATAGTAATGGATTTTTTTTCTTGGAAGTCAACCCCACAATGTAAAATATATTATACTTTAATACGGTAGTTAGAAAGGAAATGATATGATGCACTGTCGTGTTTATATAGCCTACGAATCCATGTGATTTACTCCTTAACTTCAGTTTCAAGCTTTGTCATATTTCTATAAAAGAATCATTTGAATGAGACTCGAAATACTTAACTTGTAAATGTGAAAAATTTATAAAAAACTTGTCATTAAGGGATAGGTTGTGATATTCTAAAGTTACCCAGCTCGCATCCACTCAATCAATGATACAGTACTCATTAGACTTTAGTTTCAAGATTGTCAAAATTCGAGAAAGAATAAATGCCATCTTGAAACAGGAACGTGCATTAATTACAGCTCCCATGGAAGACGAATATGGCCTAAATTTAAATGATGACGTTAACGTATAGTGTATATGTGTAACTCGCAGTTGTAACCGACATCAAATTATAAGAGATTTAAATTCACTTAAGAAGTTATTGTCTTTTGTTTTTTGGAAATAAGGAGCTGTTGATTTAAGACTCACAAATGTACTTAGACATCATTAATAAAATCACTCTTTTAAATAAGGTGTGGGAATTTAAAAAGAACAACTTTGCATATATACATTAAGGCTTAAAATTATTTTTTTTAAGAAAATTGTGGGAGAAATTGTTTACACAATTCTGGTTCTTGAAGGGGCTTTGGGACTCGAACTTCCCACCTCATGTTTAAGGCATGACCCCCTATCCGCCAGATCACACATGCGGTGGTATTAAAACTTAAATCTTGGAGTTTATTGTTTTCTTGAATGCACATAATGCCTTTGTAGAGGATCGGTACATTGAAAATGACATTTTGATAGCTAATGACTCTTCCATTATCTTACATGATGGAGAAAAAAAAAGCACAAGGAAACAATGACAATAAAATTAGACTTCAACAAGCCTGAGCATAATAAAAGTCTTCCTTTCAATAAAAAAAGGCCTGAGCATGAGTTTTAAAGAGAAAGAGATGGCTTTACTTGGCTTTCTACTTAAGAGGATCTGATACTCTATAAACTGCATACTAAGTGTCACTTCTCAGTGTTAGTTAAGGACTCTCCTCTTGACTTGTTCTCTCATTTCAGAGAAATTAGACAAAGAGATTCACTCACTCCTCCCTTGTGATTTTGTTCATTGCTTGGCCTTTGAGAAGTCAAGTGTTAAGTTTAATCATGGTCTTGTTCTTGAAAAACAGAACAGGATTCTGCATATTTAAGGCATGAACTTGATGTCAGAATCTGACAAGTACTTGGGATTACCTTCCTTCTGGGGTGATTAGTCTAAGTGTAGTATAGTTAGTTATATCTACAATGCAATATGGACTAAATCTCAGACATGGAAGAATTAGTTGCGATCAGATGCTGGGAGAGGCAAGTAATAACTGAAGCAACCATCCCTCTCGTCCTTTCCTTTTTATGCTATGCAATTTAATTCTTTTTCCCAAGTTATATGCAAGGAAATAGACAAATTAATGTCTAAATTCATGTGGTTATGGAGATGTAGAAACATGAAAGATACTTAGATTAGTTGGGAGAAGATGTTAAAATCCAAAGGAATGGGAGGGCTGGGTTTAGGAGACATAGAAGCCTTCAATTATGTAATGACCAATAGAGTTCCTATTCCCTTTTCATTACGTGAGATTTTTCGAAGTTCATGTGACGGATATATGTGGAATACGTCTTCTTTATTTTGTTAACTGTTTAAACTTTTTTTCTTAGTTTTGTATTTTTTTTTTAAAATTAGATTCAAAATTTAAGAATACGAAAAACAAAAAAAGCTTTTTCGTTGAAAAAAACAAAATAATCCGATTCCTAAAATAAATGTAGATATTACGTAACTCCACTATGAGATTTAGAAGAAATTTTATTTTTTGAACTTCTCGTACCACTCTATATCCCTAGCGGGAGTGTCGGAGTTAAATCTCTTGCAAAATTTCCGTGTTTTAGATATGAATGGTCATGGATAAAAATTAATTAAGAAATATATTATAATTTATTAATAAAAAATAAAAAATTCTAATTAAAATTTAATTAGAGTTTAATTATGGTAGAGGTCTAGATTAGACATTTTTCATGTCCCTAGTTTGAGATCATCAAAGAAATAGACAAAAAAATGTGGCTGTCCAAAACCACGCGCGTGATCTCTTCTTCCTCCGTCCGTTCCATCTCAACCAGTACCTGCACCGGTGGTCGGAACCAGGGGGCGAAGAAGAAGACGACGTCGTTCACCAATCTCG
This sequence comes from Hypericum perforatum, assembly GCA_012979155.1. NCBI lineage: Eukaryota > Viridiplantae > Streptophyta > Magnoliopsida > Malpighiales > Hypericaceae > Hypericum > Hypericum perforatum. Next base: position 263,485 of record SOPF01027817.1, read on the forward strand.
AAGAGGCATTGTCCCATTTCGACCAGATGATCGGGACCCGGCCACTCCCTCCTCCTTTCCACTTCAACTGTCTCCTCTCTGACGTCGCCAAGCTCAACCACCACTCCACCGTCGTCTCTCTCTACAAGATAACGAGCTTCCTGGGTGTCCCACCCGATTTCTACACCCTCAACATCCTTCTCGATTGCCTCTCCCGCCTCCTCGCCGGGCCGAGACTCGGATTCTGCGTCCTCGGTCAGTTGTTTAAGATGGGTTACAAGCCCGACGTGGTTACTCTCAACTCCCTGATCAACGGGCTTTTCTCGGAGGGCAGTTTCGAGGAAGCGGTTAACCTGCTCGATGAAATGCCCAAGAGAGGGTACGAGCCTGATGAGGTTACTTACAAGATTGTTTTGAGAGGGTTGTGTAAGTGCGGCCACGTTGAGAGGGCCGTCGGGTTGTTCAATAGGATGAAAGAGTTGGGTTGTGAGGTTGATGTGGTGGTTTATTCTGTCGTCATCAAAGGGCTCTGT
>SOPF01027818.1:0-10027 GCA_012979155.1 Hypericum perforatum
TGAGTAGTTTTTGCGAAACCACTTGAATATACTTGGCAAAACTACTTAACCCGCGCGCCCTCCCACTTTTTATGTTGTCCAGGACGTTCCTGGAGATGACGTCTAGGACCGAATTCGATCCCACAATATACTCATGTAATATTCAAGGAAATATAACACAACAACTATTCTATAAGGGACAAGGTAGATATTTTCTTAAGATAGATTTTTTAGGAATTCGAATATTTCTCTATCCGATACAAAATATCGAATAGCAGAAAAATTGTGTGATCAATTTGCTCATATCTAAGATAAACATCATATTAAGATTACCTTTAAAACCATCCCCAAATTCTTGACAAAACTAATATCTCATAGTTCCCTTTTTAAACAAACCTTAGCAAACATCTTTTTAAACAAGAAAAAGGAGTATAGAATTGGTTGGTACAGAAAAAAAAATTAATTAGAGAGAATCTAGAGTAAACAATGGTTTCTAGTATGGTTTTCAATGTCGTTCTAGACGTCGACACAAAAATTAGTCTAGAATTCAGGATGATCGATCTGAATGGTCAGACTGTCAGTCAGACCAAAACTTTTTTTTAAATATTTTAAATATATATAGATAAATAATATATATTTATCTTAAAAATTGATAATTCTAGTAAATATATTAATTAAAGAAATTCAACATTTCTTCTACAATAAATACTATAATTCTTTTTACAATAAATACTATAATATTTTTTTACTAACTCATTAATTTAATTAGATATATTTCTCGCAAAATATTCTGATTTAATCAGAAAATTTTGGTTTAACCAAGCATGCATTTTGCCCGGTTGAACCAAAAATTTGAAATTATTTGGTTGGACCAAAATCTGAGTACACTTATTTTCTAATTTTGTCATTTTATTAAGTTTTTTTTTCCAACCAAAAAATTCCTCTTGAACCAAACTCACATTTCACTCGGTTGAACCAAAAAAATTCTGGTTAGACCAAATTTGGGTGTACATATTTTCTCGACCTAGGGTGTCTTCCAAAATACGGTCCGACTGGTGAGACCACTAGTCAGACTACAAAATTGAAAACTATGATTTCTAGTACTACCACACAAAAAAAAAGTTGTAGCTTAAGCAAAGAGGCCAATGAGATTTGAGGAAAACCAGCCTCAAAAAACTGACAAGCCTGTGTCTTCGTGGTCCAAACAATATAACAGGCTATTATTTAGTTACCAAGCTTTCTCTTCTATCCTCCTATCATCGCCGAATCTTAACTTCAAGCCCACAAATATACTGGAACACTCACTCTTTGAACACAGAAGCCAACCATATCATCACATGTCTTCTTTCTTCCTACAAGAACTCACTTCCCCACAGGGCGTCATAGAACCTAGTAACTAAGTATGTACTTACATACTCGAGCAATGAATGTGACTGCGAATTTTAGCGTCACTAAGTGTTATAGCGCTTTGCATTGGACCCGTTTCGGAAACAACAACTACTGTGGAAGTAAGGGTAAGCATAGTCCTAGGTTCCTTTCATGGAGGCCTCAAGTAGGTCAAGTCTTGGGGAGAAGGAGGAGCAACACTGGTACTGAGGGATTAAGATGTTCTGTGTTCGTCGGGACGAGTCCTGTCATTGAAGAAGACACCATTAGTATTAATGGGAAGGAAGTTTTGAAGGGTGTTCCTGAAAATGTGTTGGTCACTCCATTGAATGATAGATCAGCTTTTCTGGGAGCCACTTCTAGTGCCAGCAGCTGTCGCCATGTCTTCAAGCTTGGATCGATAAGGTAACGCTATTCCTTCGCTTTGTTTATATGGCGAGAGACGGAGACCTGCTTCTTTGGCGAAGCCAATATTTTTGTTTGTGACTTAATGCAGGGATGTGAGGCTCCTCAGCCTGTTTAGATTCAAGCTTTGGTGGATGATCCCACGAATAGGCAACTCGGGAAGTGACATTCCTGTTGAGACTCAGATGTTGCTAATGGAAGTAGAAGGTGGCCTGGCTTCGGATGGAACACCAGAGGATGCTCCTACTTATGTTGTTTTCTTGCCTGTACTAGATGGTGAATTTAGAAGCAGCTTGCAGGGGAATCCTTCAGACGAACTTGAGCTCTGCATCGAAAGTGGTTGGTTCTTGCCAATGTGAATGCAACAATTGTTTTGCTTATGAGGAATCCTCGGATTATGTCAGTATTAACTGTCAATTCGAGTTAATCATTGAGCTCTAGCAGTAATCATTTACCCTTCGCTCTGCAATATGCAAAATTATTTAATGTTCTCGACTTGTTGTTTATTCTTGATAGGTGATCCTGCAATAGTTACTTCAGAATGCCTAAAAGCAGTTTTTGTCAATTATGGAAACCACCCTTTCGATCTGATGAAGGAATCTATGAAGTAGGTCAGCTCTCCAGGACACTTTTATTTCCTAAAACACTATCATTCTTTGAAAAGTTCATTGACCAACCGAGTTTCCTTTGCTAAAAGCAATTAGTTTCTGATTGAACTAGAAGTTACTTTGCTGGTCTTCTAGTTTCTCTATCCTGTCTTACGCATCCGTTGCACGTTATTCAGGATACTGGAGAAGCATTTTGGAACGTTTAAGGTCCGAGAAGAGAAGCAGGCAAGTAAAGTTGATGAGCATGTCTAGAGAATAGGGAATAGGAGTCCATTCCTGACAATTCTTCGTGCAGATGCCTGGGATGCTCGACTGGTTTGGTTGGTGCACCTGGGATGCATTCTACCACTCTGTAAATCCCCAAGGAATTAAAGAGGGTCTAAAAAGGTATAATACATTCCTTTTTGTGACAATATCTCCTCATAAAATCCTGTGAAACAATGTCATTGACCTTTAGAATTTGCAACTCTTTCTGTGTCTTGTAGTTTATCAGATGGGGGTACTCCAGCAAGGTTTCTGATAGTAGATGATGGTTGGCAAGACACAACTAATGAGTTTCAGAGAGAAGGGGAGCCTTTTGTTGAAGGATCACAGTAAGTGACATTCTAGAGCGGAAACTTGGTCGAATTTTTGGTGCTCGACGCTCTATGTGAAGATTTGCACCTGTTCATTGCTTCCACCTTGTAGGTTTGGTGGAAGATTAGCAAGCATCACAGAAAATAAGAAGTTCAGGACAACATCCAGTGAAGGCCAAAGTGATAAGCCAAGAAGCTTAAAGGACTTTGTGTCTGATATAAAGCAGAATTTTGGGCTCAAGTAAGCATCTCATTACGTTAAGCGAAAATATCAGCATGCTAATCCATTGGTGGATGTTTCGGAATTGCAAAAAATCTGCTAATTACCTGCCTTCTTTCTAACAATGTCAGGTATGTTTATGTATGGCATGCTTTGATGGGATATTGGGGTGGCCTTAATCCAGATGCCCTCGGAACGACGGCATACAATCCGACATTGACATACCCTGTGCAATCTCCCGGGAATTTGGCCAATATGAGAGACATATCTATGGATTGCATGGAGAAGTATGGGATAGGAGCCATTGATCCGGCTAAAATATCACAGTTTTATGATGATCTGCACTCTTATCTTGCGTCGCAAGGCGTCGACGGAGTTAAGGTTGATGTCCAAAACATTCTGGAGACCATAGCCACCGGACTAGGAGGTAGAGTCTCACTTACCAGACAATTTCAGCAAGCACTTGAGGAATCTATAGCCGCCAACTTCCGAGACAACAGTATTATCTGCTGCATGGGTCAGAGCACAGACTCCCTTTACCAGTAAGCATAACGACGACGCTCCTTTAACAAAAAATCTAAATGGTTTACGAGTAACTTCGGTATCTAATATGTCTTGTTAAACATTTGCAATTTCAGCGCAAAAAGAAGTGCGATTACAAGAGCATCAGATGATTACTACCCAAAGAATCCAACCACACAGACGCTGCACATAGCTGCAGTATCCTTCAACAGCATCTTTCTTGGAGAAGTTGTGGTCCCGGACTGGGATATGTTCTACGTATGTCATTTCCAACCCCATCGGTTATCTTTGTTCATTATTGATGTACTAACGCAAACACGACGACTCATGTCCACAATTCCAGAGCCTCCATGAAGCAGCTGAATTTCATGCTGTATCTAGAGCTGTGGGAGGATGTGGTGTTTATGTCAGGTACTTATAGTTCCTCATGCTGCAGATGCAGAATGTCTTTGTCTATTGCTTGCTCCCTTAGATTAACAACTGATGCAATTGCTTTATTAACAGTGACAAACCTGGAAACCATGACTTCAAGGTACTGAAAAGACTTGTACTACCTGATGGATCAGTACTAAGAGCAAAATACCCTGGAAGACCGACTCGGGATTGCTTGTTCGTTGATCCGGTTATGGATGGGAAGAGGTACTTCCTCCTCATTTGATGTGCATATTCCCTGATTTACTTCTGCTGGTTCCCTTTATAGAAATTTCCATTTCCCTGGATCCTCCCACCTTATAAACCTACCATCCCATTTGAAACTTCCGATGTAGATACTCTTCCAACGTACTTCCTCTAACGAAGTCCATCGTGTTGAAGTTTGCATGGGGTTGTTAGAGCAACTGGCTTTGATACTATATATAAATGTCCATATACTACCCAAAACCTTAAGATAGTAAGTAGGTGGATCCTCCCACCTTATAAACCAACCCATCCTACTTGCAATTTATGACGTAGGATATTCTCGAACACCCTTTATAACTATTTTGATTGTAGCCTTCTAAAGGTCTGGAACTTAAACAAATATACTGGAGTTGTTGGTGTATTCAACTGTCAAGGGGCAGGAACATGGCCTTGTCTTGAGAATCCAGTTCAGAAGGAAGTCACTGGGAAGCTACCTGGGACAGTGTCACCTGCTGATGTTGAGTACCTTGAAGAGGTCTCGGGGAACTCCTGGACAGGAGATTGCGCAGTTTATTCGTCCAATCAAGGTACGTTGTAGATGTCGACCCTTTTGCACATGTGAGATGTGCCACTGTTATTTGACATACTTGAGACGAAATTGTTCTCTTGGTCGAACGTCAATCCTTCGTGACGACATGTGCAGGATCATTGTCCCGCCTGAAGGACGAGAAGATTGACGTTGAACTAGAAGTCCTTCAATGTGATGTCTTCACCATATCACCAATCAAGGTTAGCTACCCTCTTTCAGTTCAGCTGTTAAAAGTTCACTGATCTGCAAGGGATGATGCCTAAAAACTGCAGAACCTCTTCTTCTTCTCAGGTGTATCCTCATGATGTTCAATTCGCGCCCATCGGCTTAACAAATATGTACAACTCTGGTGGCGCCATTGAATCCGTGGACCAGTATTCGGATCCTGCTGGTCTACGCATACGTATCACCGGGCGGGGAGTAGGGACATTTGCAGCATACTCCAGTATGAAGCCCAAGTCCTGCTCTTTACATTCAACTGAGGAAGCATACCTGTTCCGCGAGGAAAACAATCTTTTGACAATATCAATTCCATCCACCACAGTTCATTGGGACATAGAAATTTGTTACTAGGCAAGAGAAACAAAACTGTGTAGATCCTTTCCTACTACATAAATAATGAATGTGCATTTCACAATAAATTTCTTTACATTTCTGGTTCTATTTGAACCACGGTCACCCCTACAATAGCCACTAATCCCACATCCCATAGAACAACTTCATTAAATACACACAATGCGAGACGGACAATCCCGAATGGCACAAAAATTGTTGCACATCTATAACAGCAACTCTGGTGCCTAGACTTATGAACTTTACAAGATACAGAACAATAGAGTACAAGCGAGAAGAGGCTAGCCTCATCACCAAATTATAAGGCGGAGACGTGCATAAAAGTTGATGATCAAAATGTTCTGAGTCCGAGTGACCAGGTGGACATCAGCTGGCTGTCGTAAAGGCTCGTCAAGAGGAATGCCCTTGATAGTTACTGATAATTTAACAGCAGATTGTTTGAATTTGCATTTTAATATCCTGTAGTTGATAAAAAGTCGCCAGCTAGCAATATCAACTTCCTACCCCATTCACCTAGCCCGGCAAATGGCAAAAGACCACAACACAATGGCATGATGGCGAGCAATAAAGCATAATAGAGGATTCGCCGGAGCCAGTAGGGAAAATGTGCTTTGCTTTTGATCCCATGGGAGGCAGTGACAGGTCCATATAGTATACCAAATAGAGTGGGGGCGCAGACAATTGATACAAAATGCAGCGTACACATGATTTCCCAGTAGAGTAGCCAGTGCAGACCATTCCCTCCGAGAGTGTTCACACAAATTGTTCCCATCAACCCACAGGCCACTCCCATCAACAATATGAAAGTCACTGGCATTGTCCGGAGTGAACCGCCGGACCGCTGAAGTAGCAAATAGGCAATTACTAGAATCATTAGCAAGCCAAACATCATTCGGCTCATAACTTGAACCACACATTTAAGATAATCCCATCCTGAGTTAAATGAGGCCATTGGATTCAGGGACCACCAAGATTTTGACTCCTGAAAGAAAGTCAAAGTATATGAATATTTTTGGGCCATAACGAACAATTACCATCAAAGAATGAGAAGGGAAATATAATTGAGACCCAAGAAGAACATGAACAAGGATGGGTTTAATCAGCATCGTAATAGACTCCTATGGCATCCGCTGAAGCAAAGTTTCTACTTCATCACCTAGAGTGGAGAATATCACACATTTCGACCTTTCAGGGAAAAGCATGAAACAAGAGGGTTCCTCCATGTTTGTGGATGTAATATCATCACCACCATATACCCATGCAAGAAGCAAAGATAATATGCAAAAATTGTAACACTGCTTGAGCAGCAAGAAAAGTTTTATACCTTGTTACACGACGCAGTAGCTTCACTGATCCTCTGGTAGGCAAAAACATACACACCACATGACAGCGAAGCTGACATAATGAATAAACCAGCAACAATGCAATCTAAAACCTTTTTAAGCAGCTCCGTATGCCTCGTCTCTTCTAACTGAGTCTTGAATTTTTCAGCTTTGAAGGACGCCTTTGATACTCCCATTGCTAATTTAGATCTCTCAAGAAAATTCAAATCATAGCCGAGAGCCAATTGTGCTTCTTTCAACTTCAATCTTCTCATAGTGAGACCAATCTCCACTTCCTTGAGGTTATTAGAACGGGTACGTTCAAAGACAGACTTTTCAATAGTAGTAAGCTGGTTTCTTACCGATGTTAATGACCTTGGAGCCGCAATGAGTTGGCCTATCTGCTCATGAGAATCAAGCTCCTGACTAAGATACTCGGCTGCCCGTTCATCACCCTCTACCTCTTCATCATCATCATCATCTTCTTCAATTACCTGATCCTGATTTGAGAAGCTGGAGAATTCCTTTTGAGAGTGAGAATTTTCCATGCTACAGGATGTTACGCCCACATTTTTGCTAATAGTCGAGTCTGATGCAGACGTATCACCATTCAGGCGATTCAAACTATATTTATCCTTTTGACTGGTTTCATTAATCAACGTAAGTGTCCTTAGGGTGCTCCTAAATGACTTCTCAAAACTCCTACTGAAAAATTCAAATTTGTCGCCAAAGACCTGCAAGGCAACATATGTCAGATACGCATCATAGCTTTGCCAAAATCCGATACGAGCACATAAGGACCAAACTTGTAAAATCCAAAAAATTCAGATAACCAGTAGTTAGAAGTCTAGCTTACATTTGCCAATGATTCATGGACGGCTGAAGTGCATACCTGCAACAGTAAGATATTTCAGAACAATCGATGAAAAGTTGCAAGAAATAGAGCAACAGAAAGACAAAGTATGCCGCAGCTATTGGAAATAAAAGTTCACCGCTAACTGAAGATAAAGATAAAATTCTTAGCTTATGTAACAAAAGTAAGATTCTCTGGTAAGTTAATTGGTTTTATTTATTAGGACTGATACTAAAGCAGCCATGACCTCTGAGTTGGTGACAAAAGGTCTCTTCAAGAATCAGAAGGCAGGTGCCAGAATTTGGTCCACATGCCACGAAAAGAAAAGTCGGCAAAAAGATCAAAAAAGGAAGTATGTAAACTCAGCTGTAGCTCTTCCCATAAGATTTAAAATAGCATAAACACCTACCATTGAGAGATAATCAGCAGATAACCTCTCACCAGTTGCATTATTCTTCTCCAGGACCTGTCATTTGAAAGATCCACAAGAAACTATTTGTTAATAAAGTATAGCAACTAACACAGAACATTGTTAAAGCATGAAAAGTGTAGTGAAAACCGAGTCAAAGAGACCGACAAATAACCTCTCACCATGCCAAAAGAAGACAATAAACCAGAACACGTGAATTGGTAGCAAGGAAGCTGCTCTACATGGTATACGTCCAAATACTATCCAAATATTGAAGAATTATAAGGGAAAACAAAAATATAAACATTTACAAAGATAATACCAAGAGCCTCAAATGCTGCAGCAACTACAAAGCTAAACAACTAATTCCAGACATTAAATAGAATTTGGAGTCCATCCAAATTTTGCTGGAACTTGATACCATCCCCAATCCCAAACACAATCTCCTTCTTGAAATTCTCCCACCTTGACAACCACACACTCCCTCCTATTGTCATCTACTACACGCCGTTGTCCAGCCCCTTTCATCAACCCCAAATTTAGCCTTGAGTACTCTCCTCCATAGTTAACCTCATTTTGTACCAAATCTTTGGAACCACTTATTTAAAGTGCTTTCTTGAATAGGGAGTGATTTCAGCCACAATCCTCCATTCGCCAATGAATTTTTCACAGTTTCCCAACAAACCAAGTGGAGCCTAATGATCCGCGTCATGTCCCCACAGGAATCTTCATCACAAACTATCCAACCTTTGACTACTAAATCTGGCATTTAACTAGCAACATATAGTAGACCAAGAGATTGGAAAGAGTACTCTTGTCAGAGAGAGAGAGAACCACCATAGAAAATAACCTCCCATCCATTTTACAAACTTCTCCTCCAATTTCTCAACAACAGGTTCCCAAACAGAGAATTCCTTCACCCATTAATCCGAGCAGAAATGCATTATGATCAGCACGAGATAGCCCAAAAAATCTCACATCAAAAAGTGGCTAATGATCATGGCAGAATATTTTCAAACTTCTCCTGAGAGGACAACACACAAGAAGATCTTTGTCACAGGAAACCAACCTGTAAGGCATGATATAAATGACACTTGGGACTGAAGCTAACAATCCAAACAAAACTACATGAAAATTTAGCAATGGCTAAGCTAAGAAGAGCCAACAGGGTATGCAGCTGATTACTTTTCGTGAATAAATAATGTTGATCAGAAGTTATACGCATCTAATATGGGTACTATAAGCTGGTGGCAATCAAGATGCAGTTGGAAGGGCACAAGTGGATTAATAAGCACATCACAAGCAACTCAATCCACTGTTACGAGCTAAGAATCAAAAGCAACAATAAGTCCCATTAGGCTTTTTGTCTCCCGAAGTTCAAGTGGCTTTGCAAAAAATCGATATTGTGAGATCCCCCAACTTCGAGCTAAAACTCGACAAGCCATAATTGCGTAAATTAAAAAACAAAGATTAAAACTTGCCAAGGACCATGTACCCAGAAAATTTTACCAAGTCATAAAGACTCAAACTTTGCACAAAAGAAGTTCAAAAAAAAAAAGTTACCTGAGCCACAACAGCAGCAAAAGACATGCCAAGAGGCAGGGCGACGGCCTCTACCTCGCCGTGGTGGAGATAGAGGTTGCGGCGAGCGGAGGCGGCGAGGACCACCTTGCGGGGGCGACGCTTGTAAGGCACGCGCGTAGTTCTAACGCTAGAAGAAGACGAAGACGGCGGCATATTGTCATTGGTAAAGGTAGAGTCTTGGGGGGATTTCTTTATCTTGTTTGAAATTGGTTTAAAGGGCTTCTTAAGTTTCCCATCCTCCGTCTGTTTTGGGGGAGGGATTTGGTTATTTGAATCGGAATAATTGGCGAGGTTTTGGGTTTGGGCGGGAAGAAGAGGAGACGGATCCTCCATGGGGGAGAGAGAGAGAGAGAGAGAGAGAGAGAGAGAGAGAGAGAGAGAGAG
>SOPF01027818.1:10037-33210 GCA_012979155.1 Hypericum perforatum
GAGAGAGAGAGAGAGAGAGAGAGAGAGAGAGAGAGAGAGAGAGAGAGATCAATAGGGTTTGAATTGAATGGGGATGATCGAGAGAGAGCGAGAGAGAGAGATATGGAAGTTTAGGTCGATTTTGGATGGATGTTTTTGGGTGTTCTATTCGCTAGGAGTTCTATTCAGGTAAAATATCTACTATTATATAATTGGAAAAATACAAAATAAGTCATGTGGTTTCGCGTTTTTTGACATATGATTCTGTACTTCAAAAATGACTAAAAAAGTCTTGACGTTAGCTTCGGAGTATCAATTTTAGTCCTCCGAACCTAAATTCCTCCAGAACCTATGAAAAATTACTTTTTCATCCCATTTTTTTTACAGTTTAGTCCCAAATCTCAAATTCTTTTTCAATTATATTTATTATATCAAAATAATATTAATTTTGGAGTCCACTACTTCCGAATTTCACCAAACACTCAACATCAAAGTCGTAGATTTAGGTCTCATGGATCCTCTCATTTTGGAATCGCTCGATTCGGAGTACGTATGCGAAAGTTATGATTTTTCTACCAAAACGCGACGAACTAAGCCTATCAATCACAACTCTCGCGAAACTCACCCAAAAACCCAGAAACGCTAACTCAAACCACAAAACACATAACAACAAAGTCGTACGCAATCGTGTCGCGAATAAATACTATTTGGAATCATCCAAATCGGGGTCCACACGAAAAAGTTACACCTATTCCCCCATACGAAATCGTGGTCCAAATCGTGGTTTGAGTTAGCGTTTCTGGATTTTTGGGTGAATTTCGGAAGAGTTGCGATTGATAGGCTTAGTTCGTCGCGTTTTGGTAGAAAAATCATAACTTTCGTATACGTACTCAGAATCGAGCGATTCCAAAACGAGAGGATCCGTAAGACCTAGATCTACGACTTTGATGTTGAGCGTTTGGTGAAATTCGGAAGTAGTGGACCCTAAAATTAATACTACTTTGATATAATAAATATAATTGAAAAAGAATTTGGGATTTGGGACTAAATTGTAAAAAACGGGATGAAAAAGTAATTTTCCATAGGTTCGGGAGGAATTTAGGTTCGGAGGACTAAAATTGATACTCCGAAGCTAACGTCAGGACTTTTTTAGTCGTTTTTGAAGTACAGGATCATATGTCAAAAAGCGCGAAACCACAAGACTTATTTTATACTTTTCCCTATATAATTTGAATCGATTTGTCAACAATGTGATTTAAATTTGTGATGGTATGAATTGAATTCGGTTTAAGATTGTTATACTTTGTCAAAGCGACGAATTTAATTCGGATTCAATTCAAGTTGAATACGTATTGAATTTAATTCAAATTCGTATATAATATATAAATGGGTAAATTACCCTCAGGCCCCTGATTTTTGTACGTTTTTGTAGTAGGGCCATGTATAATTTGAATTAGATATAAGGCATATGTCTTTAAATGAAATACTAGTCTCGGGTCCCTCGCTGATGTCATCAATTTTTTTTCCTTTTTTTTTACATTGAATTGATCAAAATACCCTTCAGCCAAAAATTTAAAAAAAACCTCCTTCAACCTCAAGCCAAACATCTCCGGCGACCCAATCGGAAGCAGATCGTGGGATTCAAACAAAGCAACTGGATTCAAACGAACCACTGATTCAAACAAAGCCCCACATCCCCAACACCGTCAACGTCTTATCCCCAAAAACCCCAACGTCTGAGCCGCCACTGCCAGCCTATCGTACTCGCCCGAATCCATACTCAGTCTGAGCCATCACCGCCGACCTATCGTACTCACCCGGATCCATACTCCTCAGTTTGAGCTGCCGTCGCTGGCCTATCGCTCCTCCCCCAGATCCATACTTAAACTCGGTCCTCCTCCCATACCCGTATCCATACTCCTTAGATCGAGCCAGTGCCAATCTACCAGGAGGCGAGTGAGGTGGCCAAGTAGCTGTGGGCGAGGCAGTAGAGGACCATCGCGACGGCATAGTCGGAGGGGAGAGAGAGGTTGGAGGCGGCGATCTAGGGTTTCAGCTTCTCGATGACGGTGGTGAAGACTGGGTAGGAGAGTCCGTACAGGGAGCGCCAGTGGGCCATCCTCGCTAGTGGGCTTCTTGACGATGGTGGTGAAGCTCGGCTCCATTCATGTTCTCTCGAGCCGACACCACCGAGTTGGCAAGCTACGACTTTTTGCTCTAAAAGGTTTGCCAAGGTGGATGGCTGGGAGGAATATGAGGCACGAGGCGGTTAGGCTGATGAGGGAGTTCCTGGAGGAGGCAATGGCCGAGCTGGGACTGGGACCACCATTTTTTAAGGTGGTGGTCAGGGGGTTAAAGGAGAGGAAGGAGGAGGTGGCGCTAGGGTATTTTGGTTGAAGGTTGAAGATGAAGGTTAAAGATGAAGAGAGATGAAAGGGTTTTTTTTTAATTTTTGGCTTAAGGGTATTTTGGTCAATTCAATATAAAAAAACAAAAAAAAAAATTGATGACATCAGCGAGGGACCCGAGACCAGTATTTTATTTAAAGACAGGGGCCCTATATCTAATTCAAATTATACAGGGGCCCTACCACAAAAATGTATAAAAGTCAGGGGCCTGAAGGTAATTTACCCCACATATATATATATATATATATATTACAAATGAAAACAAATTTCAACTTTCTAATCTATAATTTATAAATATTACCTTTTTGCATTTTTTAAGGAAGGATTGACATGTTTTTATATTAAATATTTTACTTTATTATATCAAATAATTTATTCGGCTATAACAAATATATCATATTAAATAATTAATTTATTCATATATTATAACTTTTTAAATAGTTTACTGACTTATATCAGATAGTTTACAGGTTTATATCAAATAGTTTGTTTCGTTATATCAAATGATTTACACAATTTTATCAAATAGTTTACCATATAGTTTACCCGGTTATATCATATAGTTTACCCATTATATCACATGGTTTAATTAATTAAATCAAATAGTTCACTCATTAATATCAAATAGTTTATTTGTTCTTATCAAATAGTTTGTTTCATTATATCAAATGATTTATGCAATTATATCAAATGGTTTACTCGATTATATTAGATACTTTACCCATTATGTCACATGGTTTAATTAATTAAATCAAATAGTTTACTCAGTTATATCAAATAATGTATTCGGTTATATCAAATAATTTATTTGGTTATATCAAATGATTTACTCTGTTATATCAAATGGTTTACGCGGTTATATCAAATGGTTTGCTCGATCATATCAAATAGTTTATACGGTTATATCAATTATTTGCAATGTTATTATATCAAATAGTTTATTTGATTATAATAAATAGTTTACCTAATTATATTAAATAGTTTACTCAGTTACATCAAATAATTTGTACTGTTATACCAAATTATTTATCCGATTATATCAAATAGTTTACTCAGTTATATCAAATAGTTTGTATTGTTATTTCAAATTATTTATTTTGTTATATCAAATAGTTTACTAAGTTATATCAAATAGTTTGGCTATGTATATTTAAATAGTTTGGTCATTTATGTTCAAATTATTTGGTCATGTATTTTCAAATGGTTTGACCATGTATGTTCAAATAGGTTATGCATGTATGCTCAAATGGTTTGGTCATGTATGTTTAATTAGTTTGGTCATGTATGTTCAAATAGTTTGGTCATAAATGTTCAAATGGTTTGGTCATTTATGTTTAAATGGTTTATGCATGTATGTTCAAATGATTTGGTCATTCCAATATATCAGAGCAAAATATTCGAATATATCAGATCTTCAGATCGAACCATTTAAATAAATCAGATCAAACTATTCGAACATATGAGAGTGAACTATTAGAACATCATAGCGAAGCATTCGAATGTATCAGAGCGAAGCATACAAACATATCAGAGCTAACCATTCGAACATAGCAGAGCGAAACATTCGAACATATCAGAGCAAACCATTCGAACTATCAGAAGGAATCATTCAAACATATCAAAAGGAACTATTCAAGCATATCAGAAGGATCTATTCAAACATATCAGAGCGAACTATTCGAATATATCAGAGCAAATATTTGAACATACCAGAGTGAACTAGTCGAACATATCAGATCAAACTATTCAAGCATATCTGATCAAACTATTTGAATATATCAGATCGAATCATCTAAACATATCAGAGTGAATCATTCGAACATATCAAATTGAATTCCATTTAAAATAAATCAAACCAATAACAATATATAATAAATATTTCAAACTAAATTCACTTTACTCTCTCTAATAGCATAGTTTTGTCCTAACAACACTAAAAAAATGGCGACTACATTGACATGGAGAAACTTGCCTCCACAGCCCAAGCTTGGTTATTTCAGTGTTATAGGTTAATTAAGTTAACCTAAGACGAATCTGGAAGTATCATCAAATTGTCGAGATTATTTATATACCTTAATAATTTTGTGAAATCAGATATTTTAACTTAATTACTTAGGAAAAGTACAAAAAAGTACCCTGTGGTTTCATCGATTCTCACTTGGGTACCCTGTGTTTTTTGGACCATAAAACAGGTCCAAGTTACGAAAATTTCCATCATTGGTTGGTCCCGAAATCTGGTTCGCCCTTTTTTGATAAAATGGCGCCATTTCGATGCCGACGTGGCTGTCCACATCTTTGGCTGCATCAAACGCTGGAGATGAGGTGGCATGGAGGCAAATGTCAGTTTTAGTATGAAAAATTTAATACTATATTTCAAAATTCCTTTGATTAAAAAATTCTAAACCCTAACTTTTGCCCCCCCCTTTTCCTTTCTCCCATTCCTCACCTTTTCTGTGCCCTGACACTCTTCCTTCCCCATTAGCTTTGAAAATCCACCACCAATTCTTCCTCTCGCCAATGATACATAAGACTAAAGACAATACCCAACTCTCCTAACTCTCTGTGTGTCGCCCCTTGTCCGAGCCGAGCTCAAGTGCGAGTTGTTCAAGGCGAATCACCAAGAATCATCGTCCGAGTCATGTACGACTCCAAGTAGCTCCGTATCACCAAGAATCACATGATCATGCATCTCCTCAAACTGATGCACATTATCTGGAACTTCTATATTCTCGTGCACTTCTACATTCTCTCGCACTTCCATATTCTCTCACACTTCCACATTCTTGTGCACTTCTACATTCTCTCGCACTTCCACATTCTTGTGCACTTCCACATTCTCGTGCACTTCCACATTCTCTCGTACTTCAGTATGCCTTAGAACATCCACATCTAGGTCCAATTCCTCTCTAACACACTCTTCCACATACTCTTCCTCATTTAGTTCCACATCCTCAGCCACATCCACATTTCCTTTCTCAATCCAGTCTTCATCCTCACTACTGTCTGAGTCTATATTCTGTTCCTCATCTGTACTCCAATCTTCCTCCACCACCTCATTAGGTATTTGAACAGCTAAAAGCTCTTTATCAGTTATCTTAGCTGCATTCAATAATTTCTACAACTTGTCCAAATTTGAAACAACTAACCCAACTTCTATTCCATAAACATCAGTAATCAGATAATCCTTCTGATTTTCAACCATTTGCATAGTCTCAACATCGCCGAAAAGCCGTATTATCTCACCCTCACCCCCGCCACCAGCATCCATTTTATACCATAAGTGAACCTCTTTCATCAGCAAAACACCAACATAAAACCTACGTACATCCCAATAGCCAAAGCGATCTACCTCGAACCCAAATCCTGTCTCGAACGACGCCCCTCCAACATATTGCATGTGCAGATTTTGCTCCCATCTTCCACCGAAATGGAATCGGATACGAAAATGCTCGTCGGACATTACGTGGACAGGTCAGAAACCTACTAAAAGGGAAGCAAAATCGACTCAATACACAAAAACTCAAAACCCTAAAATCTGGGTACGACAGCTTCAGGAAGAGAACTACTAACCGGGGAAATCGAAGGTCCAGAAGGCGCGAAGAGAAGACAAAGAGAGGAGGAAGTTAGGCGACAGGAAGGTGTCAGCGGAGAGAGAACAGAGAGAGGAGGAAGTTAGGCTAGAGGAAGTTTAAGAGGCGAGAGAAAGTGAAAAGAGGAAAAAAGGAGGGAACGGTTTTTGGGGTTTGGGGGTTGTTTTGGTTTTTTGGGATTTTTTAATCAAAGGAATTTTAAAATACGTTATTAAAAGCTGATGACTAAATTAGAAATTTGCCTAACTTACCAACTCACCTTCAGCATTTAACCGAGAAAATTACGAGGACAGACACGAAGGATGCAAAACGGTGTCGTTTTATCAAAAAAGCGCGAACCGCAGATCGGGACCGGTCCGTGATGGAAATTTTCAGAACTTGGACCGGTTTTATGGTTCAAAAAATACAGGGTACCCAAGTGAGAATCGGTGAAACTACATGGTACTTTTTTGTACTTTTCCCTAATTACTTTTACAGGTTTTGTACCATTAGATGACGCAGCGACATTGTGGTCGAAGACCAAGACATGACCTTCCACGTTCACAAGGTTTGTTGTTTTTTTTATTTTATTTTATAGATTGGAAGTAGTTTGTTATTTTTTTTATTTTTCAGTGTCCTCTAATGTTGAAAAACCGGAAACTCCACCGACTGATCACGGAGCAAGAGGCCAAATGTCGGGCGACGATAAGAGCGTTGACGACGACGTCGAGGAAGGGATCCAAGAGGTTAAGATTTATTAAGGTTAAGACATTAAATCAACTCCTAATTTATTTAGGTTTGTCTAATGACTCTAATGAGAACCAGGATGGACTAACATACTAGTCCAGGACTCCATCCATTCTCGCATCGACTCTCTCGTCTCTCCCAATACCTCGTGTCATGCGCAAAAATCCTGAAAAAAAACCCGCCACGTCATCAATGAAGCGCCAAAAGATCAAATGTAGTAGCGAGACACCAATTAAAACCCCAGAAAATCTCCAACTCAGCAACTCCTCATCTCGCTTACTGCCACGTGTCCTCTTCGCTTCCGCTCATTTATGTCCCTTCCTCCTGGCTTCACATTTGTCTCCTCCCTCTACAAACAATAATTAAAAAAGGGACATTTCCCTCCATTTTTGTCGTCTTCGTCTCTGAGCTTAACTTCCCACCACAAACTCCTCATCTTCCTCCAAGCCATGAGTATAGTTAGGGTTTGGAACTGAGAAACCGTTCTCTTAGTTCTTCAATGGCTCCTTGCTCGGTAACTCTACCGGACCTACCGTTTCTCTCTCCTCCAGCTGGTAACCGCACCCTCTGCCTCTCTTCTCGCTCTCTTTCTACTCGATCGCCGTCCCGAGCTCGCGTGTGCTGCGGTTCGCTACTGCGGATCCGCTTTCGGGCGGTTAAGGAGGGGGCGAGCGTCGCGGTCGAGGAGAGGGAGGCGGAGTTGCTTAGGCAGCTTAACGGTAACGGTAACGGCGCGGCTTCTGGTTCTTACGGAGTTAACGGATCGTCGAATGGCAGTTACGGGAGAACAAACGGGAGCTTGGCGAAGTACGTGAATGGAAGCGCATCCAACGGCGCCATTTCGGAAGAGGTGGCAGCGGAGCGGGTCGAGGATGGGAGGAAGAAGAGGTTAGAGGAGATTGGAAAGGAGGATGCTTGGTTTAAGCGCGCGGGCCAAGGACAAGTAGAGGTACTAGTAATGTTGACTTTTATTTATTTATTTTAAGGTTTTTTTAAGAGATTGGGGAAAAGACAAGTGCACGGGCGGGGTTTACGTTTATGGGTGCTTGGTGAAGTTGCATCTAATATATGTCTGGGCGTGTTCCGAGCTTTCTTGCAATGGCTTGGGGAGAAAAGAAATAATTTAACAAATGAAAGACTTGCAATGGTTTTAGGTAGAGCGTTTACGTTTAGACGCCCATAAACCTGTGTAGATGATGAAATCTGGACTGGTTCTAGTCTTTTTAATTCTTGGTTAACTTCTTTGTGGATAGTTCCTGAATTGCACATAAGTGCTGTTTGAGGATCCGATGATCTCAATTACATTGACAAGCTGCTAAAGTCTATGATGGGGACTATGATTTATAGCTTCAATTGTTATATGTTGGTATGTGTTGCCTAGAGTTGTACTCGGGCCTGTCTTTTCTGTTGCATTATAGAGTCATTATAGTGGGAGATGGCCTTTTTTTGACATTTCTGGATGTTGCAGGTTTCTGTTGCTCCAGGGGGGCGCTGGAGTAGGTTCAAGAGATATTCAACAATACAACGGACCTTGGAAATATGGGGATTTGTTTTCACATTTATCTTCAGGGTTTGGCTTATCAACCAGAAATTTTATTACCGAGGTCAGTTGCTAAGATATCAATTAGCATGAGAATATTGTAGAATGTAAGTTTGGTTGGTCACGGATCTGGCAACCAATCTCGCTGTTGAACCTGAAATTAGTGCATTTGGATCAAATCACTGTTTGATGTAAAGTTGGCAAACTCTTAGTGAAAATATGAAAGGCGCAAAATTTCAATAAGTTGTTGCAAAGCAACAAAATGTTTTCATATTCGCTGCCTGGGGCATGCAATGTCTGCGCCTCGATTTGCCGAGTATGGTTAAAGATAGCACCTTATCTTCTGTTTACTGCCACGGATGTCTCTGAAGTTGCAAGCTGATTGTTGTTGCTTCATCATGCTTATTCATTTGTTGGATGATCGATGTCAAATGATCTGAAGTTGCAAATTGAAAGATATTATACCTTATTTTCTGTTTGCTACCATGAGTGTTATTATTATTACGTCATGGTCGTCTCTTTCCTACCACTGTGATCCTGGAAAGTTTGTTCTTGCTGATGCCTTTAATTTTTTGGTTAATCTTATAACTATAAAGGTGAGTAATGCTGATTATTGCTTGTTCCTATTACTATTTTTCTTGTTTAATTTATAACATTCTTCCTTTATGTTCTTTGAAACGTGCAGGAGGAATGACAGAAGAGAAGAAAGTTGTAAAACGAAAGGAGTTAGCCAAGTGGTTGAAAGAAGGTATATTGAGATTGGGACCCACATTCATTAAGATTGGCCAACAGTTTTCAACAAGAGTGGATATTCTTGCACAAGAATATGTAGATCAATTGTCTGAACTTCAGGTCAGATACTTCCGTTTCAATCTTATTATACATCCCCTGAAAATTAGCCATACACTTGAAACATTATGATTTCTTGTGTGATATCAGTTTCGTAACGGATCTAATTGTTAGACCATGCATTTATCAATTGGAGAAAGTATGGATTCAAGGAGGGGTCTAATTGTATATTTAAATGGCTCTATCGCAGGATCAAGTTCCACCCTTCCCATCCGAGACTGCAGTATCCATTATTGAGGAAGAACTTGGAGCTCCAGTTGATGTGGTTTTTGATCAGTTTGACTTTGAACCAATTGCCGCTGCTAGTCTTGGTAATCCTCCTGCTTTCATGTGCTAAGAAAAGGAACATTTATGTAGATTTATGTTGACACCTTTTTGCGGCCACAAAATCCACCATGCAGGGCAGGTCCACCGCGCCAAAATCAAAGGGCAGGAAGTTGTCATTAAAGTTCAGAGGCCTGGTCTTAAGGATCTTTTTGATATCGACCTTAAGAACCTAAGAGTTAGTGCTTTAGACAAAATGCTGTAGCAGTTCTCATTCTGCTGACGATCTGGTATCTGCAACAGGCTAAGCATATTTCATTTTCATGCAGGCAATAGCAGTATATCTTCAAAAGATTGACCCAAAGTCTGATGGTGCAAAGAGGGATTGGGTTGCAATTTATGATGAATGTGCAAGTGTCTTATATCAGGTGTGGAAATTGCCCTATCGTCTCCCTTATGTTGTTGATGATCCACATGAGTCACACTGTTGATATTCCAATAGTAAAATGCTCCTCTTCCAATAGGTGTTACATCCCATGCATCTCTATATGTGGTTTACGGAACAAGATAAAGAACAGAAATACTTCCCAGCAATTTAGTTATAGTAGTTGAAATTATCATTTATTTATACTTTTTTTATTTATTGGTTTCTATGGTTCTGTATAAAATTAAGTTTTATTATTTGTTCCAAGTGTAAAAAATTAATTCAAACTTCCTAAATAAGAGACTGCACGTTTTGTTTTTACCGCTGACTAAAAGGCAGTTACTTGATCGGTTAAATGAGCAGTTCAAAAACCGTGACCACAACTGTTGATCCAGTTAGATTTTGTAATTTTCATAAACCGTGGTTAGGTCTATCTAATTTTTACATTTTCATCTTTTCATTTTTTATTCATTTCTAAAATAATTTTTTATTCTTTTGTTCATCAAGGTGATAATATCCTATTTGAAATCGAAAATAAACTTTACAACAAAAGAGTTTTCAAACTATGTTGAAGTGATTTTTTTGTTAGAGTGTCCCACATCGGAAGTTGGAAGTGGGATGGGTTACTTTAGAAAATGGGAAGATCCAACTATTCACAACCTTAAGGTTTTGGATAAAATGTGGAACTTCCTATATGGTATCAAAGCCAATTGCTCTAAGTCTCATGGCCCATATGCTCGCACAACCTCCGTTTGAAAGCACGAGAGACCGTGTTAGGCCCGTGCAAACTTCAGCCCGATGGGCTTCATTCGAAGGGGCATGCGAAGATCCACTTACTCATTACCTTGAGGTTTTTTGTCTTTCCAATTTTCTCTGATGTCAAAAGGAACAAATCCATTATTCTTTTCTTTTAATCTTTAGGAAGAAGGTCACATTGGATGTTTGCGATATTCTTATCTGATCATGAAAGGTTCTTCAACTGGGCAATAGATAGATATACCATAAGAGCTTTGTTCTGATGTTATGCTAGCATGTGTTGCACTTTTAATTTGACATTTTCTATCCATAAAAACTATATAGCATCAGAGCTGGCAGTTGGACAAGATACATTACATCCTGCTTGGAGTTATTTATTTCTCACCTGTCAAACATTTATTACATTTTTAGCATGATTTTCATTTAGTCAGGTACATGACATTTTCAGGAGATTGATTACACCAAAGAAGCTGCCAATGCGGAGTTGTTTGCCAGTAATTTCAAAAGTATGGATTACGTAAAAGTTCCTGAAATTTGGTGGGAATACACAACGCCACAGGTATTTTTTTAGTCAGACATGAACTGACACTTGTTATCGCGCTCTTTTAGTTTCAAGAGAAGAAGCTAAGCGTCTGTGTCCCACTTGCAGGTTCTGACTATGGAGTATGTGCCAGGAATCAAAATCAACAAAATACAGGCTTTGGATGAGTTGGGTGTTGACCGCAAAAGGTTAAGGCCTAAACTTTTAAAAAAATCTAAAGTTAAATAATTTAATGATTTTTCTTATATGCAATAATATTCTGCTCTTGGCGATGTTTCCTGTGCACATACTTTGTATGGAAAATGCAACATTAAGTATCTTGTGTTGGTTGAAAATTTTCTTTATCATATCATTCAGGTTGGGCCGATATGCTGTTGAATCGTATTTGGAACAAATTCTTTCTCATGGCTTTTTCCATGCTGATCCTGTGAGTTTTCTCACCAAAGTTTCTTGTATTAAAATTCCTTATAAATCTTGGATCTTCACAATTCTATGCAAATATTAGACGGGAACAAGACCATAATCTGTGGCAGTATTGGCATACACATGTTTAGTTTCGAAATTAGGTGAAGAGAAGTTGCGAATTCCATATTGCTTAGTGCAAGAGAGGGAGTTACTTTATAAGTGTGGAAAATGTACTAACCCATGACCTTAAGATTTTGGGTTGGATTTGTAGATTCTAACAAGAGAAACTTAAAAATCAGATCATCTCATGGAAACTCTATGCTGTTATTTCTAGTATATTGAGGGATCCAAGTTCATTCTGTTTGGTGACTCATGATTTTTTCATAAAATTATGACCTGCAGCATCCTGGAAATATTGCTGTAGATGATGTCAATGGAGGAAGGCTTATATTTTATGATTTTGGAATGATGGGAAGGTACTCGCCAAGTATTCTCCGTTCTGTGCTAGCATTCTGTAATAAGTCTTTAGTAACATATTCTCTGCCAACAATTTCCTGAATCTGGGCATCTTGCAGTATAAGCCCAAACATCAGAGAAGGTTTACTGGAAACATTTTATGGAGTATACGAAAAGGATCCAGACAAGGTGATTATTGATCTTCATTTTTGCCCAAAAATTTAGGCGATTGTTTATCCAAGGATACTTGCAATTTGAAGAGGATTTTTCATTGATAATTAAAACATTTGTGTGCCGTGTTTACACTACATTGCCTAATTTTCATATGACGTGCAAGGAGACAGCTAGCTGGCTTATAAAATATTTTATCAATTATGTCTATACCGGATTATATTATATGTAGTAATTTAAAGATCTTTCCAGATAGGCTTAAATTTTGCTGCATATATTTATTTAGTTGTATGTTCCGTCACACTTCAGAATGTATTGAAAAATATGGAGTATCTATGATCTTTATCCTTTACTGGTAAAAGGTTTACATTTTCTGTTAAGCATACAAAATATTTGATTCATCACCTGCTTTATAAATTTGGGAAATATGTAATAATCAAGTTCAACATAGACAAATATTTGAGAGGATTAGGTATCATAGACAAATACTTATGAAACAAAAGTTGCAGTAGGGTTGTAAAATAAGTAGGTTATTTTTGCGATTCAACAAAAGGGATATGTGTGAAAATAACAAACAACTATTAATGGTTTAATCTGTGTCAGACTGATAATGTATCACATGGATGCTTTTTAGTATTAGCTGATTCTAGGTAAGGGACTATAACAAGGATAAAGTAATATTGTCCAAGTCTTTTTATCCGATCATCGAGAAACTAGTTGCAGCATCCTGAACCAACAGAACTTTCAATTATGTTATTTTGTTAGATAGGTACAACCTGATCACCGTGTGCATGATAATGCAGGTTCTTCAGGCGATGATTCAAATGGGTGTCCTTGTACCTACCGGAGATATGACAGCTGTCAGACGTACCGCACAGTTCTTTCTGAACAGGTGTGCAATATTTTTATTTGAAGACCATCTAAATAAGGATTTGCCTCCTCTTAAGGCTTCTGAAACATATCGGCTATTTCCTCCCCCTCTTTGGATTTCAAGTATTTCGTTCTTTACGTCTTTATTGTGCGCTCACTGCCCATCATACATATTAGAAATAGTTGATCATAGAACTAAAATGCTTGGTAAGTAGGCTATTGCCTTTTAGTCACTATTTTTAAACTTGTTGCGAGGACTTAGTGTGGAGTTATGATTACTTCTAGCCCCATTTCAAAACTTACTTTGTTGGAGAGAATCCCACATCGGAAGTTGCAAGTGGGTTGGGTAGGTTTTATGAGTGTGGAAGATCCACTTACTCATTGTCTACTCATTGCCTTGAGGTTGTGGGTAGGATATGGAAATTCTTATAACATTGTTTCCTAATTGGCAGTTTTGAGGAGCGTCTTGTTGCACAGAGAAAAGAAAGAGAACTGGCTGCTGCAGAGCTGGGATTTAAGAAGCAATTAACCAAGGAGGAAAAGACGGAGAAAAAGAAGCAAAGGCTGGCTGCTATCGGTAATGCTTTTCTTTATGTCTTTGTACTTCAAATGAATTGTTCATACGGTTTGAGCAATTTCATAAAATCTAGTAGCCTGGTTGCACTTACCGAAGTGTTTTTATATGCAGCAGAAGCATAATCTGCTCTGTTTAGATACCACTTCCAGATGCTAGTTTTGCTATTTGGAGATGTTGTAGTTGGTTTCCCCATGATTTTTCCATATCAGATGGTCTTTGAATTCACATTTTCAGTTCGCCCCAACATGAATCAGTTTTGGGATTCCTGATGTGACAAACAACAATAGTATGAGGACTACTATGTTATTATGCTTGTTTTGTTTACGAGATATCTGTCCACCATCTCATCTGGATGACCATTCAAATACTTACTGCTGAGTTACAGTAAAATCATTTGATTCTGAACTGTCACTTTCATTTTCTTAACAGGTGAGGATCTGTTAGCCATTGCTGCTGATCAACCTTTCCGATTCCCTGCCACCTTTACTTTTGTTGTCCGAGCATTTTCAGGTGCTGCATAATGAGCAAGATAGGGCTTTTAGTATTTCTATGAGCAACGTTCAACTCATTTATGATCTTTTTGTGTAGTGTTGGATGGCATTGGAAAGGGCCTCGATCCTCGCTTTGACATCACTGAAATTGCGAAGCCGTAAGTGTAAATTTGCTCCTGGCGTTTCTTCTCGAAATTGTTCCCTTTTTAACTTTGTGAATTGGCTGATGTACCCTTTGTTGAAATTCCTTGCAGTTATGCTCTTGAGCTTCTCCGATTTCGAGAAGCTGGAGTGGAAGTTATTTTCAAGGTAAAGCTTTCTGTGGAGAATAATGATTTAATGTAGAGTTTTTGTTGTCTACATTAGATCATAAAATGAACCCCTGATGGTCTTGTTCTAGTTCCTTGCTTCCATAATTATTGTAGTCACTGGCTATTATTTTGTACTTCCAGGATTTCCGAAAGAGATGGGACAGACAATCCCGTGCATTTTACAATTTATTTAGACAGGCTGATAGAGTTGAAAAACTTGCTGCAACCATCCAACGATTGGTAGCTGTCTTGATCTTGATGCCCTTTTTCTATTTATTAATATGATGTTATTGCTGTGTGCTGACAGTTGGAACTTTTTGATTAATTACTTGGCTGGGCTATATTTTGTAGGAGCAAGGCGATTTGAAGTTACGTGTACGGACACTGGAGGCTGAGAGGTCATTCCAGCGCGTTGCTGCCGTCCAGAATACCATTGGAAGTGTATGGTTTCTCTTGATTAAGGATGACTGACTTTTTCCACTTCTTCTATTCACTTTTGACAAGTTTCTTCTATTCATTATAACCATATAATTGCCTGTGGGGGATGGGAATACATTCCCTTCGTAAACAGTGTTGGTGTGTGCTAGGTTTTTGTCTGTTAAACCTTGTCTGAGTGAAGATTTGAAACTCAAGAGAAACCAATGTATCATTGACCACTCAAAATTTTTCATCCAATGCTGTAAGAAATCAGCATGTACTTGAACCGGTGGAAGATATGAAAATTCCCTTTAAATATTGCTTCCATTCCTGTAAGTATGAATTAGGAACGCCATCAGTACCCAAAATAGTTTGCTTCGGCAACTTGTACACGTATACTAGACATTCTAATCTGTAGCTAACTACTATTAAGCCATTTCTTGAACAACACATAATGCTTTTGGGGTCAAAATTGCACATTTCATTCTCAGTATCAGAGCTGAGAATGGTTGATACAGGTTAACGATCGTTTTTTTGGAGTCAAACTTATATCCTCTGGGAAAATTGTTCCAAATGTTTGTTGTATCTTTTGGATATCAACTTCTCTTTTTAAGTCTTCTCCTAGGTTAGCATTGGTAGTTCTTTTTTTTTTTGGTGCAGTGCAGTTGTTTGTATCCATTCTGCAACTCAGCACATATGAGACTGGAGATTTACTCGTCATTTTATCCTCTTTGGTGTACAGACAGTAGCTGCAGGAAGTTTGATAAACCTTGCAACAGTTTTGTATCTTAACTCCATTCAAGTAAGCTATCCAACATACTTTTTAGATCTTCGCTATGCAACATATGATGTCCTTTTCATCATTATTGTGATCAACCACTTATTCACCTGTTCTTGTCCTCCAGATCCCAGCTATAATGGCATATGCATCTTGTGCATTCTTCAGCCTCAAAATTCTTTTAGGACTCATTAAGGTGAAAAAGTTAGATCAACAAGAGAGATTGATAACTGGAACTGCATGATAGTAACAGTAAGTTGCCTATACTGCAGAACTATTTCACTATCAATTTATTGAAGTTCTTTTGACAAATAGTTCTGTTGAAGTTAGTTTCAGATCCTGGAAGTATTTGGTTGAGACACTAGTTTAGTGGCTAGTGCCAAGGTTGAACAAGTCGAGTTTTCCTGGTTAACTATGAGAGTCGTAGGGGTAAAGACATAAGGAGGACTGCGCTCAATTGTGTAATCCACTAGGTCCATGGCCTCAAATCAAGAACTGAACTACTTCAAACTATAGGCACATATGGACATAAATTTAGTCATGGACATGTATAACTTGTTTTGTCATCAAAAGAAAGGCCTTACAGCTAATTGTTTATGAATAAATGACTAATCACAGTACATCTGAAGACTAAAACAATACCTTTTCAAATATCTAACTGATTGGTTCCGTGCATCATTTTTGGATTATTAACTTGCAACAGTTCCTGAGGGCTAGAAGGCCTGCATAATGCTTATATGGGAAATTGATAGCTGCGGGGCTGAGATTGTATAACTTGAGAGTTGATTTTCTTTGAGCATGATGCACAATTTTACTAAAGAGATCTGTTGCGCTTGCATTGCAGGTCTTCTGGGTGTTTACTATATTGCATCGATTCCTTGAGATTCCTCTCACGTTCATGCAAACTGGAATTATATGCAAGATATCTCTCATGTTCATGCGAAACCGGAATTGTGAGTTTGAACTCTCAGAGACTGCTTTGTTCGACATCACGAGGATTGCAGTAGCTGCAAATGTAGCTGGTGAAGAAACATATGGGTTATAATTAGAGATGTTGGCTTTGTTTTTTTCGTGAAGCTAACAAACATTTTGTGCTGATCCTGAATTCAGTTCTGAGATGAAGTCCTAGGTGCATCGAGCCACCTTCAGCATCTCGTTGTCTTACACTTAGCTTACCTATTATATTATGTACCTCATCAAGAGTAAATAGTGGTATTTTAGGCTACTCTATATCTGTAACATAGTATAAATCCTGTGATTACAATTCCAGTTTCCTAGTTGTATATAACGATGGCTTCAGAACAGAATTGCTCATCAACTCACACTTTTTGCCTTGATGTAATAATTATTCGGTCATTTAGGCCTCGTTCCATGCTTAAGTTTATCACAATGTATGATAAGTAACATCTATGTAATTTACTGTAGTATCTCCATTTCTGTGCATAGTGCTTCTTTAGGTTGCCAATCTATTTTATTGAAGTTTAGTGGACTAAAAAATTACCAATCTATTTTATTGAAGTTTTTGGGGTAGTAATTGAAGAATTTACCATGGAATCATACAATTTTTTATGCAGCCTGAACTTTTGTTGGAGGTCAGTGTTGAAATTCTCACATTAAATTTAATTTATTAGCCTATTTAGTGGGATGCCCCCCTGGCTTCTCTTTTATAGAATTCTGAACCTAATTTAGGGTTTAGAAGATTCTATGCATGACAATTTAGTCGGATTTTTGTAAGTTAAGCCATTGGATTCGGTCCTGGACGCTGTTTCCAGGACGTGTGCTAGACAAATGGATCGAGTGGTTTTTCCATGAAGATCAAATGGTTTTTGGAAAAACCACTTGATCTTCATTGAAAAACCACTCGAAAATCAAGTGGTCAAATGGTTTTGAAAAAACCACTTGATCTTTATGGAAAAACCACTCGAAAATTAAGTGGTCAAGTAGTTTTTCCATGAAGATCAAATGATTTTGAAAAAACCACATGATCTTTATGGAAAAACCACTTGATCTTCACTGAAAAATCACTCAAAAATCAAGTGGTCAAGTGGTTTTTCCATGAAGATCAAATGGTTTTGAAAAAACCACTTGA
Source organism: Hypericum perforatum (assembly GCA_012979155.1). Lineage (NCBI taxonomy): Eukaryota > Viridiplantae > Streptophyta > Magnoliopsida > Malpighiales > Hypericaceae > Hypericum > Hypericum perforatum. The sequence goes on from SOPF01027818.1 coordinate 27,680, forward strand.
TCTTCATTGAAAAACCACTCGAAAATTAAGTGGTCAAGTAGTTTTTCCATGAAGATCAAATGGTTTTGAAAAAACCACTTGATCTTTATGAAAAAACCACTTGATCTTCACTGAAAAACCACTCAAAAATCAAGTGGTCAAGTGGTTTTTCCATGAAGATCAAATGGTTTTGAAAAAACTACTTGATCTTCATTGAAAAACCACTCGAAAATTAAGTGGTCAAGTAGTTTTTCCATAAAGATCAAGTGGTTTTGAAAAAACCAATTGATCTTTATGGAAAAACCACTTGATCTTCATTGAAAAACCACTCGAAAATCAAGTGGTTTTTCCATTAAGATCAAATAGTTTTGAAAAACCCAGTTGATCTTAATGGAAAAACCACTCGAAATCAAGTGGTCAACGCGTGCGTCCCTTTAAATTCTCCAGGACGGTCCTGGGCCATATTACCCATCCAGGACCGAATCCAAGTCCTTGGATACACCACAAATCGAGTGCAACTTTCTAAATTTAGCACATGAAGTAAGATCTTCTCACTGACAGGATGGATTTTTTTTATATTTGGTGTTATTGTTTATCACAATTTACTAATTTGGTACCCAAAATATTTTTACGAAAATGGTATTTCTCTCTCCAAAAATTAGATTTAAAATCCGATCTGACCAAAAACTGGGTTTTTTATCTGATCGGACCAAAAGTCGGATAAAGAACTCGGGCATTCGGTTGACCGGCTATACCAGATGTCGGGTTTTTGATCCACTTTTTGGGCCGAATGACAAAAAGAAAAACCTGACACCGGTCAGATCAAACCAGTTTAAAAACCTGGTTATTCGGTCTGACCAATTCAACGGTGTAGAACAAAAGTTTAAGATTTTTATCCACCAAATGACAGATTTTTAACCTATTTTTTGGTCAAAAATTTTCTATAAAATGAGCAGGGATGTTCTAAGTTGGCAGGGAGAAAAAAATCTAGATAATTTTTTTTTGTTGTTTACGGATCGATTTAGCGAGCGGCGGTATCAAGCAGGTAAGTAATTGTTAATTTGTGTTACACTTCCATAATTGTTTTTATGCAAATTTATTAATTTTATAGAACAGTTGATTTTGTGAATTATGAATTGTATAATCGTTAATTTTATGGATTATTATTTATTTGAATGCGTATTATACCCCATTGATTTTGTTGATTACGAATTATATGCGTGTATTAGAAATTGTATAATTGCTGATTTTATGGATTACGATTTATTTGAATGCATATTATACCCCGTTAATTTTGTGAATTACAAATTATATGCATAGATTAAAAATCGTATAATTGTTGATTTTATGGATTATGATTTATTTGAATGCGTTTTATACCCCGTTGATTTTGTGGATTACGAATTATATGCGTAGATTATAAATTGTATAATTGTTGATTTTATGAATTATGATTTATATGCGTGTTGATTTTGTGGATAACGATTTTGTGGATTACGAATTGGATAATTATTGATTTTGTGAATTATCGGAGTGTTGAAGCGATGCTTGAATTAGGATAAAATTTTATTTAAACACTATTTTTTGTTAATTTTTTGATGTAGATCTAGTTAAGAGTATCTCGGAGAACTGTACGAATCATAGTGAAATATGATGGAGCAATTAAAAAAAATAGGCTAACTGGTTTTGAGTACGAAGGAGGATGTGAAGTAAGAACGATCATTGAGAGAAAATACAAGAGATATAAAAGGAGTTTTTATGTAGTAACTAGTGACATCAAACAAGCATGTTATGTAAAATAGCTAATAATTGTACTTATGTACAAAGAGGAGCTTTAAAATGCTGATAAGTTAGAATCAACTTTGCCTAATGTGGTTTATTATGCTTTTGCAAGATTACAAAGTTGTATTTTCCAATAAATTACCACATGGGTGACCAATAATTTGATGGATTAAACATCAAATTAACTTCATTTGAAGTGCTGCTATACATAATTGACCAACATATAAAAGAAATCATGAAGAAATAAAAGAACTTGAAAAACAAGTTAAAGAGTTATTAAATATGAGTCCTTATATAGTTCGGGTCTTTACCTATACCAGAAAAGGATGGATCATATAGGATGTGCATTAATTGCTCATTCATCAATAAGATGATGGTAAAATATCAACGTCCTATTCCCCATCCAAGCACGAATACCTTCATTTAAGATTGATTTGAAAAGAAGTCATATTTTGATTTATTCTATTGGCAAATTTACAATAATTTACTTTGATGATATACTTATTTATAGAAGAAAATTTAAGTCATATGGACTATTTGAGATTTGTAATAAATGCACATAAGCAAGATCAATTATTTACTAACTTCAAAAATATACTTAATTTTTGCATAGATAAGTTTGTATTATTGGGTTTGTTATTAGTGTTAAATAAATATAGGTTGATGAAGAGAAGATTCATGTAATGTGAGAATGGCCAAATCTCTTAAACATTATTGACGAAAAAAGTTTCAATAAAAGAACTAGTTTCTATAAAAAGTTTGTGAAAGACTTTAGTAATATAGTTGCACCACTTACTAAAGCAATTAAGAAGACATTGGATTTAGCTAAGGCAAAGCTCAAAAGAAAATATTTTAACTTAACAAGGAGAAGTTGGCAAATATTCCTCTATTACTGTTACCTAATTTTCTAAAACATTTGAAGGTTAATATGATGCTTTAGGTATTAGAATAGGTGTAGTGCTTATGCAAGGAGGACAACCAATTGTCGACTTTAGTGAAAAACTAAGCAAAGCAGTCTTGAATTATCCAATTTATGATAAGAAGTTCTATTTACTAGTACAAACATCGGAGACATGCAACACTACTTATGGCCTAAACAATTCATTATTCATACTGACCATGAATCTTTAAAGTACTTAAAGGGTCAATGCAAGATGAACAAGAGACATTCATGATGGATAGAGTTTACTGAGATATTTTTATATATTATACACTATAAGAAAAGTAAGGAGAATGTAGTTGTTGATGCACTTTCATGAAGGTACATTTTGATGATAACCATTGATGTAAAATTACTTATTTTTTAGCATACTAAGGATTTATAAGGTTAATTTTTTACTAATATGATACTTTGGAATAACAAGATCATATGAAACAAGATATTGAGAGAATTTGTGATCATTTTATCATGTATAAGCAGCATAAGTTTAAGGTACAGTCTCATGGTTTGTATACTCGTTTACCTATCTATACCTAGTAAACCATGGATTGATATTTCCATAGACCTTGTGGTTATGTATAGATTTTCTAAGATAACACATTTTATTCCATGTCACAAAATCGATGATATTTCACATATTGCTAATTTATCCTTTAGAGAAGTCGTGAGGTTGCATGGTATGTCTGAAAAATTATTTCAGATAAAGTTATAAAGTTCTTGAGATATGTTTAGAAAACTTTATGGTAAAAGTTAGGCATTAAACTCTTGACCAAAAAAAGTTATGTACTAAACTTTTATTTTCTACTCCTTAATATCCACAAACTGATGGTCAAATACAAATTATGAATATGATTTTATCTACTTAGTTAAGAGCACTCACAAAGTACCATTTGAATTTATATAGGAATTTAACCTTTTGACTGTATTGAATTATCACCTTTACTCTTGAGTGAGTATGTTGACTTAAATGAAAAGAAAAATTGAATTTGTCAAGCAATTGTATGAAAAGGCTAAGTTGATCATTGAGCAACGAATAGAGCATTATGCAAAGCAAGAAAATAAGGGACGACATAAAATAGTCTTTGAATTTGAAGATTGGGTCTAATTACATATATAGGACAAACGATTTATAGCGTAATGATAATGCAAGTTGCTACCATGAAGAGATGGTCTCTTCCGAGTTCTTGAACGCATTAATGATAATACATCTAAACTTTATTTGCCTAGTGAGTATAATATAAGTTTTACCATCAATATTTTCTGTCTTTAGCCCATTTGATGTAGATGAATATTTGAGGACAAATCATGTTCAACAAGAAGGGGATAATGTTAACAGGTAGACCATTGGGCTACAAATCCAAAACTTGCTCAAGTAATTTTAGTTCTAAAATTTTTATAAGTAACTCTAATATGAGTTCTAATTGGACCAGTTATAAGAGCAAGTACCAACAAATTTTAATCTAAGTGTAATGGGCTATTTAAAGAAGTTAAAACTCAATGTATGTTTTCTAAGCCCGTTGATAGCCTTATTTTAATCCCAATGCTGATGCATCTTATGAAGATCTTTTGAAGTAATTTAATTACTTTTTAAGAATAAGAGTTATGTGATAAAATAAGATGATTGTGTTTTTCAATTCCTAAGATAAACATTCATTTTAGTTCTTATTTTGTAGTTTTATTCGTTTAGAACTTTTCTAAACTTATCTTATTGACTTTAGAGTTTATCTAAGTTAGTTTTTAGCCTCTTAATGATGGAGCCACTAATTCAATAAAAAAATAGATTATTTTGGTTAAAAATAATGTGAATTTATTATTATGTTGATTATTTTGAGTTGGTTAGTTTAGCTAAGATTTTCACTTATCAAACAAAAATTCTATCTCCATTTGTGGTGCATTTATATCAAATCAATGCCGTATTTTACTACAACAACAGGACGAGGATAATCAAATATTTGTATTTCACTGCAGCATCATGTCGAGGATAATCAAAGTTCAAAGTTCTTGCTTAGAGTGCGGATGACAAGTTAAGATTTTCATCAATCTGAAATAGAAAATCTAACTTACGAGTAAATCTTTAATGCGGTTCATATCTCCTATTTCATCCGTTCCTGAAAATACTTGGATGTCCAATATAATGAAACAAAAATTATCTTTGAGTTGTGAGAATGACATAACTAGCTCTTAGGGATATTCACTCCATCCATTCATGAAATGAAAATTGCGAGGCACTAGTTGGTATTTTACTTCAAAAAGTGAGGTCATCACTTATTTTATTGCGAATAATCAACAAAGAAATAATAAGTAACTAATATTCAAATTCCACAATTTTCACCACCTGGGCCACCATAAAAAAATATCCATCCTTCCTCGGTAGTCTTTAACAAATCTGTTACGCCATAGCATTTTTCACTATCAACGAACTTTGTCATTGATGAAAAGTTAATATCATCAAATTGGTAATCTGCATTGGCGATTCGGATATGTGAAAAATAAGATGAACTTTCAATTATAGGAGTTGGGAAACTCCCCCTACCCATAGGAGGGCTAGATTGTCTCGGAGGAGTATAAGTTATCCCGCCAAACGCAATGCCTGGTGTTCCACTAGTCAAAGTGGTGAATAATTCTTTCGGCCAATAACCAATTTGTTTATCACCATCGATTGTCAACCACCAATTACCCGATATTACATCCTGCAAGAGTTTGAAATAGTTATGACAATAATTTCATGACTTGTTTTTTTCTGAATGATAGGAAGAAAAAATTCAATACCGACAACTCTCAGTACACACACACACACACACACACACACACACACACACACACACACACA
>SOPF01027818.1:33220-85261 GCA_012979155.1 Hypericum perforatum
ACACACACACACACACACACACACACACACACACACACACACACACATATATATAAATGATCTATAATATGTTTCAAAAGATATATTTGGCTTTAAAATATATAAAATTATTATGAGTTTTCGGAGAGGTTAGTTGCAAACCATTTTTAACACCTATGAATAAGACTTGCCAATTTAATTATAACTCCAAAAATATTCTTGCATATACCATTTAAAACAGTCATGAGATAAAACGCAGCATACACTAATTTTAAATCTTGAACCTCTGCATGTAATTGGAGTGAGATGATCAAATTATTATTTTTACAATGAAAATTCGTAGTGGACTTCTTCTAAAGGAGTCATTGCGAATTTGAAGCTTTATATCTACTTGTAACTGAAACGGGATTACCAATCCACAAGTTTATTTGGAAAATACTAAAATGTGCAAGTCTAAAAGGTGTATACAGAAACGATGCTTTTACTATAAATAACGACAATCGTTTATGTTATGTTAAATTGAAGCGTTAATCCAACTCTTTAGTGGAAATGATGTTTTTCATTGAAAATATTTATCAGTGTAATAATTTTATTTTGAAATTTATATTTATTATTTTCTTCCTATGGGTTTTTTTTAACATTGGTATTAGCCACTAAAAATATGTATACACATTTTTACATATTTTCAAAAAAAATTGAGAAATGGCGAAACATGTAAATTGAAGTTAGTAAGAATAACCATAATATTAAATGAATTGAATGCACAAGTACAAAAAAAAATGTAACGAGAAGAAATTATTGCATTTGATAATAAAATTCAAATATTCTAAATTTGATATTGGAGACGACACCAATGAGTTCACATAATTTACCTGAAGAACTGTTATTCGCAATCCCAATGATTCTTGTGGAGTGGACACATCAGAGAATGGTTGACCTAAATGGTATATTGGATGGATTTGTATAAATCCTGGACATAATGTATTGTAACAACCACCGTGAAAATCATTTCCCTGCATGTATAAAATCTCTTATGATGTGGCATAATATACATATTGTCATCAAATATTTATGAAAAGTGCTATTTTTACCTGCCACAAACCAGTGAATCGGCTCAAGTTGTCACCATATAATTCAGGATTTACCTAAAATAAAAATACATTTAATGATACCTTGCACTTGTTTTTAAAACATACAATATATTTAAGCATTTTTTCTAATTCATATAAAATATATACAGTGAACAATCAATATATATATAAAAGAATACAACATTTAAAAAAACGAAGAGAGTGTCATATAAATATTATAAATTATAAATTTTCAAAACTTGAACAAATATCTTTTTTAAATAATATAGAATCATGAGGACATTTATTCTATATGACATGATAACTATTGGAATATCTCGATTATGCTAAAGTGTTAATTTAAATCCGAATAATCTAAAACGTTGAAAATTATATCCTCTTTTACAAATATTACAGATTTGAGCATATATTTAACCTATGTTTTATTAAACCAAATTGTAAAGGAGATCTGAATCCTTGTTAGTGTAATTTAAATCATGAATTTAATTTGATGTGTTTCTGTTACATTAGTTGATAGGAAAAATTAGCTTGAACAAGCATACAAAAATTAATTAAAAGAGATAAGGGGATTCGTATACATTTTTCAACCTAAAAAATAATGTCATGTTATTACCTTTTCTATTTAATATACCTTATCTAAAAAGATTTATAAACAACTCTTCTCATTCCAAAGTAGAGATTACAATCTCTCGTTCCACGTTTTTCTTTTCACCGTGAGGAAGTTCCTAAACAATCTAATCTCATATTTACTTGACAAGAAAAAAAATTCCATTATTAAGACATGACGATAAGTTAACGGGACCAGATTCGGTCCTGGACTCGATTTCCAGGACGGTCCTGGACTTTGGATCGAGTGGTTTTTTCAACGGGATCAAGTGGTTTTGCGGAACCACTTGATCCCGTTGAAAAAACCATTTGAAAAAACCACTTGATTCAGTTGAAAAAACCACTTGATCTGATTGAAAAAACCACTTGATCCGCTTGAAAAAACCATTTGAAAAAACCACTTGATCTGCTAGAAAAAACCACTTGATTTGATTGAAAAAACCATTTGAAAAAACCGCTTGAAAAAACTATTTGATCTGCTTGGCAAAACCACTTGAACACACTAGCAAAATTACTTGAACACACTAACGAAACCACTTGAACATAACGGCAAAACCACTTGATCCCGCACTTGAAAAATCACTTGATCCGCTTGAAAAAATCACTTGAAGAAACCACTTGATCCGCTTGAACATACTAAAAAAACCACTTGAACATAATGGCAAAACCACTTGAACATAATAAGAAAACCATTTGAACATATTGGCAAAATCACTCGAACTTACTGCAAAACCACTCAAACTTTTTTGTTTATGTAATTGACTGTGATCAATAGGAGAATTAAATTCGTTATTTAATGGTAATTCGTCATTAAATATTATCATTTATTTACATTAACTGACAAACTACTTGAACATACTAAGAAAACCACTTGAACATAATAAGAAAATCACTTGAACATACTAACAAAACCACTTGAACATACTAAGCAAAAACCACTTAAACATATATTAGGAACCACTTGAACATACTAAAAAAACCACTTCAACATATTAACAAAACCACTTGATCATCTCCACAACCGTGATCGGTCGTAAAAGCCTCAGATATGTTCAAGTAAGGAATTCATAAACTTAACCATCAACCTTAGAAAAAAGTGATCACAAACGCCAAACCATAACTAATAATCCAAAAATTGAGAAAAAAGGGCAGAAAATTGATTTTCAATAAGCAGTGAAAACGATCGGGCGAAGAAAAACATGATCAGGAAGCAGTTAATCTGAATTTGGATAACCATCGGTTTTGCGGAACCACTTGATCCCGTTGAAAAAACCATTTAAAAAAACCACTTGATTCAGTTGAAAAAACCACTTGATCTGATAGAAAAAACCACTTGATCCGATTGAAAAAACCATTTGAAAAAACCACTTGATTTGATTGAAAAAACCATTTGAAAAAACAACCATTTGATCCGGTTGAAAAAACTATTTGAAAAAACCACGTGATTCAGTTGAAAAAACCACTTGATCTGATTGAAAAAACCACTTGATCCGCTTGAAAAAACCATTTGAAAAAACCACTTGATCTGCTAGAAAAAACCACTTGATTTGATTGAAAAAACCATTTGAAAAAACTGCTTGAAAAAACTATTTGATCTGCTTGGCAAAACCACTTGAACACACTAGCAAAATCACTTGAACACACTAACGAAACCACTTGAACATAACGGCAAAACCACTTGATCCCGCACTTGAAAAATCACTTGATCCGCTTGAAAAAATCACTTGAAGAAACCACTTGATCCGCTTGAACATACTAAAAAAACCACTTGAACATACTGGCAAAACCACTTGAACATATTAGGCAAAAAGCACTTGAACATACTGGCAAACCACTTGAACATACTGGCAAAACCACTTGAACATATTGAAAAAACCACTCGAACTTTTTTGTTTATGTCATTGACTATGATCAATAGATTAGTTAAATTTTTCATTTATTGATCAATAAGAGAATTAAATACGTCATTTATGGTCATCATTTATTATCATTTTCATTTAACCTCCTTTCTACCTCTTCCCCCTTCTTCGCGCTCCCTCCCTCCTCTCTCTCCCCTCTTTAATGTTCTTTAATGTCCAGGACGGTCCTGGACTCATTACACGTCCAGGACCGAATCCAAACCCTAAGTTAACTCCTTATTCTAGTAAGTGACTAGAATCTCTACGGCTTTTCCTTGTCTTTTAAAATTTAACGTAATTGTAAATATCAAAAAGATAAAAAATTATAATCTTATGAAATCAATTAATGATTCACTTAAAGGCACAATATTTTTGTCATATGCTCCGTTCTTTTTATATTCTTATGAAATCAATTAATGATTCTTATATTCTTATGAAATCAGTTAATTATTTACTATAACAAAAAATATAGATAATAAAAATATTAGTTCCAAATTACTTGGTATACTCACCATCCATCCAATTGCAATCAAATTGAAATCATCAGCATTTCCGTTCTGAATCCAAATTGATCCTCCACTAAATTGTCCCAACACCATAGTTGGTTGTTCAACCGTCACAAATGCATCGGCTCCATGATACGTATCTTTGGTAGAATTAGTATTGAATGTCGCAAACTAGTTTCCATATTTTAGTTATACGACACAAAAAAAAAATCAATTTGTAATACAGACTATTCAAACTCAACATAAAAAATTGATAAAACAACTGTAATTATAAATATTTATATGGTGTTGATGGGACATGGCACTAACGTGGCACACTAAGCACATTGTGTTAAACAAAAGCTGTTCACAGTATTAGATGTATTTGTTCCTTCTATCTTTGCCTATTTGATTTTTATAATCCATCACACACAAAAAAAAGAAGCTAAACAGTGCATTCTATATTTTGCCTTTGAAAATATGATTATTTACGAGAAGACTTGGTAAAATACACTAACATTACTTAAATTTCCTGCGCATACAAAACTAAATTCCTATATTTTACCTAGAGTAGTAGTAATGCCAAACTGAAGGCAAAACACATCTACGCATTCAAAAAATTATTTTTTTCGTAATATTTGTTGTAATGTTTCCAAAGTCCTCATTAAACTAGAGAAAATGAGAGGAACTACTTTAAAATGGAAGATATTTTCAACAAATACAAGTATGAAATACTCAACTTACATGTTGTCTTGGATGATGAAATGTCAATGGATGTACTAATCCATTTTTGTTTCTTTGGATAGGCACCGTACCATTTGGACAAGTACTATCTTCAAACGATTGAAATATTGCATCTTTAGTTTGTGTCAAAGATCTTTCTCCATCTCTTTCTATTTTGAAGTTTGGCTCCATCTTCGTATTCATATTTGTAACAGTTTTAGTCAAAATTCCCATTATTTTTTCTAATTTGATACAAATAAGAAATATGTACCTGAATTTTATGATCTCTGAGCATATGATGATTTAAAGCTGGTTGTTTATGAATATCCATGCACTCAATAAATAACTACAACAAAAGTAAAATGAGTTATGATGACCAATGTGCATAGTAAAATAGAACATTGTATTTATGTCTAGAAATTTTCATTAATATTGTATATTATTTTTTATTTTCATTGAATTTCATGATTTAAAATGTATTTATGTCTAGAAATTTTTGGTGGGGTTCATGGTCGTTTTTGTTGTGATAGTTTAATTACTTAACTGTACCCCGATCAACACTACCATTTTGTTTGTAAAAGATATAAAAAAAATTATAATTAGCCCTAATAATCTCAACATTAGTGAAAATCTCTAATAAGTTCATGATTGCAAACTGTTTCTTTATGTAGCTTTTTCCAATTAGTTAATAATGCATAAAATAACTTTACAAATGAATTTCTTACGACAACACTTTATATATTATAGTGTGTTATCAATTTCTTTCTGAGTATTTATATTCAAATATACATTAACGAATTTCTTAGAGAAAACATAAATAAGTTAGTATAATATACTTAAATGATTCTACATTGAAATTTTGATTTTTCCGATTTAGTTTTTCGATATTCGTAAGGATGGTGTGATGCTTGTTTATGAATAAAGGAGTGCACTAGCATCGTCATTCTCATAAATACAATTATGTATCACATGCTTTACACTCGATTTAAGCTTCAATAACATCCATATTTAAAAGATGCACTTCAATGTAATTGAAAAGTTAGATCGAGCTTACAACATATGCTATGTTACTCAATACTAAAAATGACCCAAAGTTTGTCGAGATTCCTCCCATCGTCCCACCTTCATGGTTAGCTTATTAAGTTACTCATTAGACTAAAATATCATAAATATAATAAAAATATTATTATATAGAAAATAGTTATAAATACTATCTAATTTTATTTGACATATTATACTCAACAAAAATAAAAATCATAATTTATTTACTTTTGACTCAATAAAATTATTTTTTATAGGGCGTTCAGTTCAACTAGGTCAATTGGTTGAACTTATGGTTAATGTGGTTGACCATTAGTAGAACATAGTCCAGGTTTGCGGTAAAAAGTGACCCAAGTCCTTTTTGTTCCACTGACCAAAATTTTAAAACCATGCCACTGACCACGCTAGTTATGGAATAAATTCAATTAATATAACCAAGCATGATGACAAATTCACATGTTTAAAATAAATAAATATTAAAGTGAACACTTTCTACATTAAAATCTACGAACTCTCTAAATCAAATAACGAAAAGTCTTTTCACATACATAGCTCTTCAACTCTTTCATGAGCCAACTATTATCTTTTTGAAGATGGTACCCATCTATGTTAATCTTAGTTAAAAAAAAATTGACTGTTTTCTTCATCCAATGAAACTTTCCCTTTTTATATAGATAACTCATCAGTTATCAGTAAAATAAACAAAATACTTTCTGATGCATCTATACAAGATAAATATGCTATGAAGTTTCAAAATAAATAGATAAAATTGAATATAATAGAGATATTAGGCTAAGCAATGTAACGAATAGAAACATATACCTCTAGTTTACTTGTTGTTGTATCATGAAAAATCTTTGACTTGACATGGTCTTCTGCTGCATACAAAATATTCTTTTTGAATCCTTGCACACCATAATAAGTCGTACTAATGAATAAGATGACCAACGTGACATAGAAACCCATCATTTTCTTTCTGAATGATCAAATATAGAGAATACCAACTTTCTTTTATAGTAAAGATTGCAGGTAGTAGTAATTTTCTTACCTTTCCTATTGTAAAAAAGAAAGTCAATAACTCAAAAAAACAAATTGATTGCAGATTACCATCTATTGTGACTGCCATTTTTAAAAACAAAAATTTAAGTAACAAACAAATTGATTGCGATCCATTTCCTTTATAGTAGGAGGATTACAGCCTTTATTTATTGTCTTACCCTCTATAGTAACCAAGACATAAAATACTCAAGAAAAGAATTAATTTCAAATTTCCGTCTATATTCACTACAATTTTTAAAACAGAAATTAAAGAGCTATATGATAACTATGGAAATTGCCCATTTACAACAGACGTAAATTTTTACATTTCCTTACTTGTACAAAATCAATTATGGTAAGAAAACCTTCCAAAACGTTTCTAATATTTTTATTGTCATTATTCAATTATTAGGCTTGATTGAATGTTGTCACTAATTAGGATCATATGCCTTCATGTACATGCTACTACTCACGGTAGTTATTCTACACACCATTGGTCGAGCATTTAGCGTTGGAATGTATAACCATTCTCAGCAAAACGTCTTTTGTTGTTAGATAATGGAATGGGAAGTTTTGATTTTTGAATGCGAAGACTCATATGTATCCTCTGCCATGATGAGTATCAACTAAGGAGTCTAGATTCAGTGGGAATTAAATAAATTCTTACTAAATAGGATTAAAGAAGAATGTCTTATCTTTAGGCTATAATTAGTGTATTTAATACTTTAGGCTATAATTAGTATATTTAATATTAATAAAAAAGCTAAAAAATTTAAGATATAGGTATGGAAAGGTACACAAAAAGGAATAAATTATTAAAAATATCATTTAATTTCTTAAAATCATGATAATTTCTATTATTTTTAAAGATACAACCTAACCACTCAGACCATGAATCAGAGTGCTAGGCAGGTCAAAAAACACAATAAAAACTCCTATCTAAGCATTTTTGTTTTGGATGTATGGATATTTTGTTGATGTTGGTTTGAATCTATGGATACTTTGTTTGATGTTAGTTTTTTTCTCCAAAAAACTCTAATAAAAAAAGAGATACAGAATAGTCATGAGCTCACAACACACCTGCTAACCAACAGTCCTGATAGTTAGATGGGACAAAGAACCCACCACCAGCTATCCAACAAATCTGGTAGTCTGGTGGGGTAATCAAACCAGCCTCAACCCATGCTATCTAACAGACCTGGTAGTCAGGGTAGGCAAAAATAACAACCAACTGGAGCAGCCAGAAGAAAAATTTTGTCAAAGGACAAACCTATAGAATGGCTGACCAGACATATCGTGCCTGATGTGACTAGAGAGCGAGGCCGAGAATATTTGGTTTAGATAAAAGAATATTTGATTTAATATTACTTTGGATAAAAAGATATTTGGTTTTATATTGGATATTTGATATGTTGATGTTAGATTTGATTATGTTTATGCATGTATTCGATAAATTTTTAAGGTGCAAATGTTTATTTATCAATTACATATACAAGTCTTTACATATATTATATATTTAAAATTATTGTTAATTAACTTCTAGTCTGACCAATGGTTCAACCAATTAGACCGGTAGACCCAAAAATTGCTCCAAAAATAGGTCAAGCTTTTTATTAAATTCTTTGATTAGTATATGATTTATTAAAAATATCTAAGTAAATAGGTAATAATATCCAAGTAAACATGTACTAATATCAAAATTAACTAGTAATAATAACTGAGTAAATAGATATTAATATCCAATTAAAGAACACCAGCAACTTCGTCATAAAAATAACACGAAAAACAAAAATGTATCCAAGAACCATGGCACCTTTCTCTAGGAATAGAATTAGATGGTTGATAAAATTGATACTTTCCGTGAGCTATCTCCAGGGAGGAACATAAAGTCATGCCTTGCCTTTATCAATGTCGGACTTGGGTATTTTATGGTCACCCATTATTGTGCTAATCAAAGCACAAGCCCATTTGAAGGGCCCAAAAAGGCTAGTCCAGCAGACTTTTCAAGTGTATGGACACTTGGAAAGGTGAGTAAGCAAATGTGGAGCTTACTCACTCTAAGAGGTAAGGTGGCAAGGCTTGAACCTCTCTATAAAAGGGAGGAGGAAGCTGGTGAGTAAATGTGAATTTTCACTACCCTCATCCACTCTCAGAAAGGGATTATTACAATTTAGTCCCTATAGGTCTTAGTCTTTATGAAGCGAGGCCATTTGTGAAAAATTGTTCACGCATCTGATCTGTTCGTGATCGTGAACTGACCAGTGACTCTACCTCATCATAACGATCCTGCAGAAGTACGCTACAACAAGTAAGCCTTGTATTTATTAACAAATTTATTTGTTAATTGATAGTAGGATTAACTTATAATTATGTATTAATTATGAGCGAAAACCTTTAATTGGTATCAAAGCGAGCTTAGGTATTGTTCTAGTTGTTGTATGATCTTTGGAATCAAGTTTAATTATGATTGTTTGATCCAAAAATCATGTTTAATGTCAATTTTAATGAAAATTGCATTCTATTGTCCTTACATATAATTAAATTTATAGCTTAGGGACTTAATTGAACTTTGTTTTTCACGCATGATAGGGAATTATCCTTTTTCGCTCACGCATGACAGCCTTGGTACTGAATTGAAATTTTTTTTTCATGGATGATGAGCTCGTCCTTGTGCTGCAAATGTGTGAAACCCTTAGGGATTAAACTATAATTTACCATTTTCCCCAATCCAAATGAACCCTAAATCGGCAATTTTTTCCTAAATTTCAATCTCTCAACCAATTTGTTAATATTTGGCAGTTTTCAACAACAACAATCAACTCTGGTCAATTCTCTGACATGTTCCCGACGTTTTGATACCACTTTCATGGATCTACGTCGCCAGATTTTCTCGTTTGAAGTTCAGATCTCGTCGGATGTCAGAGGAGAAAATGTGACGGCAAAGCCGAAAGGGAGGAGCGATGGACTTCGAGGCTTGTATCGACGTGTTCGAGATTCGATGGTGAGTCGATCCCGACCATTTTTGGTCGTTGACTCGCTGCCATGAGTGCGCGATCGAAGAGGTGGCCGGAGGTCTTCTTTTAAACATCGGGGGGAGAGAGAGAGATTGAGTGAGAAAGAAAGCAGAGAAGAAATGAAAGGGGCATATTGGTAATTTGGTGATTTTCACGAATAATTTATACCCCGGGTCAATTTTAAATTAAACCGGATGAATTGGACTGGTTTAATGGTTCAATCAATCCGTTTTTGGTTCAATTTTGACTTTGAATCAAAATTGGTTTTTGGATGGATTTTTGGTATTTTGGTTGAATAAAATCTGTTTTTATTCAATTAAAATTTTAAAAATTACAGATTAATTTCTAAATTAAGTTTTCAAAGTTATTTTAATAATTTTAGAACTTGAATATATTTTAGATTAGTTTTAAAATATATTTATCGACTCTTCAAAATTAGATTTTATATTTAATTTTGGACATTAATTTGACTAAATTTTTTATAAGTAAACATAAGTCATTTATGATTGAAAAATATGTGCATTTTTAATTAAGTTTGATTTTGAGCATATGGGCTTGAAAATCATATGAGTCTTATTGAATAAAATTAGATTTTATTCAATTACATAAAAGATTTTAAGTTAATCTTTTAATTAGGTTTAGTTTGGAAAATTATTAAGATAATTATCAACAAACCTAATTTTTTTGGATATGTCTGAAAAATATTTTTTGATGTATGCGTACCAAAAAAAATATGTGAAATAACATGACTTATTGATTACTATTATAGCCCAATTGTGAACAAGTTCTTAATATAAGACATCATCGGTTCTGTTTGAAAAAAGTTTTTTTTATCCTTGGGAAAAATATGAGTATTTATCTTAAGACTATTGCATTATGTTGCAAGTTTACGATGATAACTTTTGAAATTTCCTGAGTGCTTTATGATTAGCACATGTTGCGATCAGTCCCAACACAAGTGGCTAGATATTGATGTGTCATATCTGGTTATAAGAATATAAGAATTGCATGAAGTTAATGAAAGTAAATTTAACTTTTGTTCACAAAAAGATACAAAAGTGTGTCTGAGTTGGAGGTAATGACTGTAGAAGAGTATTGGTGCAAAATATGTTCAAGCATCTTTTAGTATTAACGAAGATGTGAAAATTATGAAATTTTCTGTCTCTTGAGCATGGCACGTTTAAAAGGCATTTTTGTAATGTCTAATTGGATAATTGAGCATAAAGAGAACTTTTGTGAAAATTTTCTTTTAATGGTCAAATGTAGTTGCAAAGTTGATGATGTGTACGTCACTTTTCAATTTGGGAATATGATTAAAAATTCCCATATACTTGTGCCTATGGATCATAAGATCCATGCCAATCCAAGTCATCTAATCTTTAGACCCTCCTTATTTTGCGTAAATCATTTGAATTTTTATTAAGTCTTCCTGAAAAGTTCTTAAATATGTGTGTTTAGAACTTGATGTATTTTTCTTGGTTAGTTATCATACAGATATATGTTATCTTGGTTAAATAAAGCATTTATTTAATAACATGATTATTACCATAAGAAAGATCCACTTGTATGTACTATCAAAGAACTTAGAATGATTACGGTTTGAGATTAACTCTTGGAGGGTGAGGGGAAATATACCTGTGACATACTTCAAATCTGAGGTAATCAAGGACTTTATATCATTCAGAGTTATAACGTATAGTAGATTAATATTGTGTTACTAATGTAATTCTTTATAAACAACATATTTTTCATTTCATAATTTTCTTTAAGCTATGTGAATAGCTATGTGCTAAAAGAATATTAGGTTCTATAGATTATGATTATGATTGTGGTCTAATATAAGAATGTACTCAATTTAAGAGTTGATTGCTTAATGATAATGTCTTTATGTAAGATGTTTAATATGATCAACAAGCTAGCTAAGGTTGGCTATATGCTAAAAATTTAAACATAATAATTATTCCATGCCTACAAGTTTTGATCATATGAATGGCCCAAATGTATGTTGATAACATTACAGCATTTCATATGGGTTATCACCTTAAGCTTAAAGAGAATTGTCTCTTAACAATCAAAACGTCCATATTGAGATATATGTGACTTGAGTTTGTTCTAGTGGGAGCAACAACAAGGTTAACAAAAATTATCTGAGGCAAATTGAATAGTTAAGAAATAAAAGAGTAAGAACTAGATGGACTAAACCCAAAAGAAAGTTTTAAGGGTAGGAGGATTTAACGGTCTAATATTTTTGAGAATAAATATTTTAACTGTCTATAGATATGGCATTTTGTGATAAGTTGCATTGCCAAGACAATTATTTAACTCACCTGTGAGTGAATTAAATTTGTCTAGATATTCTTCAAATTGAATGTTAATTAAGTAATTGATTCAGTTGTGACAGACCGTGTGATAAAGATGTATGAAATCTTTGTTGAATCCCAATAAATACTTATTAGAATGAGTTCCATCAATATTGGTTTATATATACAAGTAAAAGTAGAATAAATTGATACAAACAGATTATGTCTATAAATTCTACTTCTACATGACGTGCTATATACTCCGTGAAATTCATGAATTTCATGTTTGTTCAAGTTTAAAAGTTTATGTTAGATAATTGAGTACAACATAATGAGTAAAATTCTGGACAAGTCTTTATCTATGATAGTTACTAGTAATGGATTCTCATTTGAATGTTAATTTATGTGATTTACATTATAATTATTTTTTTGCGTTCATAACTTAAAGTCTGTAGTTGATGTCAAGTTGTGTTATTCTAGAATGGACTATATTGGTCTAGAACACATGATTGTCCAACTAAGGTAGGACTAAAATGTAATTTGGTAAAGATCGAATTTACCTACATGTGAATGCTTCCAGAATAAAAAAATAGTTATGAGATCTGTTCACAAAAAAGCTAGATTTATTTATTAGTTGTATACGATAGAAATAGTTCTAGCATAAGTCTCTTCTCCCTTAGTTAGCTAAGTATACTTTGTCTTATCCTTGTACCCTCTCTTAGGTCTACTTTCATGTGAGGTTGGATTTCCACCTACTCTCCACTACCTTTGGTGTAAAATATTTAGGTAACTAAGGGTATAAATTAACTAGTTATCCACCTTTTCCTCTAAGTGTCTGCCTAAGATCTTTAATAGTTACTTGCCCCCCAAATGTGGTAATCTTTGGGTGCTTCATGGAAGCTTGCTCTCTCGAGCGTCTCCCTTAAGTCTCTAAGAGGCTCTTGTCCTCTTTATGTATCTCGTTAGTCTTTTAAGACTCTCTATCTCCCAAATATTTTTCTGAGATCTCTTGACTCTTGCCTCTTAGGGAATCTCTCAAGTTTTCTTTCTCTTATCTCTGGAGCACCCTCTACGGCACCCCCTTCCAAGGGACTTGAGCCCGGTCCATTGCTGAGGACGCTTCTTCAGACTACAATTTGGATGCCTGGGGCACCCTGGCACGCACCAAAATGCCTCTCCCTGAGCTTTTTCAAAATTTGCTCATGAGAATCTCAATTTTTTGACTTTAAGTCTTTAGAGGGTATCTTATTTTGACTTACTTATCTTCCTACTTTAAGCCAACCATTATAATTAGAGTGGTGAAGATTGATGCGTGTGTAGACATTGGTCTAGTTAGTCTTGTTTGGGTAGATGATTAGTCATGTTTTGGGTATATTTGTGTCCTATTTAGTGAATCTTTAGTTTGTTTAGTGTTTTGAGTCAAGAAGCACAAAAGTTATCAGTTTCTTATATTTTGTATGTATTCAGAGAGGTTGGTAAGAAGGATATGAATAAACGGGATCACGACAAGATTTAATGAAGAATAGAAGTCCATCTAAGAAGGCCCAATGACCACTAGTCTCCCAGCAACCACTAAGAGGTATAGAAGCTAGAGTTTTTAAGGACCCAGTGCATGTTAGCTGATCAACAGGCACTGGGCCTGTAGAGAAGGCAGTTCTAGCCTATTTAGGAGTTTATTTTAATATAAATAGGATAGTTAGGTATTTGTAGAAAGGCACACTACTTTTTAGACCTAGTTTTATTTAGTCATTCATTTTTTTTTCTCTCAAGGGGATTATAATTAACAATTCAGATTATTCAAACAACAAGGGATTTTTATACATTGCAATCAAGATTTTTTTTATATTCATCTTCTTGGTTATTCATTATTTGACTTATATGTGTTGTATGTTCGTGGATTGAGAGTGATAATCTTGATTATTAACATAAAATTGCATCTGTTTGTTATATTTAATTTGTTATATTATTATTAGGATTTAGGATTGACAATCCTAGATTTTGATTGTAATATTAAATTCGTAGTTTAGAACCACCAATTATGTTATTTAATTCGCTTAGATTAATGTTGAGAATTCATAATCTGGTACTTATTGAAATTGGTTTATCTGTCTCTATGGGTACAATCTAATTTATTAATGTATTACTTATGCGATCATATTCTCTTGCACGTATTTTTAACTTGAGATTTATCATATCAAGTTGTTTGCGCTATTGTCGAAGACAGATTTGAATTAATTTTCCTTTAATATTAGATATAGTATTCTTGATTTTGAGACTGAGTATTATTATGCTTAATCTGTTCATCACTACACTTGATCCTCTTTGTAAAGTTTGTAATGCAGTGAGAATTTGGGAAAGTGTATGCCACGTAGCTGTTGGGACAACCAACCCCTTCTTGAGTACGATCTAGTGATTGAATGAACTTTTTGTTTAAGAAGAAAGAATAAAAATAGGAACAAGATGGGAGATCGACAAGTCAACAACGCACTAGCTAATAACATGAGGAGGCAAATACACCCCAGATTGATTGACCTCAAGTCCAGCATTGAGTATCCTACAGTCGAGGCCAATAATTTTGAGCTCAAAACCGGCCTTATTTTGATGGTTTGACAAGATTAGTTTGGAGGCTCGCCTGCTAAAAACTCCACAAAGCACATCAAAATATTCGAAGACCATTGCTCAATAGTTAAGTACAATGCATTTTACGAATGCCATCAAATTAAGGTTGTTCATATAGAGCTTAAAAGATGATGCTAGAGAATGGGTGGACTCATTCCCTAGGAGCACTTTTACCACATGGGACGAACTAGCAAATAATTCCTAGAGAAATATTGCCCACCGGGAAAGACTACTCAATTGTCTAACAAAAGTTCTCATTTCAAGTAGCTGAGTGGCAAATCATTATATGAGGCCTAGTATCACTACAAGACTCTATTTTGAGACTACCACCATAATCAGATTCCTGAATAGATGCTCAAACATTCTATAATAGATATGAACCACAAATTCGAGTCAATTTGGATGCAGCAGGTAGAGGAACATTGCAGAAAAAGTTGGAAGTTGATGGATTACGAATCATCAAATCCATGACAAAAAATTACCATGAGTGGGGAGAGAGATAAGAAAGAATGAAGATTGCTAGTGTGTAGGATAATGATCAGATCGCAGCCATCTTAGCACAAGTGACTACTCTCAAACAAGTGGTCCAGTTTGCATTCGAACAACAATCTACACCTCCACCAGCTCAAGTTTATATAATTTTTATTGCTCCACATGCTACTGATATTTGTGCTTTCATTGCTGCTGTTAATTATTTGAGTAATGCAAGTGGAAATAATGTGCCTAATCATGATCTATATTCTACTATTACAACCCTAGTTGAAGACACTACCACAATTAATCCTAGAGAAATAATGTAGGTTAGCAGGTACCTCAACAATAAAAATCTTCATTGTAGTGAAATTTTGACTCATGATCTACCTCAAAAGATGAAAGATCCTGGAAATCCCTTAGCCAAGTATAAAGTCAAGCACAAAATTAAGACAACCTATCATTCCCAAACTAGGAAATCAAGAGAATTCTAGAGGTCATTTGTGAATCCCTCTCCAAAAAACTGGTCCAATAAGCTGGATGATGCATTATGGGCATACATGACCGAATAGAAGACATCGATTGGTATGTCCCCATATCAATTGGTCTTGGATTATAGCAATTGTGGTTATAAGATCGTTGGTAGTCTAGTTAAGGTGGAGAAGGATACTACGGTGGTGATGAAGGATGAAAGAGATGTTAGAAATACATATAAGCTAGTGGAGGCTCTATTGTAAATTGAGTCATATCTTTGTGTTTTGATGGAGGGGAAAAAAGCTAAGATCATATGAAGTTGGTTCATATGAGGACTAAAAATAGTTATTTGACCAAACTAAGAGGACCGAATTTTTTCAAAATAATAAGGACTAAAACGAGGTTTGTTAAAAAAAGACCTTAACCTATTTTTTTTTCTTAAATCTAAGATCCATTTTTATATCATTATATATTTTTAGCCTAGCCAACTATATCATTCCTACGAAATAAAAAGAACTCACAACCCCTCTATATCCTAATCAGTTATAATCAAAACTAGTTAATACATATATATTCACCATTTAGCAAAATTATGGTTTTTTCTTTTTCAAAAAATTTATTCACAGTAAATTATGAAAATGGTACTAAAAAAATTTAATTACTAAAGTGGTGTCCATGTAAGATATTTGGAAAACATTTCTATGACTTAGATCGATTAAAAAAACACCATTGGCTACAAAGTCACAAAAAAAATTGTGAGTGATCAAGTAACAGGTTTTTTTTTTGATTTTTTTAATTTTAAATTTTTTTAATAAATTTTAAAAATTTTAAAAAATAAGTCAAGGAAAAAATATTTGTGACTTGGCTAATTTTTTTGTGATTTGGTACTGGTGTCTTACGTGAACACCTATTTGGTAATTATATTTTTTACGTACTATTTTTATTATTTTTCATAAATAATAATATTTTTTTAAAAAAAAATCCGCTATTATATCGGGTATCAAATTTTATATTTATGTTTATTGGTTTTATTCCAAGTTAGCTAACGCCGTTAATCTACGACGAGCACCGTCAAGCACAACCTAACGCCAAACAAAAGAAGTAGCATGTGAGTGGGCCCCACATCCTCCCAGTCGCCCCCCTCACTCACACACTAACCCCTCCAGACAGACACAGTGATACATACACACACACAGAGAGAGAGAGAGAGAGAGAGAGAGAGAGAGAGAGAGAGAGAGAGATGCAAAAACACTGAGACAGCGCAGCAATAACCTTGTCCTTTCCAGACTGTTACTGTCCAAGTTTGCACCAACCACCTCTTCTTAAAATAACCGCCATTTCCCCCTCCTCCTCCTCCCTCTACGGTTTCCCTTTCAATTCTCTCTAGAGAGAAGAATCATGGCTCATTAGTTTGACTGATTCTTATTCCTCTCTCTCTCTCTCTCTCTCTCCCCCCTAAATGTCTCAGTTTTTTCGGATTCTTTTCTACCTGCTCCTCTTTGCCGGCGGCGCTGCGGCGGCGGCGAATACGGAGTTAGGGTTCTTGCTGGAGTTCAAGAAGGGAATCCAAGGAGACCCACTTGGGAAAGTGGTAAATCAATGGGACCCTTCCTTGCTGTCCGACCCGGGATCCTGCCCGGGGACGTGGACCGGGATCACCTGCGACCCGGATTCCGGCTCCGTCGCCGGAATCTCCCTCGACCGTCTCGGGCTCAGTGGCGACATCAAGTTCTCTACGCTGCTCGGGCTGAAGTCGCTTCAGAATCTCTCACTCGCCGGAAATGCCTTCACCGGCCGGCTTGTTCCGGCCATGGGCTCCATGAGTACTCTTCAGCACCTGGATCTGTCCGGAAACAACTTCTCCGGCCCAATTCCAGGACGGATCGCTGACCTCTGGAATCTTCGCTACGTCAACCTCTCCCGGAACAGCTTCTCCGGCTGGTTCCCCTCCGGCGGCTCCTTCCGGAACCTCCAGCAGCTCCGCTTTTTAGACATTCACGCCAACGATCTCGCCGGCGATATTGCTGCTGTGCTTGGTGAGCTCGTCGCGGTGGAGTACCTTGACTTAAGCGGAAACCGCTTCGGTGGTGGGGTCGATGGGCTGGTGCCAGGCAATGTCTCCGGGCTGGCCAACACGGCCCGTTTTGTGAACCTTAGCGGGAACGGGCTGAGCGGGGGGTTCTGGAGGGAGGATGTCATAGGTCTGTTTAGGAGCTTGGAAGTGTTGGACTTGGGGAGCTGTGGAGTCAACGGGCAGTTGCCCTCTCTCGTGTCCTTGTCGAAGTTGACCGTTTTGAGGTTGGGGAATAATAGCCTTTTTGGCCCGGTGTTGGAGGAGTTGGTCAATGGGTCGGTCCCTCTCATTGAGCTGGATCTTAGCCGCAATGGGTTTACTGGTACCAATTCTTTCTTGCTTGCATTCAGTTTCTCTTAAAGTTTGTTTTAGTGTTTAGTTAACGTTTAGACTGATGAGACGAGAAGTAAAACAATTGGGAAGTTTGAATGTTAAAAATGCAGTTGGAGAAGAGGGTTGACCATGAGCATAGTCCTTTCTTTTGTTATGTTGCTTTAAGACTTTGGATCTGGGTGGTGGAGTTAAGAGAGTTTTTATTATTGTAGTATTGACCATAACAAGGACTGTATTCTCGAGAGAGAATCTTTTGCGGAATTTGCAGAAAGGGGGGTTAGATGGACTTGAAATTGTGTGTAGTATGCAGTTTCTGGAAGAGTTTCTGATTAGGAGTCGCACCCTAACGATTTTATGGATACACCCATGACATAGGCTTTTGTCCTTAATGGCATTGTTGTAATGTTTGTACTCTGTGAAATTCCTCGAGATTCTTTGTTCATATATTTCCTCTTATTCGTCAAAAGATATCCTGGAAACCATGATCGTAGAAACTAGGATGATACTGGTAAAAGAGATGACGGAGTTATTTTATGTGCGAATTGTTTTTCTTGTTTTCTAATTTGTATCCATGATTGTGCACGTGCAGGTTCCGTTCAGCGTATTAGTTCATCTAGCCTAAACAGTTTGAATATGTCCTCTAATGGTTTATCGGGTCCCTTGCCAACAATAAATGGAAGTTGTGTAGTGGTGGATCTTAGTAGAAACTCATTATTTGGTAACATCTCTGATATTCAGCAGTGGGGAGCTACACCAGCAGTTTTGGACTTGAGTTCAAACAAGTTATTCGGAAGTTTGCCGAACATAACCTTTCAGTTCTCTAGGTTGACGAAAATTAATCTGAGAAACAATTCAGTTGATGGAACTTTGCCTCATTTGTGGGACTCTTCAGGGCTCTCTGATATAGATCTCAGCTCTAATCGATTTGGTGGGCAACTTCCAAGTGGTTTCTTTACTTCGTTGGCCTTGATCAACGTAAATCTTTCAAATAATCTACTCAATGGTCCAATTCCTCTCAAAGGCTCAGGTGCAAGTGAATTATCATCCCGTCCTTCCTCAAGAATGGAGAGTCTCGACCTTTCTCATAATTTCTTAGTTTCCGACCTTACTTCTGACATAGGCAACCTTGCTCTACTCAAGCTTCTGAATCTCTCTAACAATGGGCTCTCTGGGAAGCTACCAGTTGAATTGAGGAAACTCACATTCTTGCAGTATCTTGATTTATCCGTGAATAATTTTGAAGGGAGTATACCAGATAAGCTTCCTACTAGCTTAATTTCGTTAAATCTGTCCAATAATGAATTGTCGGGTAAAGTTCCGGATAGCTTGAGATCCAAGTTTGATATTTCTTCATTTCAACCTGGTAATCCTTTGCTGATTTTCCCGGGATCCCCTAATTCTGTTCCTGGTCAGATTCCAGCTCAATCGCATAAATCAAAACGGAGCATTAGAACACCATTACTTGTCACCGTATCTGTTCTGGTCTGTGTGTTTATTGCTGCATTTTTGTTTAGCATTCCACTGATACAGAGAAAGAAATTCCACACTGATGATATGAGACAGCAGGAAGTAGGAGAAGATGCCGCCAAGAAGAAAAGAACCTCGCGGCCTTCTATTTTCAAGTTTCATTCGGATGATCGTCGCCCGCCTACTTCATTAAGCTTCTCAAATGATCATTTGCTTGCTTCAAACTCGAGGTCATTATCTGGGCAGCCAGAATTGACTACTTCAACTGTTGAGCAAGGTGCGTCTGATGTAGTGGCCGCATCCTCAACTTCTGATGTGCAAGAAATTCATCCTGAAATCTCGGGAAGGAAATCATCTCCTGGCTCACCATTATCCAATTCACCTCGTTTTGTTGAGTCGCATGAACGTCCCGTGTCATTGGATGTGTATTCACCGGATAGATTAGCAGGCCAGCTCTTCTTTCTTGATGCTTCCCTGGCATTTACTGCTGAAGACTTATCCCGAGCCCCAGCTGAGGTTCTCGGCAGAAGTAGCCATGGCACCCTATACAAGGCTACTCTGGACAGTGGGCATATGTTGACCGTGAAGTGGCTGCGGGTGGGACTGGTAAAAAATAAGAAAGAATTTGCGAAGGAAGTTAAAAAGATCGGCTCTATCAGACATCCCAACATTGTCCCGCTGCGAGCATATTATTGGGGACCTCGAGAACAGGAAAGGCTTCTTTTGGCAGATTATGTACAGGGAGATAGTCTGGCGCTACATCTTTATGGTAAGAAGTTATTTCCTCTCAGTCTCTGTGGGTGTTGATACTTACTTGGACTATTGTTGAGAGTCATAACTGAATTTTCTCGGGATTTTGGAACAACCAGTATGGAACCATGTTCCTGATGGTTCAGGGTTTACAGGATGTCCGATCTTGTGTTTTTTTTTTGTGTGAAAACTTCGGCAACAAAAAAAGAACAGAAAGCCCGGTCTGAGTTCAGGGTCAGAGCATATATAATGTGGCTAAATGACCTGACAAGTACTTACCAACTTGTTCAAGAATGAGGTTCCTAATCTATTGACCTTTTACGATGCCTCCGTTGAATGTTATGCTTGCTGTTGTCAGCCACATGAAAATTCAGTCTTAAGTTCCACTTGAATAATGCTTGTCAAGACATGTTCTCTGATTTCTTGAATCATATGTCGCTTATTTTCTTCAACTGGAAAATTAATATCGTATTGTAGAAAAGAAGACTCGGTTACATGCATCATAAGTGACCAATTGCTTTGACGATCAATCAGGAGCAGAAGAAGCTCCGGATATTGCTAAGGCCCGATATTATATGATGCATCATAAGTTTTGGTGTGTGTGCCTTTGCAATAGTCTGCTCTCCTCCCAGTCCTTCCGAATGCCATTTTTCATCATTCCCTACTGTTGAATTCTACAATCTTTAGTTTATAAAGACTCGTGATTTGTGTTCTATGCGTAATCATGTGATTATTGCATACTTGTTGATAGATGGTTTTAGTATCTTCTGTTCAATTATTTGACTGCAAATGCCCAACTTTTCTGCAGAGACTACCCCACGAAGATATTCACTCTTATCGCTCAGCCAAAGACTCAAAGTTGCGGTAGATGTCGCTCGTTGTCTCCTCTATCTTCATGACAGAGGCCATCTCCACGGGAACCTGAAACCAAGCAATATCCTTCTTGATGGTCCAGAGTACATTGTCCGCCTTTCCGATTATGGTCTTCACCGCTTAATGACGCCTGCTGGCATAGCTGAGCAGATGTTAAACCTGGGAGCACTTGGATACCGTGCTCCGGAACTCGCTGGCATCCCTAAGCCAGCCCCTTCATTCAAGGCCGATGTTTACGCATTTGGAGTGATTCTGATGGAATTATTAACCAGAAGAAGCGCAGGCGACATCATTTCGGGCCAATCGGGAGCGGTCGACCTCACAGACTGGGTTCGGCTATGTGATCAGGAAGGGCGACGAATGGATTGCCTCGATGGGGACATCGCAGGCAGAGAAGAGCCCCCGGAAGCGATGGACGACTTGCTTGGTATATCGCTAAGGTGTATTCTTCCAGTAAACGAGAGGCCTAACATCAGACAAGTCTTGGACGTTCTCTCTTCTGTGTCTGTTTGAAATTTTGTACATGTGTCTGGGAATCAAATTTTTTTTGTCATTCCTTTGACCTCCAAAAATGTCCATTTTGTTTACTGTACTCTCCCATTAATTTGTTGCTGGCCATTGTGATCATCCGGCTAGACGTCGCATCAATTTTTTTTAACTAGTAGTTTCTTGTAAAGCAACTGGCAATCTATTGATTTTTTTTAGGGTGTTTCTGAGTTTGAATGAATTGCATCATTTTCCTTGTGAAATCTGTGCCATTCTTTCCTTTCGGCATTCTACATTTCTAGACCATTAGGTTGACTAATACATTTTTAAACCAAGATTAGCCCTTGTACGTGTGAACGCCAACTTACACTTGCGCGATGGACTAATGAAATTATCTGGTCGTAATCGTCTCGTTCTCTACCGTCCAATCTATGACACTTGTGTAGTTATTAATGAACCAGACCGCCAACTTGCAGTCCGAGTTAATTTGAGTCTTCACATCTCTAAAGTTTTGCTTAATCAGTTCTATTTGATCTTCTTTTTCTGGAGGCTTTCCACAAGCGTAAACTTTGACCATCAATGACATGGCTTGATTCGTTTCTAGTCATTTGCTGCTTGGCCTGTACTTTCTGGCAACGTTGTAGTGAAGTTATCTGTGCATCTTCTCGACGCCCATCATACCGAATCTGCTAACATAAAAAAAAAACAACAATAAAATAGTCATAACTTAGATGCTTGGTGGTGGGCTCCTTCTTGGCAAGTCATGGGTGTCTGGTGGGCCTTTTGCTTTCCTTCGTGGGTTGGGTGGTTCAAATTGGGAGTTTTATGCTTTATGTTTTAATATAATAATAATTATCACGATACTTTGGCTTAAATTGTCCAATTTCTGTGTTTTATGCGTAGATTTTTGGGGTAGTTTGGTCATGTTTTGTAATCAAGAGTTGGATAAGAGCTATGTCCTTGTAGTGATATCGACAATACTATTTTTTCCACTGAATTTTGGAGATACTAAAAGATTACAAAACATGACCAAAAATATATTCATAAATAGAATTTTACCTTTTAAAAAAAATGTTTCAGTTGGCTCTTTATTGTAGTTAGCCAACCCGTGAAATCATGAGCAGAATTTTAAAAAACGCGGTCTGGCCAAAGATCTGACTTGTCGGACCTCAAATTGGAGTTCAATGGGTCATTTTTAGTGTAAAAAATGGAGTGCGATTGGACCGGACAAATTCTGGTCAGACCAGACAGTTCTCACAGAAAATTCAGTCGGACTGGACAGTTCGCACAGAAATTTGGTGTATTTATATATTTTTTACCTATTGTGTTATTATTAGTTTATTACATAAATTTTTACCTATATGCCTATATATATTTCGAAAAATTACATTAAAATTACATTGCATGGTATAGGTGTCCTCAACGTAAAGTCAGTTTAGCTACCTTTAGAATAAGGCAACCTAGCTACCCGTAGTTTTAAGTAGGCTTGAATACTCTCAACGCAAGGCAATCTAAGTACATCCCATTTTAAGTTAGCATGGATATCCTTGATCTCAAGTCATATAAACTCTCTCAGGTTAGGGCAAAAACTTGTTAGGAGGTAAAAATAATGCAAGTTGGGATGTTGGCCACGATTATATTTTGCTTGGATCGTTAGGCGGTATCCTAATCATCGACTAAGTCCGACCTTAGACCGATTGATAAACGTTGGTAAATCACTTATTGATTTTGACTAGATCTTGGATGGAAGTAATTCTTGCTACTATTGAAAGATAAGAGATTGATCTATATTTTTCTAGTTGATGACTTTGTCTAAATCAGGATCTAAGAGGGTCCAAAATTTGTAAGAAGTCGACTATAGGCTAGTCATTGGCCAATTCAACTCTGGATAGATCGACGACAAACTCCAAGTGTGCCTCGTTCATCATTCCAATCTAGATGGCCTGAATTATCGACTGAGTTCAACTAGAAGTGACTATCGTCTCATGGTGATCATTGTCTCATGACGATCATTGTCCCATGATGATCATTGTCCTTTATTGATTGTTGTCTCATGGTGCTTATTGTCCCATAATAATCGTCGCCTTATAGTGATCATCATCTCATGGTGATTGTTGCCTCCTAGGATTGTTATCTCATGGAGATTGGTGGCCTATGGCGATTGCCGTGTAATGACAATCACCATCCCATGGCTATTATTGTCCTATAATGATTGTCGTCTCGTGGTGATCACTAGCCAATAGTCATTGCCACCCGTGATGATTGCTAACTCGCAATGATCATCGACATATAGAGATTGTCCACAGTGTACGAGTTCATGGTGATAGTAGGTCTATGATTTGACATATATAATGGCTGAATGAGGTCAAGCTCGAGTCAAAATCTCAATGAGTTTTAAGGGTTCAAAGAGAATGGATGCATTCAAGTTCTTAAGGTTAAAGAGTGAGGAGCTTCTAGAAGTGAGAAATCCAAATTAGAGAAGTATAAAAATTGGAAGTTTGAATCGGGCGTGGATAAACATTAGAAATTTAGGACAGATGAGGATAAGTGCTAGCTTAAAATGGATCAGGATAAATGTCAGACAAATTTGGATAAGGATAAGTATCGATAGAGATAGGTTTCAAGTGATTGTGTCCTACAAGAACAATATATTAGGAGAGGTCAGGTCTTCTTTATATAAGCGAGGATCGTGGTAAGACAGATGACATCACCAAATCAAATACAAAATCTTTATCAAGCTCCAACTTTTACCTTAGATTAGCTTAGTTCATAGCCTAATGTAGGATAGCATAGTGTAGCATAGTAAATGCCACAGAGTAGCCCGATGACTTATAGCATTCAATCAACCTTAAGGTAAGCTTCCAAGTTGTCATGAGATTATTTTTTGTGTTCCGCAATAGTTATCATCTACAAAAAGAATCTGAGTGAAAGAGTAGGACAAAATAGATTTATCTTTCATCAAAATTGTGTCCTATGGTCTGAGCATCCTATGGTCTGAGCATGATTTATGCACCTTGACGTTTTTTTTTCTTTCTGAAATTAGCAAATATAGGAAAATCAATCAAGGTTCTCCTTGCTTAAATCACACGTTTTTTTTCCTTCTGAAATAACTCCACGGCCTAACGAGAAATATGTAACGTGAACTCATTGCCACAAAAACTTTGAACAATCTAACTCATAACCCGAGCAGTCAAGAACAAAAATAAAAACCAAACTCAGCTAACTTGGCACCGTGCGATTCGTTGAGACTCAGTTTCACAATTAGTGGATGTCTGCCAAACTTCGATGATGCCACTGCTTATTCCACAGTGCATAACCAAGGTAAATCAAGAGTCTAAAACAATGTGAATGTCTGCAACTCACATGCCAAAATTGACATGGTGGTGTGTCAAGTGGAGGGGGACATGGTGGTGTGTCAAGTGGAGGGGGACGAGGACGTGTGCCAACAATACCCTTGCCCGATGACCCGCTCCCAAGGAACTAAAGTAATCTTAAACTTTTTCTCTCCCACTTTGAAGACAACCGTGTGTTTTCAAGGGCGAGCCATATCAATTTCCACTAGGACTTGCACCAGCGCACCATTAAAGCGGCTTAGTATACCAAAATCCAGACAAATGGGCTTACCAACATCAATGGCAAGACCAAAAATATTGGTCTCCTCGATATGTTCAAAGCATAAGCCGTCTAGTTATATCCAAGTTTTCGCTAAGGAAGTGGAGAAGATTTTAGTATCAAATCCAGGGACCCAAACTTGCAAAATCATGTATCCTTACGGAAGCTTCCATGAAGGCCAATTCTCTGTGTGCCTCGCTAGAAAACTAAAAATAGAAAAAGCCATTCTCGAGAGACATGATTTTCAACGTTGGCAAAGCCCATGTATGAAGAAGAGAGCATGCAACTTAAAGGTAGAATATGGTTTTGATCCTTTCGGCGTGATGAGGCGACCAACAAGTGTCATTCGACCAAAATCCATGCATCTTGCCACTCTTGCATCATCCAAAACAACCATAAATTTTAGAATATCTTGCTTAGAGATCTATCTTACCTTTTTAGCTAAAATTTTAGAATATCTTGCTTAGAGATCTTTTTACCTTTGCATGTGATTAGCTCTCTGACTTCGATTCTTTTGCAAATCTCCTCAGCTCGAAGGACTTCCATATCTTGGAGCCTCACCCAGAATGGACTCTTCTCCACCAAGTCTTTATATTGGGCCTTGAATACGGAGGTGAGGATACCACTAGTTGGCTTAATTTGGTCCCATTTGGTATATTCAGCACAGTTGGTAGAAGGTCAACTGTTTGGTAGACGTTTTCTCGAAATACACCCTAGAGACTAATTTTGATAATTTGATTTCAGATGTTCCCCTTGTTTCTTACCTTACCCATTGTATTTGTTCGACTAATGATGAGTCACCGAAGTCCACTATGGTATCAGGATATTCTTTCCTTTTGGCAAAATTTTTGCAAATTTTTTTTAAGGAGACTAGAAATTGTAACCTCAAAAAAGAGAATTCTACTTTCGAGATAACCAATTTTGCCGACACTAATAGTAGAGAGGTGAGTGCACAACCATCTTGATAGATTCTCGACTCATAAGTAGTTTACTTTTCTTGTCTGTACTACCTTTTCACTTTTTCACTTTTATATAGGGTTTCAAAAAAGATAGAACAAAAAATGTCTATTAACGGCTGCGAAGCGTTTAATAGTGTACCCATCATGATGATTTACTTCTGCAAGGTCCCAAATCCCATCCTAATAACTTTGATCGTGATCATATTCGTATCTTAAAAAAATGTATTACACAATATATAATAATGGTATACTCTACTTCTATAGGTAAAAACGCGCAGCTATACCTGAAAAGGATAAATTATACACACACACACACACACA
Organism: Hypericum perforatum; assembly: GCA_012979155.1. Lineage (NCBI taxonomy): Eukaryota > Viridiplantae > Streptophyta > Magnoliopsida > Malpighiales > Hypericaceae > Hypericum > Hypericum perforatum. The sequence goes on from SOPF01027818.1 coordinate 59,835, forward strand.
CACACACACACTCTTCCTAGTTTTTCCTCTTAACTTACTCAGAACAACAAAAAGGAAAAAACAGATGGCCGCAAACTTCAGAAAAGATGCTGCCTAAGATCACACAACAAAAAATTGCAACATAGTATGGTCGATTGTAAAAGAGAATACGAGATTTCTGTTGGGACAGTAAAATCAAATTGCCATTAACAAGGATCGGTACCCGATACTGTTAGAAGAGTGTTTGTGCCAGAGAGAGAGAGATCGTCAGGAAAACGATTTGAGGCAGCGCATCAAGGCATCGGTTTGTTCAGGCTTCCCGACGGATATCCGAATGTAACCCTTTAGTTCTTTGTTATTGTAGTGACGCACCATCACTCCCATCCTTGCAAGATCCTCCTGCAATAGACTTAATGGAGTTAAGTAAATCGTGCAAGCAAAAACTGTAAAATTACTCAACAATATGAGCCACTTGGATGGATGTTTGTCGGAATACTATAAACAGCTAACAACTATCACCGCATTAATCAGTAAATAACACCGGGGAAATTTTTTTTTTGAGCAAGATGAAAACCTTTTTGCAGAAAACCAAACAAGGGTATTACTATAAATCCAGGTGTAGTTCAACAACTCCGAATTGGAAAAGTAAACATCAAGTGGACAATGAATGAGCCAGCCTCCAAATTTGAGAGGTCAAGGAATAATGGTCAGGGGAATGTACCTTCATGTTCTGTCTGCTAGAGGAATAACTATTACCAGGAAAATTAATACATCTATCCTATCCTGCACTACCACGTGTTCTGAGGAGCGGAAGGTTAATTTGAAATTTACTCACATATGATGCCCGGATATACACATGACAAAATCACACGTTCACAAAAAAATATTATAATTACCGAATGCAAAGATAGTGAAACTAATAACCACAATCGAACAACAGTTGCTGAAAAACCGACTTTTCCATCACTGGCGACATTAGAATGCTGAATACTGAACAGAGTAATTGAGAAACTACGCAAACTGTAAATTTGTGCATAAGCATGAATAAACATTATACTCAACTTCTTCATTGAACAAGTGAGTGTTTCACGAAAGGAATGGGAAAAGAAATGCACCTTTAGCTTCTTGGCATCCATTCCAGATTCCACCTCACAAAGAATAAAGTTCGAATAGCTTGGGAATGGACGGAGAAATGGCAACTCCTCTATAAGTCCATAAAGCCTCTCCCTTTCTTGGACTAGAGCGTTTTTTACCCTCTGCAGTATTGCACATGGTGTGTTAAGTAGGGTGAGTTAGTAAATTTAACAGAGAGAAGCTAACCCAACATCTCTCCAACATTGGTCCGCCTGCAATTTTCACGGTCAGTAACATGGTAAATATTCTTCTATGATGATGACATTAGCATGTTCCAACCTCGAGGTAAGCAGGATTCTGCAATGCTGCACAAGCAGAGACTTCAGCAGCGACAGATACATTGTAAGGCTGCTTGGCTCTCCAGAGATACTCGATGATGCTCAAAGGAAATGATCCATATCCAACACGAAGTCCAGCTAAACCTGCAATTGAATTTTTTTTTTCTTTTGTAAGCAGTTACAGGCACAAAAAAAATTTATGCATACCAAGAAGAAACAAGTAATGTATCACAAGTTCGTTACGCAATTCACAGTTCTCAGTATCAATAGTAGAGAGATATTGCAATACACACAACGTGTTGCATTGTTTCCATTTGGTTCTCATTCTTATGATGTTACAAAATAAAAGGACATGACTAAGACATGCAGAATTGAACTTTTCACGAATATGACATGCAACCGTTTATTCAATAAAAATACAGACAACTAACCACAGGAAGAAAATCAAAGACAGAACACGATGTCAACTTTCGTTAGGGATTTGTTTCTGCACTTCATTGAGAAGCATAATAAGAGAATAAACGTACCAGCTCTTTTGCTGAATGTACGCAGAACAATTAAATTATCATAGATCTTCACCCAATTCATCCTAGACTCCAATCCTGAAAACTCAATATATGCTTCATCCAGAACCACCAAGATAGGAAGTGCCAAAATCTTCAAGAGATCTTCATCATCGATTACGCTATTAGGCATAGACAAGGAGATTCATCAATCAGCAAAAAATCTATAACTTTGTCTACTAACAATTTGCAGTTCCAGAACATTTGTGATCAGATTGCAGACCAATTCACAAGCATGAAAATATTGAAATAAGATGTCTAAATGTTTGAAGTGCAACTACGTTTCTTTGAAAATGCAAGAAAACATGAACCGTCTCTGTTTCTCAGAAGGCTGCTTTTGGAAAGAAACAACATTTTGCTCTATTAGTAGTACATTGGTCAAAATTCTCTTAGTTCTATGGGTATGCCTCCACAGTCCACATAATCACAATGTAGCAAGAACTGTGATACCATGCAATTTAAACGATGGTTATTTTAATGGCATAAATTATGAAAATAGTTTATTCAACTAACATGTCAAGAGTAGAACTAGTTGAATCCGCCAAGGATCAATAGCGGGGTTGCAAATTATATTACCCATGCCAAGACCACCATGCAGTGAGCAAATTAGCTCAGAAGGACTCAACTAGTTTACTAGCCCACAGTACTGGAATATTTATCTCGATTGAGATGAACAAATTTCCCTTTAGTAATAAAGCAATTCAAGAATTCTCGATATACAAGTAAACTTGATCTACTAAAATTAACGATGTCTTTGACTTCGATATTTAATGATTACCTCCCATCTGGGTTATTGGGTGAAGTTAAGAATATGCATTTTGGTTTTTCTTGCTGCACAGCTTCAACGATACGTTCTACATCTAAGCTAAAGTCAGGCTTCCTGAGGACTACAAATTAAAAAGAAAATTTTGTTAAGCATTTCAAAAAAGTACATAAGTAACATTTTCTTGACTTTGAAATTTACTAAAGAGTCCAATGAAAAAATTGAAGAAGAGAAACACTGAACAACAAAATTCGTTAAAAAAAATCCAAAATGAGCTTCAGACATAGCATCTTTCCTCACCCTTGATAACGTTAGCACCATTAACAGCAGCATCAAATGCATACATTGTGAACGTTGGAGGACAGTCCACTATCTTGTCACCAGGATCTAAAGTACATCTGCCAATTGCAACAACCATCTATGTGAACGCTGGAGATTTAGCAGTTACTACTAGAAAAATTGAACATACATGATCCTTCACTCAGATTCTTCATGTTTACCGCATAATTAAGTCAATCAGTTCATCAGCACCACATCCAACAAGGATGTGTTCTGATTCAATGCCTGAATCTGCAGCAAGTGCTTGGCGTAGTCGTCGGCTCTCGGGATCTGGATATATGTAAGGAAATTTTAATGATCCCAGAGCTTCAAGCACCTGAGAGAATAACCATCACATTGAAAATACTGAACATTGAACACTTTGATCATAATTGAAGTGCAAGTTTCAGTGACTTGCCTCTGGCGGAGGACCATAAGGGTTCTCATTTGCATCTAATTTAACTATGTCCTCGGGTTTTCTCCCCAAACGTTCCGACAAAACCTGTTACAAGCAATTAAAGAACAGGGTTGAGATCCTCTCAAGTCAAAACCGTCAAATGAAAATTTATAACACCAATATTCTGGTCTTCTGATTAAATGTTTAAAATGATGATTCCATAGATTAGAATCAGATACCATTTAGATAAACTTCTCTTCAATTACTGGTCTATCTCTGGTAGAAACCGAAAACACGTTCAAGGACCGCTTTTTCGCAATAATAAATCGGAAAGAAATTCACCTCGAATGGTAAAATGGGCTGGTAAGGGGAGAGTTCCTTCAAATGGGGACGAACAAACGAGTCGCCAGTCAACCTCCGTTGACCCCCACCACTCCCATTCTGTGCTTCAACGGAGTCGGTCGGGGAGGATGAAGCCGCCGCCATGGCAACCGCTACTCTCCTCGGACTTCCTCGAAAAGAGGAAATGGGTATTTGTGATCTTCGACTGTGTTTGAGGAGTGAGAAAGACGAGGGCGCAGCAGTTTTGTGGAGATCAAGCACGCCCATGTGAATTTCCTAGTTGCCCAAAAGCTGAAAAGTTTGGTTTAGGAGAAGATTGAAGAGAGAAATTGCAAGTAGAGGAAGAACATACCATAGGGGGAGGAGGGAAGGGAGCATACCTCAAGGTGGAAAATGAAGGGAAGAGATAGATGAAGGAGCTTAAACCCTAGGGGGGAGGGAGGACAAAAGGACAACTGGACAATTGTATATTTGTCTTTTTTTTAGTTTTTAAAGTTTTTTTTAAGGAAAACATAATTATTACATAGTATTAGAAGAAGGAAAAAAATGCTAAATATGATATTTATTGTTCAGTAGTAGGATTGTACAAAGTGGATCCTTGGCGCAATGGTAGCGCGTCTGACTCCAGATCAGAAGGTTGCGTGTTCGATTCACGTAGGGTTCAATTCCCACATTTCTTTTAACCGTAACATCCTTATTGGTTCTTAGTTGTTGCTAAATTAATTTGATGCCTACGGTCAATTGCTAAATTATTAGTTGTAGTTTAAGCTGATTATTAAGAATTGCCTCTCATAAGGATATACAAGAAGGAGACGCAGTGATTATTGCTAAATTTATTAGTTGGATTATTGCTAAATTATCAACTGAATTGGGTTCCAAAGAATATACATGTTTATTTTACTTTTGGCTTTTCAATTGTGTATTCAAACCTGAGTAATAGCAACTTGGTGTTTGTAGATGTTGAGATAATAACCGGATCAAGCAACTCAAATATGTTGCTACTCAATGTTTTTAATTTATTATAATTCTAAAATTGGAGTTTTCGACTCCAAAAAGAAAGAACACACACAATAGTAAGTTACACCAAAATTATCGTAGAAGAACAACTTGAAAAAAAAAATTAAAATTTCTAAAGAAGTCGGTTCAAAAATTTTATTAGTGTGTCTTGAGAACTAAAATTGATTTTAGTAATAACAATAATGGTACTAAATGCACTCCATTGAAATCAATTATATATGAACCCATTGGAAAAAAGTTTGAGTATTAAAGATAAAACAAATAAATTTAAAAAAAAAATATTTACACGCATGATAATACTAAAATTGTATCAGATCTTTAAATTATTTAGAACCAACTTATGATGTTGGATTATAATTTTTTGACAAAAAAATCAATATTATAAAGAGTTAGATAAATTATATCATATTCTTTGAGTCATTAAATTATTACATATTTGTCTTGCGAGCATGTGAATTCTTTTATGATTTTGTTAAATTTAAATAGTTTTGGTGATTGATTAGTAGTCAACAAGATCTCTGGTTCTGGAATGGGGAAATGTCTCTGGTAATAAGGTTTCTGAAATGACTTTTTTTGCCCTTTAGTTAAAAATTAAAAAAAAAAGATAAAAAGTAAGGGACGAAAGGGCAAATGAGTCATTTTAGCAAAAGAGTCATCTATCTCCTCGACCTGAATCAAACAGAAATAAACAACTTTTTATCTTCTTTTTTAAATTTTTAACTAAAGAACAAAAGAGTCATTTCAGGTCCCTTGTTACCGGAGAAATTTCTCCATTCCGGTAACAAGGACCTTAGAATAATATTTAAGCAAAGTAGGGGACTAAAGTTTCTTTTTTGAAACAGGAAAGACAAAAATAATAATTTTAGCAAATATTAAGGACGGACCTAAAGGCAATTTGCTCTCGCTAAAAATATATAGATGTAAACATTATGAGTGTTCAGATGAAGACATTTTATGTTGCCGACCATATCTTATAAAAACCCAATAAAACATAGAGTGGAAGCTGATGGCGAAACCTAAATAATTTCATATATGATGATGTATTCTCAAATAGTTGCGTAAGCATTCGATTTATTAAATCTGCAACGGGATAAAAAATAATCTACAATAGTGAAGTGGAATAAAGAAATGTTGAAGCATTGTCAAGTATGTGTCGATATTTGACGTATATTTTGTTTTCTTTGTGTGAAGTTTGACATATAGTATGTTAATGAGTGAAAGTTGAAACTTATCCCCCAAACGCATTGCAAGAAGAGGCGAGTGCGTGGTCTGCTCGTTGACGATTACGAGTAAAAATTGAGTTGAGGTCTATGTAACTTTCATGTGATTGTGTTGCCGTAAAAAAAGCGAAATATTTGACCTCCAAAACGGATCAAATAGAAAAACTGAGATCATGCCCATGCGAAGAAATAAGTAATTGTGGCATTTTCCGAAGCACCTGTTATTCCTATACAAATTGAGAAGTACCATTAATTGTTAATTAGAACATAATTTTGTATCATTTAACTTATAAATTTAAACTGGAAAATGTTGAAAATATTAGTAATAAATTATAGTTTGAACAAGCATACATATAAAGCCGTAAAAATATAAGTCGAAAACTGATATTTTTACAATACAATTTGCAAACTATAGAAATATCATTTTATTCTTCTTCTTGTTCTCTGATATTTATATTCCTCCTTACATATCGCAAATTTTAAATTTAATCTTGAACAATCAAGTTTTTAACATGTGCTATTAAACTTTTATTATCCACCTTATATTCTGCAATGTATTCCGCGTAAAGCTGCCAATGTGCTTCACGAAAGATGGTGCAGGTACCATCACTCAAGAACGGATGTATGTGGTGATTGACTAAAAAAATTATTTGTATATATTTAATAGAAAAAAAAATTTTGACTTGTTAATATTGATTAGTTTGTCTCTATCACAAATTTTTTTTGTTAATTACATGAAATATATAAATATTTTGCCTTAAAATATAAACTTTTTAGTTCCGTACCTGACATCACAGTCTCCTACTGCAATTATCTGGACATCTTTGAATAACCGCGAAGTGGATGGATATGATGAAATGTTCCACTTCTTGTTAAGGATCCTCGTAGTTGTTAATAATCTTTTTTTTTTTTTTCAATGGCTGAACACTATGACTATTATATAACCTGAACTAGGCACTTCCAAATGTCACAAAACAAAAAGACAAGTATTTACAGGTACAGGATTCTGCAAGGGGAATCCAAAATTCAACCCATAACCTAGAAGAACCACCAAAAATATATTCCCTACCGAGTCTGGCTTAATAAATGGTCCTATACACATCAAACTCCTCTTTTATGTGAAGGCTGCTTGAAAAATGCCAGCTGCCTCGGTATGAAATATGTATCAACATTAGCTTTCGGCATGTGCTCGGATAACAGACATGGCACTGGTGCCGATTCCCTGCGATTGTTGCTTGTTTAAGCTCTTAGAATGCAGGACTATGCATGCCCTTGGTTACGATTTGCCAAGAGCGAACTTAAACCTCTGAGTCGCTGGAAGTATTCTCCCAAGGTGAGCAGGCCTCGAGCCGTCTGACGAAATGTTAGTATCTTGTACATCTCTTCCAGACTTATCTGGCGAACATGATCCGCCTGCATGACAGTGACTCAAATTAATTGACTCGGTGCAAAATTAAGCATACCCGTGTGTGCGTGTCTCTGCGCGTTTGCGCTCCATTGAGTGTGTTCATGTGCACGTGAATGTGATGATGAATTTAAAAGCTGTTTAGATCACCTGCTGCGCGAAGCGTACCAGGCCGTCTAACTTTTCCATTGCTGTTCCCACACGAGGAAAGCAACTTGCTTCATCCAACTGACCAGCTGCTACGGACTCGGCTAAAGTGTGCTTTAGCTTATCCATGCCATGCTTGAGGGCCTCTTCTGCTTGCTGACAAGTCTTTTCAAGGTTGAACACATCCGTATATTGCTTGTCCGTCAAGTCATCAAGCTGAGGCCTTATAACCTGCAATTACCATGAACTTGTACGACTCAGAGTCCGGAGACAGTAATATAGTTCAAGTTTAAGGCAGTTGACAGATTACCTTAAGAAGCTCTGAAGGGCGAAATCCTCCAATCCACAGGAAAAAGCGTTCCGCTGGCGTTTTCCACATGCCGTAAATGAGATAGAAAACATCAGCTTCTGCAGCTTTTGATTTCACGAGGAAAAGATCAAAATAATGTTTCATGGCTCTTCCTACTAATGAGTGGAACTCTTCTTCGGTCCTGTGAGTGTTTAGCGCAGCCCTCAACTCGAAAATGAGTCTATTTTGTTCATCCACCCATGTCGAATACTGCCTCTCAAATAATGCAATACCTGTGAATCCAAGTTGCGAACGTTATGGTTTGAACAAATAAACAAAAAACCACCAGGTAAAAAAAGCTGCAGAAACATAGAAGTAAGCTTTATAGCTGTTGCAGACATTTCCTCTTGCTCTGCTCAGAAACCAATCGAGACTAGAAGCATTTGTCGATACGTAACAAGATGGGACCATAGATAAGCCATCATCCATCAGCTTTATAGCTGTTGCAGACATTACCTCTTGCTCTGCTAAGAAACCAATCGAGACTAGAAGCATTTGTCGATACATAACAAGATGGGACCATAGATAAGCCATCATCCATCACCACGACCTCAGACTTCCCCACAAACGGGATTTAGTATCCGTCGCAACGAAATGCGTGTATTGAACTACATGAATTCTAGAAACCGACCTGGTGCGACTACACTGGAATATCCAAGGCCGGTAGCTTCTACTGCACCACCTAAATAAACTCCCTGCAGCTACAAGTTAATTGCTTTAGAAGATTAGCTTTGCACGTGAGATACCGAAACATTAATAAACCGAACTTACATTATTCCCTGCCTGCTGTCTTGCTTTCCGAAGCTCCTGCTCCAACTGAATCAGCTTCAAACGACTTGTTTCCAACTGCTGAACATAGGCCTACAAAAGGAAGAATAAGAATCAAGCTATCATATATATGGGAACATCTTTAATGAGCATATTTTCCTACCTTTTTCCGCAATCGGCTTTTTCGAGCAGCCTCGCGATTTTGAGCAAGGCGTCTTCGTATCTGCAGAAAAAAGGTGATTTCTATATAAGGATCATCAATATCTCAATGATCACATACTTCCAGATAACTGTTTAACAGAAGAATAAAAAGGTGGAACTTGATTCAGTGTTTTTGGAGAACTTTCGGAAAATTTGAGACTTGCCTTATTTGCAGGATTGCTCGCTTCTTGGTCATAGGCTCCCAGAGTACCCTGAGAAGTATCTTCAGACTGCAGAAACTATGATGATTAAGCCTCAATTAAGAAGTTAATGATCTTAAATTAAAAAAACATGCACCTGGTTTTCGAACTTTGTATCAGGTGGCAAGATTATTGATGCAGATGCATCTAGATTCCCAGGTATGATCGATGAGGAAGCCAGATTTGGAATTCCATTGACCTTGAAGCTTTCGGTCCACATGTCCATTGGGAGTATAGGCTCGTAGAAACCCATCCTTCCCGAGGGAACAAACTGCGTCGATGAAAAGTTCATCCTCTTAACTCAGAATTCAGGCAGCTCACCAAGCTTCTGGCATAATTTTTATTCAAGTTAGGCTGATTTAACAAAGACCAGATAGAAGAATTGAACTTTCATATGCACTTGAAGCATACAGGAAAAACCAAAAGACGAACTTGGTACGCGAATCTACCATTTCTTACAGCTAACTGTCACTTGTAATTTTTCAGTCCTCCAAAAGGTAGGGAGGCAGAACAAGTACATGATTCGTTTGTTGAAGGATGAGGTGATATGACTCATGCAAAACCACTAGAGGTCTCAAATAGTATAACCATTTCTATTGAAGCACTAAAAACCAGCTTATATACAAAAAGATCTATGACAAAGCACAAGATTCTTCCCTTTTTTATAACTTTACACCTCCGGAGTTTTTAACCCTGGTCCCGACTCTAGCCCGATTTCCCACCCCGCCCTGTACCACTTGAGCCAAGCCGCAAGGGTGAGATTCTTCCAATTTATCACATCCAAGTCGACGTGTATGACGAATCGAGTCATCCCGCTAATGGATATGACTGTGTGGATGTCTCCCTGGACATGGTTGTCGTGTTGGTGGACCTATATGTATGGTTTGACATTGGTTGCAATATCTTCCATCGAATTTGCATCACTTAATATCATATAAACACTCCCACAAAGCTATAAACCAAAGAATATCTTGGTGCTTAAAAAGTTACCTCCACTAAGAACAGGAAAAAGGTGGAAACAAAGCATCTGGAATGTTGAAAATTTTGTAGTGACATCAACAAGTGGACCAAATGCCCAAATTGAGGAGCACAAGACCAATGATGATTCTTTTACAGTACCACAACGAAAAAAAATGGCTCACAGACAATGGAAAGTTCAGAGGTTAAGAAATGGTCAAAACAGATCCCATGAAAGAATTTGGACATCCAAATCAAGCCAGAAACTTGATTTGTCTTGGTTCAAAGAAACAAAACGAACTACCACAACCCAAGCAACAAGCACTTAGATAAACCGTTGGGTGAATTGCTCTAGCTTAAACAACATTCTTGAGTTCGAAAATTTGGTAGCGCATCTGTGTTAAATATTTGTTGCGATAATTTTGTTGTCTTCTAACCCTATCGATATAGGGATATAAAGCAATAAAAGCCAGGGAAGGTGTAGGAACTAAATAACCTTGGAAACGATCAGCCAGCAATCAATCAGAGGTCAGTAACTTCCATAACCAAACCCAAGACCAAGTTCCTAGCAAAAGTGAAGTTGAGGAGGGTCCTCCATCCAACTTTCTATTTCGCTTTCCAAAACTTTCCGGGTAAAACAAAGAGACCCTCTTGAGCAGAACCCAAAAGGGCGAAAGCAAGAGGATGAAGGAGAAGGTGACTAACGAGTAAAGGTGTAGGAGCTTTTTGTCAAGTTCAAAGAGAAAAAAGGCAAACACTTCTTTCTTTCTTTTGTTCTTTCCTTCCCGCACGGGACAAGAAGCAGCAAAAGTAGATAAGAGAGTTTCTTATGGAAAGAACAGAACTAAAAGCTATAGATAGCAAGTACTAATCTAAACCTAGGAGAAGATGAAGCTGGAGTAGGTGGTAACGGTGATTGTCTACTAATAATAAATAATACTAATAATAATCCTTTGTCTCCTCGTCGTTTTCTTCAGCGAGAATCAAATGGGAACACGATACCATAATAAAATAGACCAGAAACGATGTTAGTTTTATCTTACCGCTCGACTTCAATTATTTAAAAATTTAGCAATTCTTGAGAGTTTTATCAGCCATCAAAAATTTATATTTTTGGGTGAAAATGATATCTTTTGAATAGTTCGAATTAAAATACATATTTTTGGGTGAAAATGATATCTTTTGAATAGTTCGAATTAAAATACAAACGGAATTTTTTTTGCAACAATTCAAAAATCATGAGAACAAAGTAAAAAAACTCACGCGAATCGATATTATATAAAAAAATGTCATCTTCATAAAATTTAAAAAGTATGAAATACTCATGTTACTATCATATGAAGAAATCATCGGTATCACTTAAAAAAAATGTTAGCATTGCATGAAGAAAATGTCAACGTAGTCCATCTAAATTTCGTACCGTACTAAGTAATTTGTATAGTCTATAACCGATCCTTTTTTTTTGATAATTTTCCCAGATTATTCAATAGTTTTCCAAATTATATTCAATAATTTCGCATTAAACAAGCAAACTATTTAATAAAATATATCAAACTATTAAATCAAATAGATCAATCTATTGAATCAAACAAACCAAACTACTGAATCAAACAAACCAAACTATTAAATCAAACATATCAAACTATTAAATAAAATACACCAAATTATTGAATCGAATAGACTAAACCATTGAATCAACATACCAGTCCATTGAATCAATTATACCAAACTATTGTATTAATTAGATAAAATTATTGAATCAAATACACCAAAATATTAAATCAATCTGATCAATCCATCACTGTCACAGAGAGAGCGACTAACCATTGAATAAACTGGAAAACTATTGAATATAACTAGAAAAATATTTGAATAAATGGGTAAACCATTGAATAACCTGGGCAAACTATCAACAAAATCAACCATCCATTTATCGACAAACCACAAATCCATCGCTGACAAAATCATGGAGAGAACGACGACATCCAAGCAATGGTTCTAGAATCCCGATGGAGTTTTCGATCAACAATACAAGTAAGAAAGGAGAACTCCGGCTTGCCGTCGCTAAGATCATCTTCGTCGAAGAGGTTCGTCGAGATACGACGAGTCTCTGAACTCTCCTTTTTTTCCTTCTTTCCTCTTTCTTTTTCTTCCTTTTCCTTCCTTGTAAATCTCCTCTCTCTCTCTATCTCTACCTTTTTTTCAAAAGACAAAAATGCTTTGTATGGCTTGTTAGATCAACAAATTAATTTTTCTTGTATGGTAGCCTAACAGACATCCAACATCAAATCCTTTACCAAATTATTTTAAAGAGTTTGGTCGTGCACCTTCATACCAACAATAATCGAGCCAATGCTTATTGTTAAGTGTTGACTATTGTATTCCGTCCACCTAACAAGTTGGATAGTAAATTTAAAATTTTATATTTAATTCTAAATTGTTTTTAAAAATATATTTATGAATTTTCTATTTTTATAAAGTAGTTCAATGCTTTTGCATAGTTTAAAATTTTCAATACACCAATTGGAAGTCGTGTAAACACATTATATGACGTAAACTCAATTTACTTTAATACAATCTTAAAATTTTCAAAAGTAAAGAAAATGGGGAAATAAATTTTCAAGCTTATAATTTAGCTCAACATTGTTAAATACATGTTAAAAAGTTACTATTTTTCGAAAAATGTTATCCAGTTTTAACTTGAAAAGCCTACTCAATGAATATTTAGAATTATTATAAACAAAAAACGTGACGCCTAAAACCAAGCACTACGTGGCATTCTCATTTCCGAATATTGGCGAGAATCACGTTTCTGAGGTGTTGTAGTTGACTTCCGAAGCAAAAACTTTGAAGTATTACATTAATTTTTTGGAAGATTTTTTATGAAAATTTTGGACAATAAACTATTTTGTCATAATTATACGATATTTTATCATAACTAACCAAATTAGTAAATGTCAGATTTTATTATCATAACACATAACATTTTATATAGCTAGATAAATTAATTTATCATACTCACAAGTTGAACTATTCTATCATAATACGAATAATTCTATTATAACTGAGCGAACAATTATATCATTAAAAAATAAATATTACATAGTACTCAACACACAATTTTATTGTCTATAAAATTTCTAAATTGATATATATGTTCATAATCAAATCTGGTCCAAATTTGAAATAATCTAAAAACAGGTAATTAAACAAAAATGTCGATCTGCCATATGATTCACTTCTCAGTGGGATACTTTTGTTTTCCACGTATATATACCAAGAATTTTTTTGTCTTTTTCAGGGGGTAGATTTTAGTAATCCATCCTAATCAATGAGGCTCAACCATCGGTGCGTGGCTCTTCATGCAATATAGTGACCGACGTGACTTCAATAATACTGTTTGAGTTCCGATAAAAAAATGTTGTGAGTTCTCATATTTATAGTCTAGAATTAATTTTAGATATTCTTATATTCATAAAATTTGAATTGTTTATTAATTATATTTAAGTATTTTATTATTTAAAAAAATTCACTAAATAAATGAAATTCTTATCTCCTTGACAAAATAAAACTAATGTAGAAAACGCAAGCAGCACTAACAATAAACAAATAGAAAACAAAAAGATACTATAAACTACCATCAGGTCTTTGATATTTTTTTTATTAAACAAAGGTCCATAATAATTGGTCATGTTAATTGGGAACTGTTTTTAGATGGAATCGGTAACTGGTTTGATAGATGCACAACTCTCTATTAAACATGCGAGTTTATGCTCATGGATTATCTACTCGGACAAAAAAATTAAAAAAAATTAAATCAAGATAAGCTTTCCATTATTAAATAATTAGGTATTGGTGCAATAATATGTGTAAAGCTGTGACGACAAGAAGGAACCTGTTGTTATTTATTAGTGCCCATCACTGGTTGGCTGATGTTCTGAGTGACCCCTTACAAATTAAAGAAATGAGAAAAATTCACTCCAATTCTTAGATTAATGTGATTTTTTCTATTTTAATTAAGATTTTTTGAATTTGCGATATTAAAAAAATCAGCTTCAATAATTTATTTTTGTTATTTTTCAAAAATACTATCAATTCAAATCAAATCAGTTAATTAAGTGAATATTTGGCTAACAACTGATTTAAATAACACACTTGCCGCTTCGTTTTTCCACTTTTACATAATCGTGGGTGCTAGTTTGTGCTCTCCAAGTGCAATCTAAAGTGGCATCCCACTAACAATGGCCATGGCGCCTTCACAATATCGGATCATCTAAAGTTTTGAGGAGAATAGTAACCCATTTCGGATGCTTGGCGTTGCGCACCACATATGGAAATGTTCTTGTTCAATTATGAGTTTTATTATCAAACAAAATCACTTTAATCTAACAATTTCATTATGTCTAAACCATTTAAATTAATGAGTTGAAAGTTTATACGATTTGACATATGCATCTCACATGCCGTGAAATCGAAGATTATATAATTCGAGGATCAAATTTACTCTCAATTTTGAAATTTGTCAAATTGTGCTAATCCAATTTGAAAGATTTTCTTAAAAAAATTATAAAATTTGCAAAAATAAACTGAGTGTCGTGAAATATATAGCAATGTTGATAATCCTAATGATCCTGAGGAATTTGTGCTCCCATTTCATTAGCTCAAGTGAGCCCTCCATTATGTTAAATTGTTAATCCTATTGAAGGAACCCTAGGGCAAGATGATTGATACATCCAAAAATAAAGAACCTTATGTATTAATAGAAAAGCAGTTATACCAAGTATAGGTGATTTTTCTCAACCACATTGAGTTTTGGTGTTTTACAATTTTATGATACTCTTTTGGAGGAGTCGATGGTTGCAACCTTATTAAATATGGCAAGGGATCATTATTCATTGGTGATTAATAAAATTCACTTTTCAAAATAAAAGCAACATAGCAATAGTAGGTGCAGATCTAAATATATTATCAGTTATAGGAGAATCAAGTGATCATGTATATTTTTGATACAATTAATCAACTCTTGTCATTGAAAATTTTCATACAAATTAGACTCAATTTCGAAACTAAAAAATAAAATCGAGATTCTATTATTCCGTACATAACAAATAAAAGAAAGGATTTTTCAAGAGTCTCGTACCCTAAAACTTGTCAATAGAAGTACATGAAAAATATCATCAAATTTCAATGCTGCAAAAAAAAAAATATTAAGTGAAGTAGGTTCGATTTAAAGTACGATGAGGTGTCTAAAACTTTCTCGTTGGAAGCTACCTTTAACCTAGAATAGCTACTATGGTAAGTAAAATGAATGGGCCACTTCATGTAAGTTCACTGTTTAGACCCTAAATATGATTAAACCAACATGAACTCCTAGTAGTTTAACAGATAAATTTATAGGTTGGGCATTCTCAATCCACCAAGCAAAAATGGTTGCATGCTCAAAATCATATAAAGCTGAAGTTCCATTAAAATGACCACGGGTAGAATATCCCAAGGAATATAAGATTTTCATGACGCTAAAATTGATCAACCTTCTTATGTTCCATAAGATTTTCATAAGGCTGAATATGAGCTACTATCAAAGCACACATATTTTCATTTAAGAGAATATTTTTCATCTAATTTTTTTTTAATTCAGGATCTTTCATTGCACGGATTTTTTTAAAAAGATGTAAATGATAGAATCATAACCATAAAATACGAATCTAATCTAAATGCATAGGAATCTTTTTGCTTAAGCTTCTCGGCTATTAGTTAACCTTAAAGTTATAGTATGGTTTAAAAGTTGTTAAACTTTGGAAATTTAGGTCCAATTACCTAAATTAAAATTTATCAAAAACATTATGGTATGGCGTGAATATGGATAGAGTCTTTGTAGTATCAAACTCTCATCATATATATAGGTCCATAAATGAAACCATACAAATAAGCATATTTAAAAAAAACAGGTATGTGTTTGTTATATAGTAACATTTGCTGGTTCTGTACAAAATATGTTCTGCATAGAAACCGGGACCCAAGAAAATATCTTTAAACATTCTGCACCCAGCCCGAAAGCAATGTGCTCTTTTGGACAAAAAATATATAAAAAAAATATATATAAAAATAGATGCAATTTGTAATATAGAACGGGTAGTCATATGGGCTTGAATTTGCAGTGTAAAGTTGGCACTTACAAGACGATTCTACCCTTCCGAATAAGAACTTAGCATAAGAAAAATCCTCCTTAGGAAAGTAATATTCTGACTAGGATTATATAGATTCTAAAATTCCTTTGAGTCGTATAGTACAAGTTACCCCTCTTTCCACCTAAACCTCTTTTGAAATTTACGTACCGGAAAAACCTTTTTTGAAATATGAAATTACAATGGAAGAAGAATGTCTGAAAAGTACTTTTTTCTGTTATATTTTACAAAATTCTATAAACTTTATGCCTAGATCCATCTTATCCAAATAGCTGGAAAGGAACCTTTCTTTTTCACTTTGTCACCTTCCGGATGCCAAAGTACCGTGCTCAATACATAACCAGAAATTTTGAATAGTAGGACCAAATATCAATGCTATAAGAATTTGTAAACAAATATAATTACATTTCAAAATAATAATATATATTCCTCGAATAATTAACACTAGCAGTACAACAATACACAACCATAAACCTTGT
This sequence comes from Hypericum perforatum, assembly GCA_012979155.1. Lineage (NCBI taxonomy): Eukaryota > Viridiplantae > Streptophyta > Magnoliopsida > Malpighiales > Hypericaceae > Hypericum > Hypericum perforatum. The sequence goes on from SOPF01027818.1 coordinate 76,537, forward strand.
AAAGAAGGCAACTAATCGGCAGCAGTAGCAGTTAACCCACCCAATGATCCTAAAACCCCAATGTCTCTAACCCTTATATAATAGTATAAAGTTGCTGTCGCAAATATCGTTATAAATTTTTAGGAAGGAATCCACGACAAGAAAAGAGTATTCTGGGAAATGTCTCACACGTTAAAACCGCTGTATATTGAAACTTATCCCAAGAAAAAACTCCTTCCCTATGGTACAACCCAATACAACATAACCCAGAATTGCTTCGCAACAGCAAAACAAAAATGAAGTCCCAGATCCCCGCGGCATTGCACCGCTCAGCCCGCCGCATTGGCCATCAATAACAAAAACATATTAAATTAATCCGTCCTAATATTTAATTAAATATCGTAAGACTAATTATTTTAGATATTTTAGATTACAGTATGATGTATTAGAAATGGGAGCAAACATGTAATTTTATAATAAAATATATCTGTACAGGATATAGTAAGAATGTTGTTTTGTACATCTTTTTATTAACACGGCTGTATGGACTAACATTTGAGGTATAAAAATTTAAATCCCCTAAAAAAATAAGACACTAAAATTAATCGAGAAAATAATGTTATTAAAATCATATTGCAATATGCTGATTTCACAAATTGAAATATACTTTTTCCTTATTTCTCATATCACGAGATAGTCTTTTAAAAATTAAAATAATCCAACAAATAGTTTCTGGAAATTTGGCCCATCAGTTATAGGTAGTTACCGGAAACCTGAATGGATTAAAATATTCCGCATATGGTTTCGGACGAAATTGTTTATTAATTTAAGAAAATCGAATGAATTAGTAGCAACCTATTATGTTTTTCATGAGTTAGATTCATTTTTTTTTCTGTTTTCGAAACTAAAAGGCAAAATCATTGATTTAATTTGACAAAGCCACAAATCAGAAAAGAAGAGTTAGTTTTATTGCATAGATCAATTCTAAAATTTAGAATTGGATTAAACCCAAATGCTTTCGAATCTTAGATGGGGTTCATTGGATTCTATATTTGATCTTCTCGAATGGGATTCTGGTTTGATCTCGCATGAATTAATTCCATTGGATTTTTTTCAGATTACTATATCGGATTATTTTTATGAGTTTCATAATTTGGTTCTGAATTAAAATATTTGGTATTTTCGCTTTTTAGAAATTGTATGCTACGATTTTTGTTCTTATTGAAGATGAAAATGTTAGCTGAATACAATATTTTTTGTTACATTTTATGGAACTCCATTTCTACTTGTTCTTAAGTCATTGCTATTATCATTCAAGTGGATTTAGTGAAATTTCTTTATGGTGTGATTGTAATAATATAAATTTAATTAAACATTATTTTTTTAATTTCTTGATTATTAAGTATATTTTATGTATTGAATTCATATATCAAATATTTTAAAATGAATCGATTGAAATAATAAGTTGCCAAAATGATATTTATTGTTAAAATCATGATAAATTACGAACGATTTAATACATATATATATATATATTTTATAAATATTTATCGGTATATAATAGTCGTAATGAATATGTGATGAGTGCCTTAAACACTCATTCGTTGTGTTTATTTCTTAGGATCTTTTTAGACTTTTTAGGATGTTTTAGTCGTTTTCTTGTCGTCTTGCTTTAGTTTTTGTTCTTTGTGATTTTGTGTGAGTTTATGCTTTCTTATTATGTTTTTGTGCTTTTAGGAGCTTATTCTTGGACTTGAGGAGGAAGAGTGGTCGACGGAGCTAAGGCATGGGCGAAATCAAGGTCGTAAAAGCAAGAGGTGCAAGTCTGATGGACATGGCGCGCGCAAGGAATTAGTGGCGCACGCCATTGATGAACGACAGACGCGAACGACCAGACTCAAACGACACAGACGCGAACGACCGAATGTTTGAGGAACTGGCGCGCGCCAGTCACGAGTGGCGCGCGCCAGTGACAGACAGTGACAGATTATTTGCCATTCCACTTACTCAACTGAGTGGAAAACATATTGGGGGGCCTAGTGACTCAGGGGGTCGCACTAGGGACATTATGGCAGACATGTGTGGAGCACAATGGCATGAGTGTGGAGTTTTAGATTAGTTTTAGTAAATTTTTGGTTTTTAGCTCATAATGAGAATTATTGTCATGAGAGGGAGAGAGAGAGGAACCAGAGACTTAGAACACGAAAATTGTACTCTCCTCTCAGCTGTGGATTGATGGTGAAGAAAGGAAGCTTAATCATCTTTGATAAGCATTCTTCTCTTTACTCTTTTCATTTAATGTCAAGTATGTTTTTGTTTATATTGTGTTTTCTTATAAGCATGTGTGAGTAGTTGATTCTGTGAGTTTGGGGCCTAGAAACTAACATGTGATTAACTGACTCAAGGGGGTAAAACTAATAGGACTATGCTCTAGTTAATGGACTTAAAGCTTAATTGTGGATTTGCTTAGATTATGATCACTATTGGTTCTTGCCATTGACAATGGTTTAGACTAGTTGGCTGTGATAAAATCTAAGTAAATAACCATAATCATGAACTTAGCTAAAACTTGATACCGAAAGGAGATGGAATTAGTGGAAAAGTTAACTAGATGACTAAATGCTTAATTACTGAGAAATCTACTTAAGTAGTTAGTTGTCCACTGAGTGGTAATTATCATTTGTTCTTAGCTTGGTTTAAATCAGTTAGGGGGGTCGAAAGAACACCTAGTTGGTTTGAGTTTTGCTAATGTTCAACTTAGACGAATCTAGCGCGAAAGTGTAGGTTTGTTGCTCATGGAACACTCGGATCATAAACGAACCTAACAAACCACCTGAGTTGCTTGATTACATGTGTTTCAAAGGTTCTAAAACTCACTGTTAAGTCAAATTTGCTAAATCAGATTGTTAGTTTTGTGTTTTGAAGTTCTTAGACTTTTTCCTTGTTTTAATCTCTAGATCTTTAATTTCGAAGTTTGTTAGTGTTATAAGTCAACCAATCTTCATAATTTACCCCCTAAACAAGTTCAGAAACCAAGTACGAAGCCTAGAAACTTGTTTCCCTGAGGATCGACATTACCGGACTTGCTCAGTGCTACTGCTGTTGAAAATTGGCGCACGCCATAGAGTATTTGCGCGCGCCATTGTTCTTCTGAAGAACATTGGCGCACGCCAGAAATTATTTGCGCGCGCCAGTGCAGACCAAACTCTGGTCCGCACCTTGCTTGACACATTTGGAGCACGCCAAAGACACTAGTGGCGCGCGCCGAAGGGTGGCAGGAGACAAAAAGAAAGAAAATCTTCACGCACAAATCAACAGCACACTTCGGACAAGCACAAAAGGAAATCCGCATTCAAGTAACTACTAAAAGAAGTGAATCAAATTTGGCGCCGTTGCCGGGGAAGCTGAGTATATAGTGCTCGATTTAGTGAACGAACTTGGTTAGGAAATTTTAATTTTTGTTTAAGTAAAAAAAAAAAACCAAAAAAATTAGGGATAATTTTTAGTTACTTGCAAAACAAGTTACGTGCATGCCCTTAACCAGATCCACTAAAAATCTTCCATTAGAATTTGAAGTGGATATTACTCGATTTGAAAGGACATTGCGTAAGAAGTTAAGGGAAGAAAGGATGGATCAACGACAAGAAGGACAAGGAGCTGAGGCTCAAGCACCTCGACAATCTCTATTGGACCATGGAAGACCGACATATGAAGGAGCAAAAACAGGAATCCAGCATCCAGCTATTGAAGCTGATCACTTTGAAATTAAGACGTCAGTGATTCATATGCTTCAAGCATCAAGTCAGTTCTATGGATTACCTAATGAAGATGCAAATGACCATCTTGGAAACTTCATGGAATTAGCTGATAACTTCAAGTATCAAGGAGTTTCGGATGATGTCGTTAAGATAAGAATGTTTCCATATACACTTAGGGATAAGGCCAAACTGTGGTATAAGCAACTCAAGGATACTCCAATAACTACTTGGGCTGAACTTGCAAATGCTTTTCTGGATCAATATTTCCCATACTCAAGGACAAGTAAGTTAGTCAAGGAGATCACAAATTTTGAACAATATGAAGGAGATTCTTTGAGTGAAACTTGGGAAAGATTTAAGGGATTGCAGAGGAGTTGCCCACACCATGGTTTATCGAAGGAGACCTTGCTTAAAACTTTTTATTTTAGCCTTTCACCGACAACAATGGGAACTGTAGATGCTGCTTCTAATGGGAATTTTCTGAGAAAGGAAAGAGATGAAGCCTACCATATTTTGGAAGAGTTGGCAGCAACGAACAGAATAATCGCAAATGAGAGAAAAAAACAGCCAGTCAGAGAGCTTAGAGAACTAACTGAGCGAAGTGAGAAGAGAGGAATGATTGAACTTGATGCTTCCTCGGCATTACGAGCTCAGGTAGATTTAATGGCAAAACAGTTACGTGACTTGACCTGTAGCAAGGTTGATGCTGTTGCTATTCAACAAAATTGTGAAGCATGTGGCAACATTGGCCACGACATTAGTCAATGTGCAATGATGAACCAACAAACTGAGCCAGTCAATTTTGTTAGTGGTCAAGGACAAGGAGGAAACAGGATGGGGAACAATCCATATTCTTCAACATATAATCCTGGATGGAGGAATCATCCTAATTTCTCATGGAAAGATAGGAGCAACGACGATAACCTGGCAATTGTTCCTGATAAAGGACTACCATTACGTGCACCACAACAAGGACCACCTGGTTTTCAACCACGTGGATTTTTGGGAGAAAGAATGGGAGCCCTAGAGGAAAGATTTGATAAGGTAGAGAAATTTATCCAACAGACCGGAGAGTCATCTACTAACCAAAGCCAAATCTTGAAGGCCTTAGCAAGCCAAGAGGCAAGGCAAAATAATTTGGAACAATTCCTTAGGGGGCAATCAACTGCCATGCGAAACATGGAAATACAACTTGGGGAAATTGCAAAGGCAAATGCCCAAAGAGCTTCAGGTTCACTCCCTAGTTCTACTGAAGAAAATCCTAGAGATCACGTAAATGCTATCGCTTTGAGGAGTGGTAAAGAATTAGCATCTCAAACAGTCAACAAGAAGGCTAAAGAAAGTGAAGTGGTGGACTCTGACCAAGAAAAGGTTGATGATGTGGTGGAAGAGAGAGTTGTGGTAGAAGAAGAAGTTTACGTATCACCACCCCCAATGATTCCCATTCTACCTTATCCACAAAGGGTAAAGAGAAAGTCGGGAATGGATGAGAAATTTCTCCGCTTTATGGAGAAAATGAAGGATATTCAGATAAGCGTCTCTTTTCTTGAGATGCTAGATCAAGTTCCGCACTATGCCAAGTTTCTAAAGGAACTAGTCACAAACAAGAGAAAGTGGGAAGACAAAGAGACAGTCGCCCTCACAGTTGATTGTAGTTCCCTAATTTCGAAAAATCTTCCTACAAAGCTAAAAGATCCAGGGAGTTTTACTATTCCTTGTTTTATAGGTGAACTCGAGTTTTCCAAGTGCTTATGTGATTTAGGCGCAAGTATCAACTTGATGCCTCTATCTACATTCCAGAAACTAGGATTGTGTGAAGTTAAGCCAACTTCCATGCTACTTCAGTTGGCAGACCAAACAATAAAGAAGCCATTCGGTGTGGTTGAGGATGTCCTGGTAAAGATAGATAAATTCATCTTTCCAGTTGACTTCGTGGTTCTGGATTTTCCTGTGAACAAGCTTTGCCCACTGATTCTTGGCAGACCGTTCCTTAACACGGCACACGCGTTGGTTGATGTTCATAATGGAAAATTGGTCCTCCAAATAGGGAAGGAGAAAGTTGAGTTTAGAATGAACAGTGTTATGCGTCATCCTCTTGATGAAGAGATATGCATGAGGATTGATGTTGTGGAAGACTGTATCCTCGAGTTTTGTAAGAAAAATATCTCGAAAATAGAGGATACAGAAGAAGAAGAAGAACCACATGAAGAAGTGCAGAATGGGGAACAAGTGAAGGAGGAAGTTGACAAGAATTGTTTACTTGAGGAATTGGAAATTCAGTTGAAATATCGAACTCCACCCTCAATTGTGAAAGCTTCATCCTTGGAATTAAAAGAGTTACCCTCGCATCTAAGATACGCATTCTTAATAGAAGGAGGGAGATTACCGATTATAATCTCAAACAAGCTATCAAAGGATGAAGAGGAAAGGGTGCTAGCAATAGTAAACAAGCGGATAAAGGCCATTGCTTGGCAAATTTCTGACATTAAGGGTATAAGCCCAGAGATTGTGATGCACCATATTCACATGGAGGATGGAGCAAAACCAAGGGTAGATCGACAAAGGAGACTTAATCCTAACATGAAGGAAGTTGTAAAGAAGGAGGTGATCAAACTCCTAGAAGTCGGAATTATTTATCCGATCTCGGATAGTGAATGGGTTAGCCCCATCCATTGTGTCCCCAAGAAAGGGGGAATGACAGTGGTAATCAATGACGAGGGGGAACTCATTCCAACACGTACTATGACCGGTTGGAGAGTGTGTGTTGACTATAGAAAATTAAATGATGCCACACGAAAGGATCATTTTCCTCTTCCATTCATTGATCAGATGTTGGAGAGAATAGCGGGGTATTCTTACTATTGCTTTTTGGATGGTTACTCAGGGTACAACCAAATTGCAATATATCCCAGAGATCAAGAAAAGACATCTTTCACATGTCCCTTTGGTATTTTTGCATACCGCAGAATGCCTTTTGGATTAAGTTGTGCTCCGGCAACATTTCAACGTTGTATGGAGTCTATCTTTTGGGAGATGAATGAGAAGATTATGGAAATTTTCATGGATGACTTCTCTGTTTTTGGGAAAACATTTGATCAATGTCTAGAAAATCTTGACAAAGTTTTGGAAAGATGTGAGGAAAAGAATCTTGTGCTCAATTGGGAAAAGTGCCATTTTATGGTGGATGAAGGAATAGTTCTGGGGCACAAGATTTCGAAAGTTGGAATGGAAGTAGACAGAGCTAAAACGGATGCGATAGAGAAGATGAATCCACCAACAACAGTCAAAGGAATTAGAGCCTTTCTGGGTCATGCAGGTTTTTATAGAAGATTCATCAAGAACTTCTCTCTAATTGCAAAGCCTCTGACAAACTTCTTAATGAAAGAAGTACCATTCAACTTTGATGAGGAATGTCAGAAGGCATTTGATGCCCTAAAGAAAGCTTTGGTAACAGCTCCGGTTATTTCATCGCCGGATTGGAACCTTCCATTTGAGTTGATGTGTGATGCAAGTGACCTAGCGTTGGGTTGTGTTCTTGGACAGAAGAAAGAAGGGAAGCTACATGTCATCTACTATGCTAGTAGAGTATTGGCAGGGGCTCAACTAAATTATACGACTACAGAGAAAGAGTTACTTGCGGTTGTCTATGCATGTGATAAATTCAGGGCATACTTACTTGGTTCAAAAGTGATAGTCTATACCGACCATGCAGCTTTGAAGTATTTATTCTCAAAGCAAGATGCCAAACCTCGTTTGATGCGCTGGATTCTGTTACTTCAAGAATTTGACTTGTCCATCAAGGACAAGAAAGGAGCTGAGAATTTTGTCGCAGATCATCTTTCTCGTTTAGAGAAAAGCGATGGAATGGAGAAAGATGGCAAGATTCAGGAAGAATTTCCTGATGAAACCATAATGACAATAAGTAGAGTGGAAGCCCCATGGTATGCGGATTTTGCCAACTTTTTAGTTGGAGAAATTATTCCTACAAACCTGAGTTATCCTCAAAGGAAGAAATTCCTAAGGGATGCTCAAATGTTTATTTGGGATGATCCATACCTCTTTAAGAGATGTAATGATGGGATGCTTCGTCGGTGCATTGCTGATTGGGAAATAGAAAATGTTCTAGAGCAATGTCACAATACTCCATACTCAGGTCATTATGGAGCAACAAGAACTGCAGCAAGGGTATTTGAGTGCGGATTTTATTGGCCCTACATATTTAGAGACGCACGTACCTATGTGGAAAAGTGTGATCGCTGCCAGAGGATGGGTAACATCTCAAAAAGAAACGAGATGCCGTTATCTGGAATTTTGGAAATTGAGCTCTTCGACGTTTGGGGATTGGACTTTATGGGACCTTTTCCTACATCGTATGGAAATAAGTATATTTTGGTTGGAGTTGACTATGTTTCCAAGTGGGTAGAAGCTTTAGCGTCACCTACAAATGATGCCAGAGTTGTTATCCGATTCCTTAAGAAACTCTTTTCGAGATTTGGTGTACCAAGAGCAATAATCAGCGATGGAGGATCACACTTCTGTAACAAACCATTCGAAGTCCTGCTAAAAAGATATGGGGTAACACACAAGGTGGCAACACCTTATCATCCCCAAACAAGTGGGCAAGTTGAGCTTTCCAACCGAGAGCTTAAAAAGATCTTAGCAAAGACGGTTGGATCGGCTAGAAGAGATTGGTCGAACAAGCTCGACGATGCCTTATGGGCTTATCGTACGGCATTCAGAACTCCGATAAGAATGTCGCCATATAGGCTTGTTTATGGCAAGGCTTGCCATCTTCCTGTAGAACTTGAGCATCGAGCATTTTGGGCCATTAAGACCCTTAACTACGATTACAAAAAGGCTGGTGAACGCAGAATTCTCCAACTTTCTGAGTTGGAGGAAATGCGTGACTTAGCATTCGAGAGCTCGAGACTCTACAAAGAGAGAACGAAAAAAAGACATGATGCCCATATCGTCAGAAAAGATTTCAA
>SOPF01027818.1:102810-152576 GCA_012979155.1 Hypericum perforatum
ATATATATATATATATATATATATATATATATATATATATATATATAACTGGTCCAAGTTGATTGCCATCAAGGGCCAAGAAGAGTTTACGAAACTTTTGCGCAAGAAGACTCGTATTCTGAAGGTTGGTTGCAATATAAATCTCTTGCTGAAAAATAACAAACATCATCACGTAGAGATTCGTGTCAATCTTGGTAAAGCTTAAGGTGCCCCTCCTGTGCCTGAAATGCCACGTAGTTGATAGCCAAATAGAAAGCAATATCGTTAGAACAGGTGAAATGTTCCTACTTTAATCCTTACTTGTCATTTTCAGTGACTGTATTATCTCATTTTGTTGACTATATTATCATATTTTCATTGATTGTACTATCTCATTTTTATTTACTATGTCATACCATTTTAAACATTAATTCACACAATATGTAGTTAATTTTATGATCACTATTTTCATCTATTTTAATTATTTTATCATTTTTCCAATCTAGTGTTACAAAAATCTATTAGATTGCGATAGTAGATTGACGCTTTTAGAACTAAGAAGAGTAAGTTAATGAAAGTGATTGGTGTAAAGGAGAAAAGGAGAGAGAAGAAGATGAGGGTCCACTAAATTTTTTTTTAGACCCTAATCTATTACAATACCAGGAATTGAACCCTGAACTTCCCAAATCCTTCTTCACCCTTGTGCCGCTGGACCAAAGATCACTCGGCCACTAATATTCTTTTGATGATGACCGCAAATAGGCTTTTTCTGATAGACGAAAGAGATAGAGACCTTATCTCAAAGAGATTTTTGAGAGTCGCAATAACGGTGAAGTGGCGACCTAGGTTGGGAAAAAGACAAAGGGGAAGAAGGTGATAACACCAAGGATGACGAAGATGAAGTTGAGATCTCATTAGGAGCCTAATTTTGAAGAAGCTTCTAACAGCGTTGACGATGGTGAAGTGGTTGCCTTGATTAGGAAGAAGAATAAAAGGAAGAACATGACAATGAAAAATATATCAGAGAGGATGATAAAGAGGAAAATCACAATACAACAGAAGAAGACTAATTCCCAAGAGGCTCTAATAGCCTAACTAATATTGAAATAATTGACTTAGTTGGGAAGAAGAATAATAGGAAAAAGAAGACGATAAAGAGGATCTAACAATAATGTTGGAGAAGATGGCGATGCTATTTTTGAAGTGGATGCCTCTTTGAAGGAGATGATCCCAAAAAATAGTACAATATAGAATGTTCTCAGATTATATCGGAAAGAAAAGATGGTGGGACTGAAAGGGCGTTGCAGAGGTATACAAAAAGTCATCATGGGTGACTAATTATGCTTGTAGAATATGCACAAATGATTCAGAATAGACTGACAAAATAACACAGTTGTCACAAGAGTTTCTTATCTCTGTTTGTCAAAGGGTAATTTCATGATATTCCATTATGATTATGTGTGTCATGCCATTATTATGTAACAATACATCCCATTATTATTTGTTATGTTATGCCATTATAATATAATAGCATATCTATTTTTGATTTGCTCTATTATGCCATTTTTATTTAATATTACATTCCATTGTGATTTACTTGCTTATGCCATTATTAACGTGATAGTACCAACTCAGTAATGATATTCCATTTTTTTTATTTTGTAATATTCACAAGATAAAAAGATGAATTTTTTGGAGGATATTGCAAATATTGGTTTAGATGCTATAAGGATTTCACATGATTGAGGAAGAAGATGTAGTAGTGGATGTTGAAAATGAAATGCTTATTGTTCCAAGTCAATTGGTAGAAGCTTCTCCTCATAATGCAGATCAAATTAGAATTCAGCATTTTGCAATTATTCTCCCCCCAATTACCCATGATTATGAGGATGTGCAGGCTTCGATGGATGCCAGTGAGGATGAGATGGTAGAGGATGTTATAAAGGATGTTTAGGATGTTAATGAGATAGTAGAGCCAATGATGAGGAGTTTGGAAAGGAAATTTTAGATGAAGAAGATAATGTAAAGGACTACATATTAAAGATAGTGTGAAAAGGTGATGATAAAGATATTACAGTTCTTTAATTAATATAGTTTGGTGCTTAGGAGGATTTTGGGAAAGAAGTTGTTAATGATGACAAGGCATATAATATACTCTCCCAATATCAAGAAGGATCCAGTGAAGGCTAGAAGGGAAGATGCTGAAGTTCGTTAGAGCCTATAGCCTGATGTTTATGACCATATTAGGAAGAAAGCCACAAACTATGAGAAGTCAGAAAATAAGATATATATTCTGATTCTCTATTAAATAATTCTATATTTATAAAAAATCTCTTTACAGATATGATTCTTGTTGAATCAGAAATAACTAAAAAGAATAAGGCTGTGGGTGATGCTAGTATGAGTAAGACCATCCGTATTGGTGCCCCCGCTATAGTGCACGTCCTGGGCATCACATCAGCTGCGTCCCTGGTCTTAATTTTCAGCTCACAGTGGTGCCCTCGCTACAGTGTCATGCCCTGGGCGCCACGTCAGCTTTTTTCTCAGCTCAGCTTTTTTTCAATTCAGCTAATTGTATCAATCTCGAGTATTTTTTCGCGTTTATTTCAAAAGACTAAATTAAAAATCGGACCAGTAAATTTTGCAAAATGAAAATTTTGTTAACATCGAAATATATTACATTACATTTAAAAAAAATATAATTGCTTAGTTCTTATATTAATCCCAAACTAATGTATAAGTTCAACCGCATTCTCTTATCATCATCTAAGAGGAGCTCGAAAGCGTCTACGACTAACTTGTACGTTTTCTCAGTAATTGCTGATTTGATATTCTCGGGGGCGACGACTTTCCAACATGACAAAAAGCATGCGCAAAAGTGTCCAGACTTGCGAAGTTGGGGAGATTGAGGATCTTGTACGCGTTGGGCACCATATCGTAATCTTAGGCAACAAATAAGATGCGGAATGCGGCATGGTAGTATTTGAAGGTCTCATTGTATGGGTCCATATGCCATGTCATAATGGACATGTCGTAGGCTTCACAGAGCTTCCCATCTCGGAAATACTCATCTGCCATCTCCAACATTGACTCAGCCATAATGAAAAATATGTAGATTGTGAAAGATAAGAAAGAAAAGAAATTTTGGTGTGAAAAATTATGAAGAAGGTAGTAGTAATTTATAGAATTTTCAAATGAAATTGGACCACAAATTTTTTACATCAAATTTGGACCACACACAATTTTTTTATCCGAAAAGTCTCGTTATTTGGATTCAAAAATTGTATAAAACTAACAAAAAATTATAAAAAATTTTAATTGCACAAAAAAGTCCAAAAAACTAAAATTATTTTTTAGAATTATTTTCTGAATTTTTCCGAATTTTTCCGAATTTTTTATCAAATTTTAAAAAAATTAAAATAAAATAAAATAACGCCCTGGGCGACGTGGCCCAATCAGAGGGGGCCACATCACCTGGGACGAGGCGTGCCTCGCCTCTAATCCGCGCCTGATACGTGGCGACCCCGGGCCGAGGATGCCACCCGCTGTGGGTGGTCTAAGAGAGTGGAAGAGGCAGACGATGTTATGTGCTAAAGACATCTTATTCGATTCATGATCACTCCTTGCACTCTTATTGACGTGAAAGTGATAAAAAAAAAAGTGGCCTCAAGATCAAGAACCTATTGGTCCAAAGAAGAAGAAGGGTAAAAAGGTAGATGTTTCCTCCAAAGCAAAAGTTATCCATCCTATATGAGACCATGTGGTAACTAGGCTAGATGAGATGGAGATTATTAATCTCGAATAGATGCCCAAACTAGAGAAATCATCTAAGTACAAGGACGGCATCTTAGCTTTAACATTAAGAAAAAGAACTACTCAGAATACCACGGAAGATACTTATTGAAGATAGAGAAGAACATTGCAAAAAAGAATGTGATTTATTGATATGCTATCAAAAAAACTTTGGGAAAAGAGTTAGAATAAATCACAAGTCGCATTAATTTTTTTTCCTTTTTCTTTATGTATAATATACTTGTGTATATTCATTATTTTTTCTTCTATTTTTTGATTTTATAAGGACAAAATTTTGGGTTGGATGGTCCTCGCCAATTAGTATAGTCTAACTTGAGGACATGATTCCTTTGTTAATGGCTAACGATTGGAGTGGTCGATTGGTATTTCAAGATGGTTGTCGTGAAGTTGTACAAGGAAGGCAAGAACACTCAATGTATGATCTTTCCAACGGATATGACTATGAGTATTTTTGTCTTTTTATATGATTTTTATTTATTCTGTTAATTTTTTTACTATATGTGTCATGTCATCATGATATAACAGAATATGCCAATACAATATTAGTTGTGTTCTAGTCTTTTTGTTATCTTATTATTTTTTTAAGGATGTGTGATTAAATCATTTGTAGGTACAATATTTAAAACATGGCCACTTTGACCTTAATAGCCCGTATGCTATGAAGGATGATTTGTTGTTCTCGTCTCACGTGAATGATCTGATCAAATATATCTTATTTGAATTTGATTGAATTCTTTTCTTCAGGAGTAGCGTATAATCTTTGTTACGTAAGTGAAAGGATGTTTATATAATCTAAAATTTCTTGAGTTTTTTATATGTCTTTTGTTGTAATTTTATTTTTTGTCTTATCGTAGTTCATTTTCCTATAGTACATCAACTTGCATTATGTTATCTATGTGGTTTATTTGGTCTCAAAGTGACGTTACATCCTCAACAGATATTGAGTTTTTGATCAAAATAAAACTCTCCTTATGGAGAATCTGATGAAGATATTAAGTTTATTCCTCTGTTTGTGAGTAATGCTCAATCTGTGCCACGTGAAGATTTTTTTAATTTCACGGTGATCAAAGATCTTCTGTAATAGTAGGATAACAACAATTGTGGTATTTTTGTCTGCTTCTTCAGAGAACACTATAATTTATCATGAGCTTACAAAAAATTTGATCAGTCACTTTTTGTGAATTGGAAGAAGAAACCATATGTCAATATTTATATCAGAAAAAAGATGTATACCTCACTTTGATAGTGCAAGATAACAATCTTCTCCGACCACATGTATTAGCAAGGGTGACTGATTGTAGCAATCAGAACACAAAGATGAAGATAAAGACGAAAGATGAAGAAGGTAAACATTGTTTTTCGGTTTTGTTCAAAGACAATTTATGTTTTTGTAAGTCTTTCAGCTAAATGGTACTCACATTTTCTATATTAAAGGTTATGCCATTTTGGTATATTAGACTTCGCCATTTTGATGTATTTAAGTTCAAAATTTTGGTTACTTTGAGTATGTCTTTTTTATTCCAATGAGTGCGCCTTTTTTTATTATAGAGAGTGCGCATTTTTTAAAATATTGATTGCATCAATTTTATAAAGTTTACGTAACATTTTTGATTTTTGTGGATATTAAATCTTATAATCTCTCATGTTCTGATGAACTTCTGGGTCAATCCATTAGGTTTAATGTTTTGCTTTTGAAATGATAAATGAAAATAACAATTTGGGTTACGGTTATGCCATTTTTTGTGATAACCTCGAAAGTGATCAGTCGATTTTGCATTGTGTTATCTACTTGAGAATTGAGTCTTTGGAAGTGAATTTCAATGTCCTTTAATCCTCTTATCAAGTTGATTTAAGTTCGGCAAAGTTCACTTAAAGAATTTTCAAGTTTCGTAAAGCTAGTTGGTCGATTTCGAATAGCAGTGACGTCTGCATAGTAAATCGAGCATAACATTCTCAATTTTGGTCCCAATGATGCAAGTGAGTACAATTCAGAAATTAGACACATAGAGCTACAACTTATCCTTTTACAAGTTTGGTTTAAAATCAAAATAAGTAGGTAAAAAATGTGCTGGAAGTTGGACTTATGTAATTGGACCTCAACTTACAAGGAGCCAATCACATTTTCACCCAAATTAAAAGTAAAAAGGAGATGAAATAGGTTGGTCATGACTTACTAGCTTCCTCCTTTTACTCAGGAAGGTATTAGAAAAGGTGGGAAGCTCTAAAGATAGGCCACAAACAGAAAAACTCAGAAAAGAAGAGAGAGGATTAGAGGAAAGATAAAGAAGCAGGTCAAGAAAGAAAGACTTGGTAAGTCCTTTTTTGATCTGATTTAGACTTTCTGATAGTCAACAAAGTTGTAGAGCACTAAAATACATTTCTAATGGTATATCATACATGTTCGAACGGTTACTGAGGTGGTCAGTTGAGCGAGGAGAAGAAGAATGACTTGGTAAGTGTACTTAGACTTCAAATTGGAATAAGATGTTGTGATACCGATTATAGAATATTCATGAACTTTCAAAAATTGTATCATATGCTTGATTTAGTTGAAGGAAATATTCTGAACACCTTGTGGAAAGTCAGACTGGTTGGCCAAGTTCAGGGTTGAGCGAGTTCAAATATTGAAGTTTGGTAAGCTGATTCTTGGGAATTTGAAGTTAATTGTGAGATTTTGAGTTACTGAGAACACATATGGGAGTTTATTTAAAGTGATATATGGATTTTTTTATGCGTGTGACATATTTCCGAAGAGTAAATTGCGATAAAACTTGTCGTGAGCTCCATTGGTATTTGGTTGACAAAAATAGATGGTTGTGTGCACTTGTGATCATGAGTAACTTGTTACAGAGTATATACATGTGGATTTTTGGTAAAGGAATAAGTGTTTAAGGAATGAAGCTATTTGGTTATGTTTCGACGATTTTAAGAAGATGAATTACGCGTATATCTAAATTGGTCGTTTTGAAGTGTTGGAGGTGAATTGGTTTTGAAAATTAATAGTTAACCTCATTATGTGATTTGGGATTATTGTACAGATCTGTCTAAGGTATTTTTGTGAAGGAGCTTTTAGTGGAAAGAGCATCGGATTTGGGAACCAACACTATTGAAGAGTGTTTGTATTGTAAGCGAATAATACATAATAAATTTGGTTGTGTTTGTTATGTGTATATTTTAGAAATTGATTGTGTGCATCACATGCATATGGTTTTGGTCTATGACACGTTGACATACTTTTGATTGGTTTATGATGTATGTGATATTTGTGAACAGTCGGTTAGATTGCTAGCTCGGGGCTAATAGGTTAAGTCTGATAGATATAATTCTGATTCATTTGTCATATGTTTGATAAGGTATGTGTTTTTATAAGAGAAATAAATAGGGTTTCCCGTACTAACTATAGATGTTAGTCTATGAGCTCATAATCTTGGGGATATCACTAGTTTACATTTGTAGACTATCACTAGTTTACATTTGTATGCTAGCTTTTGTTTGTTTGTGGACGGAGATTCTGTTAGCCATTTGGATATCCCTGGCAGTCAGAGGAAGGGACCTTTCAAAACCTATGCATGGCTCTATTTGTGTGCCTATACTTGTGTTTTGGTACTTTGTGTAGCATTTGATCATCATACATTTTGAGTTAGAGTGATGTCGAACATGGTTAAATTTATGTTGCATGCATATGTTAGCCATAACTAATATGTTATGTTCTATTCTCTTACTAAGTATTTTCGGACACTTATCCTTACTATTCTATCTCAGGTTCTCAGAGACCTTAGTTTGTTTTGAGTTTCTGGAGTCTGTGGTGCACGCCCAATTCCTTTGTTCGAGGGCCACTCATTTGAGGTCTCTGGATCATGCTTTTGTCTCCTTCTGTATAGTTGTTATGTAGTAATAGTGCTTTGGAGATGTTTGTTGATTTTTGGTTTGTAAATTATTTTAGTCTGGTTTTAGTATGTTGATAAGACATGTGAGATGATTTGAGGCTTGCTAGATTCCGTATTATATTTTTGATATTTTGCAGAGTTTATCACCGATCACTAACCTTAGCACGGGTCATGACATTTTTTCTGCAAGGTTGTTCCATTATTACATAGACATTTGAGTACATTTTGCTAATTTTTTCATTAAACATAGTGAATCTATTCCAAAATACACTTTTAGTAAAAAAAAATAATAAACATATGTTAGACATGAAAGATATGATATTTCTATACATACAAATATGTCATTTTTATTTACAAGAATATACCATTTTCATTCATAATAATATATCATTTCCATGTATAAGATTATGTCATTTTGACAAATAATAGGATGTCATTTCTATGTTACAGAGCATGTTGTTGAGGTATTAAGCACGTATAATAGTAAATCCATAAATGCAAAAAAGAAGTGAACTTAATACAATACAAGCAGTAATCATTATTTCATCATTTTACCGACAATGTTAATTTATTGTAAAAGTAATATTTTCACCTATTGGCAAGTAATAATATTTTTTCTTTAAATTAGAAGAAGAAACTATATGTCCACAATAACATCAGGAAGAAGATGTGCATTAATTTGTAGTGCGAGAAAATAATCTTTCCTGCCAGACATATTGGCAAGGGTGACCCATTTGAGCAATCTGAAGGAGAAGATGATGATGAAGACAAAGACAAAAGAGAAGCAGATTTTATTTTCTGTTATTTGTTCAAAGATAATTTATATTTTTGTAAATTTTTTTAACTCTGATATATATTTTAGATTCATATTTAGATTTTGAACATAGATGGTAATGGCTTTTTCTATATTACCATTTTGGTATATTCGACTTCACCATTTTAGTATATTTGAGTTTGACAATTTGGTGATATTGTTGGTAAAAAAATTTATGAAAATATTATAGACCGTGCTTCAATTATCTTCAAATCTTATAAAGCCATAACATCTAGCATTTATTATGATTTCACCGAAGATAAAAAATGATAAGAGATATATGTCTTATTTTAAAGTAATTTCTTACCATAATATACTATGATATTTGAAAAAAAAAAATTACAAATATTGATGGCCTTCAAAATTTGTATAAGACTCATTGGAGAAATGCATATACCTAATATTGTATCTACACAAGATGCCACAAGATTTATTAGTAGAAAAGGAGTAGCGACTCAAAATATGATGGCGATATGCATTTTTGAGATGCAATTTACCTTCGTGTTAGCGTAATGAGAAAGTACAACTCATTATGCCAAAATATTCTGACAAGCTTTGTGAGGAAAATTTTAATTTTTTTAAACTACCACCTGGTAAGCATCTTGAAACTTTCTATGTATATAAATAATTACTATGTCGATGAATTTTTTGGAATAATATATATTTATTAACTATTGTAGGTAAATATTATCTATCGATAACTTAGCTGGAGAAGAACATGCTCAAACAATTGATGAAAAAAGCGTAAGATATGTATTGAGTTTTAAGATTGTGCTCAGATAAGAATTACATTAGTGCAAAATAAAAATTAATTTCATTGAAAATATATTAAAAAAATAAAGTAAGTAGTCTAATATCTTTATAAGCAATTTTACAACTCAACAACAATATCCATTTAAAATATAGTTTTGTCTGAAAGTATATCGATCTTCAACTATCATAACGTTGTAAATATTCCGCATCTTGCAAGAGGAAATGCTATGTCTAACACGAGTCCAATAATTTGAGTGGTATGTCCCGATTTTTTTTTCCTTTGCATAAAAAATTCCAAGACTAGACTAGAACTAGAAAGATTTATTTGCATAATAGAACATAATGCAATAATAACTATGTCAGAATTTTTTTTCTTCTAAGATGAAGATTTTGAGTCCATAATTTTTTTTAATATCCCTTTATATTTAGACATAATTTCACTATTAATTTAATTTTAAGTTGACAATTGGAAAAATATATATTTCTCAATAAATATTAAATATTAATATATGTTTAATGGCTCGTTTTAAATACTGGAATAATGTTAATCAATTTAATTATTGTAGGACTAATTTAGATTCTTACATTAACAAAATTCTTACAACACATATTCAACACTATTTTATTTCTAAAGGTCGAAATTCGTCATGATTAAATCAAAACACTGATTATTGATGATATTGATAAATCAATGATAATTGTGATCAGTAAGTACGCCTACCCACCCATATAATAATTAAAGCGGTTTCAAAAAATTCCATCTGTATGCCAAGCAAACGTAACCAACGTAAAAAAAAAAAAAGGAAACCGAACAGCTTGTCATTTACTCGAGTTATCCGGGCAGCCCAATCCACAGGATCTTTCCAACTCTGAAGACAAAGCGAGCACCTGCCCGAACTGCCCGAACCTAAGAACTGGGAACTACGGGCAGCGAGCCACTGAACCTCACTTCTCCTTCCTCTCGCTCACAGAAGCTCGCTTCATCATCTCTCTCTCTCTCTCTCTCTCTCTCTCTCTCTCTCTCTCTCTCTCTCTTTATATATCTCCCCTCTCTCTCTATCTATCGTTACCATTACGATCACGATCCAACGGTCCAAAATGAATGGAACTGCTCTCCTCAGCTTCTGCACGCTCTAGAACCCTATCCCTCCAGATCTGCTCTCTGCTCCTCCAGATCTCTTTTCCAGGTGCACGTTATTTGCTAATTATTCCCATTATTTGCCCTTATTATTCCTCTTTCCTTTTTTTAAATCTAAGCTTCTTCTAATAAAATTCAGAAATCTATAAAGAGAAGCTAAAGTGCAGATCTAACGGGCTTTAGTTCGTTTCTTAATTTTTCGCAGGTTAAGTTAGTACTTAATTTCCCTTTTTTTCCTCCTTTGGAGGATGGAGGCGGCGTACAATAGCTACGGCTCGATGACGACCGCTCTAGCTAACGATGTGCTAATGTGCGCCGGTGGTGCGTTAACGGCTCTCCTCGTCACGGCTCTGGTCAACGCCCACTTTGTCGCCCTGGTATATTTATACATCTCAATATCTTTACAGCCTCGAATTATTTCCTTCCATTTTCCTTGTGATTTATTTTTGAAACAAATAAAATTATAATTCTCTGCATGTAAAATATTATATTTTTATGACAAGTTTTCTTTAGTTTCTTAGATTGCGTTAGTCTGAAGCCTAGAGAAGTTGGATTCTCTTGTCTAAGTTGTGTTGTCTTTTTCCCCTTCCTTTTCTCCTTTTAGTTAGCTTGCCAGAGTTTTGCCTGGTCTTTGGTTTTTAGGTACATATAAAAGACAAAACTAAACGAAAAGATCTTTCCGTGCTAACTTGCGCCCCTTTTTTTTCTCTCTCCTTTTTATTAAATTTATAATATCCCTAATCTATCCAAAATATATAGCTTCCCAGTTTCATCCCCGATATATCCGGCCACCGCACCGAGTTTTGATTTTTAGTTTTTTTATTATAGAAATTTTCTTTTCAGAAGCCCTCGTTTGGTAGGTAGATTACACCAATTACTTTTTTTTTAATACATTAATTTACTTGTGTAACAAACTAGTAATAATAGATAAAGAATAGGAATCTGATCGCATTTTATAAGAAAATTATTTTTAACTTTTGATATGTGGCATTCATCATTTTAAGTTATTAAAATTAATATTGTTTTCAAGCACACACGGAATGACAACCATTTTCACTCATGCTTATCCTTATTTTTCAAAATGAGTGTAATTCCAACTGGGAGTCCATATAAACGCACCAATCTGATAAATTAAATAAATCCCTGATTCCTTATTCCTTGGAATTTATAAAAAGTTTTAACCGAAATTATCAAGGGACTCCCGATATTCTGATTTTTTCGAGTGTACCTACGTGGCGGACTTAGGAACCAGCTTTTAACTGGAGCTAACAGCTCTGGCTTGGATTCCGGTCTGGTCGCCGCACGTGTGGGGCTGGCCATAGCACGCGTGACACAAGGGGTGTTTGTTCGCACGTGTAAAGTCAATCAGATTGGTCTTTTTTTTTTTAAGAGAAATCAGATTGGTCGTTGGGTTGGTGGATATTCCATTCTGGAGATGCTCTCAGATGATTGATTCCACAAGGCCGACGACTACACGTGTCATCACATGGTTTAGTCATAACAAATCCCTCGTCATATTACCAAAAAAGCTTCGTGATAATCGATAACCTTCAACTAAATCTTGGTCGGCCTGATAAATCTGATTAAATCCGTAGATAAATAACCTCTCTTTGTTTATATGTATAATTAATAAATATTATTAATAATTCTGACGATTTTTTAGGAGACGTTTATAGACTATTCGCGCTTGATTGAGAATTTAATTTACTTGCGGGCTTAGCGCGGGAATATTTTTCTCTGAGATGACTGTCTGGGAAAAGAATAACTTTTCTGTTGGTGACGTCAATCATATCTCTGATAAAAGCAGCAAGTGAAAAAGCGAGAATAGTCCTATTTGTTCCCTTTTTTTGGAGTTAGATTTTGGTCAACCTAACATGAGATACACATTTGTGATGGTTGTTTCAGAAATCAGTTGGGTCGTTGCTGAACAACCAGCCTAAGATGAAGGGTGATGACGTGCAAAATGAGTTGAAGCCAATTGATGCTGTCGACGATGATGATGATGATGGAGACGAGAACGAGGGAGATGGCGAGCCTGGGGAAGATGAAGATGAGCCTTCAGAGGAGGGAGAGGACTTCGACAAGCACCAGAATAACAAGGATAACTCGAAAAAGGCTCCTGGGGGTGGAGCTGGCGAGGCAGAGGAAAATGGGGAAGGAGAAGACGAAGGTGATGAAGATGGTGAAGATCAAGATGATGATGACGAAGATGACGATGACGACGACGACGACGATGACGGTGGAGAAGAGGAAGAGGAAGATGTAGAGGAGGTCGAGAATGAGGACAAGGAAGAAGACGAAGAGGAAGATGAGGATGATGAATCCCTCCAGCCACCAAAGAAGAGGAAGAAGTGAATCAGGGAGGCATTGAGCTTCCTCACATCCGTTATCTCCCAATCTTTATCTAGTTAGCAAACGCGGCTTATTTAGGACACAAGTATTATGTCTAATTTACAATCCTTTCTTGCATGAATCGAGTACTCGAGAATTATGAGCTTCGGCAAATGTAATTCGAACCTTGGTGATGATCCAACGACACTTCCAATGGATTTTCCTTGGATAAGTATCACATGGAGAGTTTAGTTTCTCATACCAACTCTTCCTCGTATAATGTATCCGACTTCTTAATGAATTGGAAAAGGCATAATTCTGAAGCTGTGAAGCAGAGCCAACAATTACTTTAAAGAAATGTTGAACTAAGCCACATGTTTAGGATGATCTCAACCTAGGAACTATAATACTTCTTCTATATCATATCTTTGAGTGTGTAACTGCAATTATAGAGGATTCTCAACCCACAAAACCTAACATCTCCCTGCCTTCCACTTTCCGTCGAAACACAAGATCCATGAGAACAACCCAAGCTACTAGGAGGAAGAAATAATTTTAACAGGCAAAGCACAACTGAAAATCAACATGCCCATGGAAATGCAAAACAAAGGTTCCGAAGGTCCCAATGAACAACAACTATCCGGAAACCGAAAAAGATACAGGTGAAGACCAGACGCAACAACAAGAAGGGATTAAAAAACAAGGGAACCTTAGATTTGTTGAAGGCTAGTAAACGGATTCTTTGAATGATAAGGACAACAAAGTAACACTAATTTTTAGTATAAGAAACAGAAGCCAAAGCTTGATCAACTTCTCATCACTTCACATTTTTTTTTCCAAAAAAAGTATAGATATAAGTGTCCTATATTCGAGAAATTGCACGGACTTGAACAAGAAATGACGCAAAAAATACAAAGTGAAGAAAGGGCTAGAAAAAGCTGCTTGGTGCAATGACCTAGTTAATAAGTAGTGGGGGGAAACACATCCCCATACACAAATCGAAATGCCTTTTCTATCCACAACTAACTTCAAAAATTATAAATGGAAGAACAAGGATTTTTAATTTGGAGAACACAATCATGAACCCGAACAGCAACGAGAAACAAATATTCAACAGACATAACAACCAACCCCTGAAAGTGCAATACGAAAAGCATTAGCACCACAGAGAAGAAAGCAGCAGCTATGTGAAAACAAAAGCACTCTGCATTATAATAAGTTTGGTTTGGTTTTAGGCAGCAAGATAAGCAAGACATCAGAGCATAGAAGCGTTTTCCAATGTACAGATAAAACAGCTCAGAGAGCATTTTCTAAAGCAGAAACAGCTCAGATTTCTCAACCATTTCATGGTTATCAACAGTTACGAACAAAACCCTTCAAAAAAAGTAAAAACAAAAGGTAAAACAACAATTCTTAGATAAGAGAAAAGGAACTGCAAGCCTTTGCTCTTGATATTCGATGTGGATTGCTGTGATATTTCTTGATTTTGAAATTTTAAAACATTTCCCCTAGTAGATGAGAAGAAAAGAGTCTAGGTATGATTATCAATAAAGGAATCAATTCTTGCTCATAATAAGAATGATATAAGTGCAACTTTATAAACTCAGAAAACAGTATTTCCCAGTAATAGAAAGAATACAAAATTCAATATTAGATATAACATCCAAAAGTAGCAAAATTTTGGCACAAGAAATCATGCTGGTCAAATAAAAGGAAAATTCAATATTGTGAGAGAGGCAAAAATCATGGATACTTCCCAGATGAGTGCTACTCTCCATCTCAGCACCATTTGGCTTTCCCATGATATGTCATGAAAGATTTTGAAATTCCACAGGAAACCTTTTGGGATTGTTGTGCCCATATGAAATCAATGAGCACAACTAAACATGCTCTCTTGCAAATGTAGCAAAATGAAAATACAAAATTATACAAAATAAAGAGTTGTTATCCATCATGGAGCTCCGCACCAACTCCAGATAAATCAATAGAACAAAGGCAGACAACTAGAAATAAGTGTGCACCAGCTAGAACCTCAATAGGCACACCTAGGCCGTCAAGAACTTCTCACAAGGCCTTACCCCGAAGGGAGCCCAGTGATATAAGTATAGCAGAAATTATATTTAAATACATATACATACATACATATATATATATATATATATATATATATATATATATATATATATTCTCAAGTATGATGTAAACATACTTTTTAGGGCCAAAAGGTGATAAATCCTCAATCAACAAGCTACCGAAATACATTGATTATGATGCCAATTCATTGATGATTGATCATCAAAAGCCAGAGGAATAAAATGCCCCCTTAAAAAATACAACCACATAGTCTTGATAAGAGTATAAAAAAAGACGCAACAGGCCATTCACTGAAAAACAATAGAAAGGTAAAAATGCCCATCACAATTCAAAAATTAAAAAGGGGAAAGCTTCATATAAAACAAAAATTGTGAAGTCCACAAAATTAAAAATGACAGCAAGAGGGCACTTTAAAGTAAAAAGAAACATAGTCCAAAGAACGTAAACAGTTAAACAGACACCTTACTAAACTATAACAAGTTTTTAATACTACAAGAAACCAGCCCCACCACAAACTTGTCAAGCAGTAGACCAAAAACCTCCTTGGTCATTTTGCCCAAGGTATTTATTGAGCATCCATTCTCAGGCCCAGCATCAAATAATCTGCAAATGTGGAACCCAAATAAAAAAAAATGAAGTCAACACCTCATTCATCACCAACCTCCTGGAAGAAAGATCTTCTCCTTGACCATAAACTTTCAAATTAAAAAGTGAAGAATGAAGGCCATCTAAAACAACGAAAAACCAACAGTAGATATAGGAAAAGGAAGGTATCTGGTATCAATATCAATAAGTAAATCATTGATGGTATGCTTTTTGGTCCTAAAACAGCCAATAGGTTCAGATGCTCTTTGACCAAAAGAAACGGTTTCCATCTAAAACGAAAAAAGTTGGGAGACACTGAACAGTAAACAAGAAAAGAAAAGGTTTTCCACGGTTACTTGGAACTGTCTGTAAAAAGTGATATGATAGTGGGGTTGGAAGACTATCAGAATATTTATACATTTGACTAAAGCATCAGAGCAATTTAACTTTTGAACTGCGAATTTTGAAGTCAAATCAGTAAAAATGGCACAAAAAAGGTTATCCAAAAATAAAACAGAAGCAAGAACCAACAAAAGGTGAGTGCAAAAGCAGTAGGGTGGACATAAAAATTCCATGATAAATGAAAATACTGTTTAGCCAAAAAATGAAATTAGTCTGGGCAATGTATACTGATACACATCGGTTGGAAGCATAAAATATAAACTATTTTCAGGTTACCAATCAATTAGATGTATGGAAAATGTCATGCGCACAAAATTGTACAAAAATGCAGCCGGAACATGGCCTTGCATTCAATCTCCAAAGACATGTACGCCATTATGTTTTGAAAAAATATAGATACCAAATATTATCAGGAAACAGATTACATTAAACGTAACAAAACTTATAAGCAAATGTGACAGTTGTTCTCGCTACTAGATTATCTAACCAGAACCATCTGTAGTTCAATGTCTACAGGTACTTATTTAAATGACACAGAGACAAATGTCTTGTAAGAGTAAATGAAAACGAAATATAGCAATAAAAGGCTGTAAGCAATGCTAAGTCAAAATGGGATGATAGTCCAGAATTCAAAATACAAAGTTTCATAAATTTGAAGAAAATCAGCTACGGAGAAAAAGATTTAGAAGACACCTGTGTAATATAAGGTTCTCTCTCTCTCTATATATATATATATATATATATATATATATATATATATATTACCACAGATAAGATATGGAGTAGTATAAGACTTCCTAACTGAAGATATACTAAGCATATGCACCTTTTGCATCAGACTGAAATTAGATTTGTTTATGAGGAAACAAGCTCCAATTTTTATTGATAGGTCAAGGAAATCAGAATTTGTTTAAAGCATTTTTCAAAAGGAGACAAATTAGACTCTACTGCACCTAAAACACAATGTGACTTGCAGGCTAAACTTTGCCATCAAAGGATTTAAAGTCCACTCCTAATTAACTTTTATGTCCTAAATGATATGTTCCAATTCACATACTAGCCACAGTTCTAAACAAACTGGCAGTTTAGCAAGACTTAGAAAAACTTGTGTAAGCTTTAGGTTAGCAAAAATTATACCAACAGACGATAAGAATAACTGTAAACGCACGAAACCTGAGCAGCCCACAGATGATTGGACGAAAAGAATTAAGGACACAATAATAGAAATCAAGAGTCATGAACCATACCACATACGAGAAGGGTACTCAGGGAAATGGAAAACCCGTCCCATAGCCTCTACCCGTCGTTGGTGCTTGCCCCAATTGCATGCTTGGATAACTATAAACACTTGGCAAGCTCTGCCCGAACCTATAACCTCCAAGAAGGTTTTGACTTCCCAATCCCAATGCTCCAACTTGACTCGGCCCCATCATACCTTGACTATACCCGGCTAGGGGATTAATCATGGCACTACTACTACCATCAGCAGCAGAAGCCGAATTCCCCATCAATCCACTATACCCGGCTAGGGGATTAATTATGGCATTACTACTACTACCACCAGCAGCAGCAGAAACTGAATTCCCCATTAATCCACTATACCCGGCTAGGGGATTAAGCCCCGAGTGCCTTCCGAACATGGCTAAGCTCTGGGCTGCGGCCATTGCAGCCAACATCTGCCCCTGTTGCGCCGCCTCGGGCTGCAACGACACTTGCTGCTGCTGTAGCTGCTGTGGCTTGAGACTACCACCAACACCAACACTCTTGCTTGTCCCGTCCTTGGCTACTGAACAATGCAATTGCTGTCCTTCAAAAACCTTGCAAGGCTCCTCCAATGCCTTCCTCGCCCCCTCCACCGTCTTATATATAAACAATGCATACCCTCTCGACTTCCCCGTCAGAGGATCGAACCCCAACGGCCCTGCCTCGAGTTCCCCGAACTTCGAGAAGAAAACCCGCAACCTCTCCTTCTCCACCGTCTTCCCAACATTGCTCACATATATCTTCCTCGCCCCGACCTCCTCACCACCCTCATCCAGCGCAGGCGGGGCTACTGGGTTACCGCCACTGTTTGAGGGCCCCACGGAGGCCAGCTGCCAGCTCCAGAGGCGGTTATTAACCATCCTCTTCGGATCCCGGAGTGCCTCCTGAACCGCCCGGCTCGTCTTCAACGTGATGAAGGCGTACCCCTTTGCCCGGCCGGTGGTCTTGTCGGTGAGTACCTTGCAGTCCTCGACCTCCCCAAAACCCTGAAACTCAGAGACCACCATCTCGTTGGAGGCGTTCCACGGTAGCCCGTGCACGAACAGCTTCCGTTTGGATACGTCCAGGTCGGCGAGTCGCGCCACACGGGCACGCAGCGGGGGGCTGTCGGAAGCCGCGGAGGAGATCAGGTCGATGAGCTGCTCCCTCGTGAGGGTCTCCAGGAGGGCAGGGATTTCCGCCGGGTCGAAGTCGGGTTCGGAGATAGGGGACGAAGCGGGGGGTTTCGGGTTTTTGAGGGATTTAGTTTTTTTCTTAACGATTTTCTTTTTTATTTTGGGAGGCGTCTCGCCGGAGGCGGCGGGGTCCGATTTGACGGTGGTTTTGAGTTTCTTGTTATGGGTTTTCGCCATCGGACAGGCGGCGAGGTCGGTGGTGGCGCTAGACTAGGGCTTTTCTTTCCGATGGAGTCGAGTCTCTACCACTCGCACTATTACGGGGCAACAGCAGCCAATACCCCTTTTTCAGTTTTTCTTATAAGATTAAAAGAGGGAAGAAAAAATTGATAAAGGAAAACAAGTAGAATAGAAACCAATAACATGGCAACGTTTACAATAAGCAAGAGTATAACAAACCTAATAACACTAAAATATAGATTATAGTTAGATAAAAATAAGTGCAAATTACCTTAGTCCCTAGTTTTAACTACAATATCCTCTGGGGTTTTTGTTTTTTGAAAAATTATTTAGTCGTTCCTGTATTTTAAAAAAATATTGGTCTCGGGTCCTTGGTTAACTTCAACACCTTTTTATTATTTCTTTTTAATGTAAAATGACTATTTTACCCTTCACAAAAAGACAAAAATACCACTCACTCTATTACGGGGCAACAACAGCCAATACCCTTTTTTCTGATAAGATTAAAAGAAGGAAAAATTAGGCTAAAGTCCCTCTACTTTGGTCATTCAACCTTTTTAATCCCTGCTGTTTCAAAACTACTCTTTTTGTCCCTACTGTACAAAATAACATAGACGTTTAGTCCCTAAAAATTAATATAATTTTTTTCTATGACCATTATACCCTTTTTGAAAAATACCCGAATCGAACCAAAACCCAATCCAACCAGTATCTAACCGCCATGACCCTTTACTCCTTCCCCAACGCCGGACCGGAGAGTGACTTCCCGAGGCCGAAGCTGGAGACAGAGTTGGCCGCACCCCGGCCGTTCAAGAGTTGGCAGCGTGGGATATAACGGTGCTTGGGTCAGTACGACACCAAAGCTGTCTAAAGCCACGGTTGAGGGTGGAGCGCGGCTATGCCATCACCGACGATGGAGCCGGCACGGTGCACCGTAGTGATGGATAGTGGAAGAGCTCTGGGGAGCTGGAAATAGAGGGGCAGATGCGTAGGATAGAGTCCAGCCTCATGAGGTGGCTGTCCGGGCCTGTAGAAGCCGGGAGTCGCGGCATACAGGCTGGGAATCCTCAACTGCGAGGACAGAAATCTGGGTTTTGGGACCCCAACAATTTCTGACGGCGAGGAGTGCGTGCTAACAAGCCAGAACATCGTCGGAGTGGAGGGGAAGCGATTCTGGAGGAGACTTGGGCCGGTGCTCCGTCGACATTACCGGGATTGAAAGTGAGAGGGTGATCGGTAGGGGACAACGCGGGCAGCACATCTGGCAACATCTGGAGGGGGAAGCTTGATGTGGGAGGCTGCATCTGGGGTAGGCGGAGCTCGTGAGTGGGTCCGACCTGCCCGACGTGGTCCAGGGCCACTGGCGATGGCGGAAAAGGTCCAAGAGGCGGGCAAAGGGGGTTTTCGAATCCCAGTAGCTCAGCAGCGGTGATGACCCTCGGAAGGACCGCCTGAGTGTACTGATGTTGGATCTAGTGTCCAATCATCGGGGTGGAGATCGGAGCAGCGGCGTTGGGCGGTGTTGGTTGGAGTTTGGTTAGAATTGATTTGATTGGTTGGATTGAGTTTGGTTTGATTCAGGTATTTTTCAAAAAGGGTATAATCGTCATAGAAAAAATTTATGTTGATTTTTAGGGACTAAACATCTATGTTATTTTGTACAGTAGGGACAAAAAGAGTAGTTTTGAAACAGCATGGATTAAAAATGTTGAATGACCAAAGTAAAGGGATTTTAGCATAATTTTCCCTTAAAAGAATGGAAGAAAAAATTGATAAAGAAAAACAAGTAGAAATAGAAACCAATAACATGGCAACATTTACAATAAGCAAGAGTATAACAAACCTAATAACACTAAAATATAGATTGTAGTTAGATAAAAATAAGGGCAAATTACACCTAGTCCTTAGTCTTAACTACAATCTCCTCTTGGGTCCTTGTTTTTCAAAAAATTATTTAGTCGTCCCTGTATTTTAAAAATAATATTGGACTCGGGTCCTTAGTTTACTTCAGCACCTATTTATTCATTTTTTGTCATGTAAAATGACTATTTTATCCTTCACAAAATGACAAATTTTATCTTATTTTTGTCTTTTTATGAAGGATAAAATAGTCATTTCACATGACAAAAAATGAAAAAACGGATGCCCAAGTCAACTAGGGACGGATAAATCATTTATGAGAAAGGAGAGATCTGATAGGAGAATTCGATTAAGATCAGGGAATATGGAGTAATTTGCCCTAAAAATAACTATCTTGATCTACGTGCAATTTTAGATATAAGAAATACCAAAAGTTTAATAGTATATAGTTTAGTTGCCAAAGAATATGGTAAGCCTTTAAAATATAAAATAATTACAAAAATAGTTGAAAATAGAACTATGGCACTAACTCATTATTTATAATCAAGAGGGACACAATTTATAGATTTTGTAGGAATTATAGTATAAACTGCGAATTACCACAAGTAAATATAGCACCAGAAGTTACTAAAAGTACAGATTTTTTATTAGGAATTAATTTTATTTGCTACCTAAATGGAAGTATTCAGTAGCCAGAAAATGCATCACTCTTAGCAAACACGTTTACTCTTTCCGAACAAATAAATGAATAATTATATACAAACATCACAGTTCACGCGAAAGCGTGGTGGACAACCTAATTTTTAAAAGTTTCTTCACAAAAAGAAGCTCATATTGAAGCTCAAGCCTACCAAATGTTAGGAATAGATTTATCCTTAAATTTAGAGAAGGGACCAGAAATACAAAATAGCATAAACTATCATATTATACATACTATAAAAACTAGGATTCATAGGAGAAGATATAACTAAATGTAAAATCAAATACATAGCAAAAATCCAAATCATAAATCCCGACACTAGAATAGTTAAAGCCAATATTGACTACAGCTCGCTCGATAAAGCAAAATCCCAAAATCAAATTACTAAAATGTTAAAACAGAATTTAATTAGAAGATCAAAAAGTCCACATAGAAAGGCTGCCTTTATAGTTAGAAATCATAGCGAAGTTAAGAGAGGGAAAGCTAGAATAGTACATAATTATAAAAGATTAAACGATAATACCATAGATAATGCTTATAATATTATAAATAAAGATAGTCTCATAGGATTAATCCAACAAAAGAAAATCTTTAGTAAATTTGATCTTAAGTCATGATATAATCAACTACAGTTAGAAGAATGGTTCAAAATGTCCCGAAGGACATTTTGAATAGAATACAATTTTTCAAAGAATGCTCCAGTAATTTTTCAAAGATTTATGGATACAATTTTCTTAAAATATAATTTTTGTCTAGTTTATATCAATGATATAGTTGTAGCAAGTAATTCAATAATTGAACATGAAAAATATGTGAACTTACTATTTAATGAAATAGAGAAACATAGAACTATAGTAAGTAAAAGAAAGATGAAACTCTATAAGAGAAAAATAGCTTTCCTAGGTCTAGAAATAGGAAACGAAAAAATAGAATTGCAATCACATATTGCAAGAAAAAATATATTAAATTTTCCAGATAAACTCGTAGGACTAAAACAGACACAATCCTTTTTTGAAATACTAAACTAGGCTAGAAAATTTATTCCAAACTTAAGCAAGCAAGTAGAACCACTATATAGCAAAATATCTAAAAATGGCGAGAGAAACTTTAATAAGAAGATATAGAGCTTGTTAAAAGAATTAAGGAACAGATCAGAAAGATTAAACCACTAAAGCTACCTCTAACTACAGCTATATAATAATAGTTAACTTTCAATTCGCCCCTGACCATCAAATGAAATGTGAATAACCCGTTCTCTTATATTTGAAAAAGGACCGCCCGCTTTGTGATGGTCGCAAAGAAGGATGGGGCATAGTTATGATCTGCAAACCAAACAAATATACAGATAAAAATACATAAAGAATAGCAGCTTATGCCAGTGGAAATTTTAAAGTAGGTCAAAATTAGAACAGCTTAGATTTCGAAACACAAGCATTAATTAATGCTTTAGATAAATTTAAAATATATCTACATAATGAATTTACAGTAGAAATAGACTGCGAGGCAATTGTAAAGTTTCTAAAAAATGAAAATTGCAAAAAGATTAATAGAACAAAATGGATAAATTTGCAGAATTTAATAAATGATAATGGGTACAAATAAATTTTGAGCATATCAAGGAAAAAAAATACTAGTTTAGCAGATTTGTTATCTAGAAATATTACTAAAATATTTAAATGATGCTGGAAATGAAGTAAAGAGTGATAACCCCAAGGAAATGGAACAGATAAAAAAAGACAAAGGACCACGGGTTTAGAGCCCTACATTTCCATAGACAAAAACATAAGATGTCCAAAATATAATAGTTGTAGAGGAACAAATGAGCATTATTTATAGAAACAACTTGGTCATACCCTTTAGTGAAAAAGGATCATCATTTTCAAACCCAAATACACAAAGAGACAAACTCCCTTTTAAAAAAGATACAAGTCAAGGGAAAATTAGATTTGGCACGATATAGTTATCAGAATTCCCTGAAGTAGGAAATAGAAAATTTAAACCATTTCTTGATTTAAGCATAGACAGAGTACAACAATGCCTCCTATAAAACATATGACACACACAGACCTTTGGCACTGCTACCAATTCAAAAGTACAGTGCCTTAATGACTTGAGTATGTATTTTTTTTGAAAATAATCCGAAAATACACAATTTTTTTCTTCTCATTATGTTATATACAGAGGCCTAAAGATAGGAGTATTTAATAGTTTTAAAGCTATACAAAATTATATCCACTGTGATCCACAAATTTTTGTTGGATATTATAGCTTTTTTGAAGCATTAGAACAAGCTAGGGCCAAATTAGTCCCAACCTTTTACGTTGAACCAGAAACAGTCTAACAATACTTCTAGGTTGCTCAAGAAGAACCAAGCCAGTTCATAAGCTGACTAGAAGAAAGAAACTGACAGCTTGAGGAGCAGGTTCTCCCGATCCAACAATAGACTAACCAACAACTAATTTTCTTGGAAAGAAAGAAAAACAAAGCAAAAATACAAGTAAAGAAAAATGATGAAATAATGCTACTTATGGAAAAAGGGTACCCAGCTAAATGGCTCTACAGAAGACCTCAGAAGACATTGAGTAGAGTCAAAGCCAAGCTTGTAGAATCACAAAACCTAAGAGATGCTTTATCAACTTAAAGGCAAGACTCTTAGATTTGCCAGCCCAAAATATCCTCTGTTATGACCCTCATAAATTATATCTTAGTCGAGACCACTAGATTCGACCTTTGGTTGTTTTCGAATTGATCGGTCTTATAACCGTGTTGGTTAAAATCGTCGACCTTTGATTTATTTTGTTTCGATTGATGTTAGAACCGTTGTGATGAATTTGTCGACCTTTGGAGGAATAAGTATAACTTTTTCGTATGAACTTTAAATTGGATGAATCCAAGTTGGAAAGATCCATAACACATTGGTCTACGATTTTTGTGATTCGGGTTTTGTGATTTGAGCCTTGTGTTTTGGAGTTTTGAGTGGGTTTCGGGAGGGTTGCGATTAATAGGCTTAGTTCGTCGACGTTTGGTAGAAAAATCATAACTCTCTCATACGAACTCCGAATCAAGCGATTCCAAAACGAATAGATCTGTAAGACCTAGATCTATAATTGTGATTTTTTTCAGACCTGGCGATCGCAAGAATTTTTGGCGGCCACCAGAAACTTACAGGGAAAAAAACGTGGCGGGCGCCAACTTTCTTTGCGGCCGCCAACAAATTACAGCCCTGCACACTTTTCTTAGAAAATTCATAACTTCCTCATACGATCTCCGATTTGAGTGATTCCAATTTGAGGATGTTTGTAACATCCAGTACTGCAACTTGGTTAAGAAAGTTTTAATATTTGAAGATTTATTAGATGGGATCATTTGAGAGTTTTGAGTGCTCAGTTTTAGGCACGATTCTTATCGGTATTGAGAGATTTTGCCAAATGATGAGCAATGTGACAAATGTGGCTTAAGACTTGATTTGAGGAATTATTATAAGTTAAGAGGGAATTAGGAGTGCTATTAGAATGACTTGAAAGTTTGAGGACCAAAGTGGAATAAGCTTGAGGATAGACTTTCCATTTATGGTAAGTT
Organism: Hypericum perforatum; assembly: GCA_012979155.1. Lineage (NCBI taxonomy): Eukaryota > Viridiplantae > Streptophyta > Magnoliopsida > Malpighiales > Hypericaceae > Hypericum > Hypericum perforatum. The sequence continues at coordinate 127,364 of SOPF01027818.1, forward strand.
TGGGAGAAAATATCTAAGGGAGGTCGTGAGTGGGAATCACTTGTGTCCAGCCATTGAAAATAAAGAGAGAGTGAGAGAGAGAAGAAGAAACGTGGGAGAAGGAGAGGAGAAGAAAGAGAAAGAAGATTTCTTGATTTTGAGGATTGGTAAGTGATTTCTAATTGATGATTCATTAGAATTAAGTGTAGATCTATTCAATACCTTGAATTAGGTGTAAGCTTGTAAGGATTTGAGTACTTTATGATTTTAGTTGATTTGGAGTTTAAGAGTTTTGATGGTTGAAATGGATGATATAGTGGTTATAGGTGTTGATCTATGTTGAAGATGTGATTAGAGAACTATTGTATATATTTTGGAAAACCTTAAGTTAAACCTTAATGAAGAGCATATGTGGATATTGAAGTTTGGTTGATGATTTGAGGAGGGTTAATGTTGATTTATGCTTTGATGATGGATTAAAAGACCTTATGCATATTTTGGAGACTTTGTGTGAGAATCCATTTCTAGGGACTTTTGTGTTGATTTCCCATTTCCCATATATTTGTGAAGTTGATTATTTATAGAGAGTTATTCTCTTAATTTAAGGATTGTGGATTGATATTTGGAAAACCGAGGATTGAAAGACATGAAGTGTAGTGCAAAACTCCTTTGAAGCAATTTGCACGACTTGGTGTAAGGTGAGGGGGTTTGTTATGTGATTTGATATAATTAGATATAATTTGGTGAGTTTATCCATTTGAATCATTGTCTCTTAACTTTAAGTGGGTTGATATAAAATATATGATATGATGAGAATATACGTCATAACCGATGTCTAAGTGACATTGGACGATTTCTTGATGATTCATCTTTGGTGATTGTGTGACCATATATGATATACGATATGAGTTGTGATTTGAAATGTTTGATAATTATTTGGAATATGTGTGAATTTGATAAATATGGGTATGAATATGATATAAGGAATAATTGGTACAAGATATCGTACGTGATCAACTAGCCTTGGTCAGTACGTATAATTATGAATCTTTTGTGAGATATCGAGTGATTTATGTTTGCGATGGTATGGCGTACTTATATTTGAGTTGGCTGGATGTTTGAATGAATTTGGATCTTTGATAAGCATCTCTTGATGTTTCTTTGGATTGTGTATGAAATTGGTTATTTGCTTGTAAGTGTGTGATATGAGATACACATTGGTATCTATGATTAGAGTAAGTATTTGAGCTCCACCAAACTCTGCATGATTCGGGTATCTAAGCTCCACCGAAGTCTGTGTGATTCGGCTATGTTTACTATGTATTTGAGCTCTACCGAAGTCTGCGTGATTCGGGTATCTGAGCTCTACCGAAGTCTGCGTGATTCGGGTATCTGAGCTCTACCGAAGTCTGTGTGATTCAGCTATATGTGGATATATTTATGCTCAACAGACTATGAGGAGCGTATCTGTGCTCATTTAATTGGTGTGACACATTAATGTACCATTGTACGATAAGAATATGATGTGATGGGTTATGATACGAATGTTACGATATGATCTTGGTGATTCGGCGGTTCACTTTTATAATGCTATGTGCGACATTTAATATATGTTTGCATATGTGATCAACTAATCTTGGTCAGTATGAATGATTATGATATGTCTCATTATAAGTTATATATTATGGAAACCTACGGGTGATGGTTGAGTTGAATAGGGGAGTGTTCTGTCCGTGATACCAAAATTAGTTGGGATAGTTCTGAGCTCAACTTATGTTATGCTAAGTATGTTCGTCTTTGTCTGAAGTTTTGTTACATGGTTACGAATGACCTTTCGTGAGGTGTAATATTTGGTTATTATTATTATCAATTGGTTATGTTTTTGTACGATGTAATAAGAGTATGTCTGTGGAGGTTTGTTAAATATGTGTATACTTCAATATTTTATACTAAGTATTTCAAAAATACTTACCCCCTCCCTCTATAGGTAATCAAGGTCAGAGATCGTGATATTCGAAGTCTCTAGATGTTTTTCCCTTTGTTCTAGGTCGCTCTGTTATGCATTGTAGGACCTTATGTTTGTATTTAAAATTATGTAAAATATTGTGATATATATGAAATTATGCTTCTGCATTTGTATAAGTTATGTTAATGCTTCCGAAATTCGATTCATTCATTCGTACGAGGCTGGCTGGGTTGCAGCTCATTGATTTAGGTGAGCACGACTCAGCGCCATGTCAGCGACCTGGATTTGGGTCGTGACATCCTCAAACCACTCTTTGATCATTGGCCCGAAGGAGAAGAGTTGCTAAAGAAAAAGATAGAAGCTAGCCATCTGGAAGATCTTATCAACGCCGAGAAAGACCTTGTCAAAATTTACTTCTAGGAACTAGATTGGGATTTCAAAAGAGTTAGCATAATACAGGAATCTTACAATCTGAATAAAAGAATGGTAGGACTTTTCAAGCAACAAGTAGACCTAAACAAGACAAACATGCCCTTTAATTGAATTTTAAACTTCTTCCATATGAGGATGATCAATCAGATGAATTTTAAGCTTGAAGAAGAAGGAGCCATTGAAGATTATCTTGAATGGTTTGGAAAAAAATTCTTCTTCATAGGAAGAAACATGGATTTAAGAAAAAAGATGATTTGTTTCATAGACTCTACCCTTGCCAAGGTAATAGATTTTGTTACAGTATCAGCCAAGAAAAGAATAATTCTATTAACAGATAATGGCTCAAACGACAATATGGAGACATATTCTATTCTTCCTTACAACTTTAATGAAATTGATGATCCTGAAGTCTACAGATTACTACAAGATCCCAGAGTGATATCTACACAAAACAATTGGATCGATATCTTCACCTCTTTAGAGAAGGAAAATATACACAGATCTATAACACAGATGAATGACGGATGATCCTCCCTCATTCTAGAGATGGAAGCCTGATATACAAAGACTGAATCATAAACTTTGAAGAAGAAAAAATGGACACCATCAGCATAGCAAGTGATGATGTCACTATCCCAGAGATACACATAGATTTCTAAAAACATATGTAATGACTTTTTTAAAAGCCATTGTTTGGCTAGAGACATACAGAGATTCCAAAAAATGTATGCAATGACATTTTTCTTAAGCCATTGTTTGGCTACTCTAGACTATAGGCAACAAAGTTTCTTCATAGACTTAGTTTTTTTTGCTTAGACAGGTAAAGCCTGTCAGCCACCTATCTTTGGCCTTATTCTTCCTGATTTTCTATATAAGGCGTCACTCTCCTCCTTGTAAAAAATACCAAGATTTTCAGAGAAGAAAGAAAGTTTTTGTTAAAAAAAAGTGTCAAATCGACGACTGCATAGTTTTTTCGTTGACATTATCCTTTGCAGCTGTCTTCTCCTTCTTCTCACCGGCCATTCCCCCAACTTTCTGGTAAGGCTAGATTCTCCTTGATAGGTTGCTGCGACTGGGGTCCATGGTTCTCGTCCTAATATTTCTATTCCTAATGTTTCCGTTACAAATTCTGGTTTTAATCTTTTTGTTCCTATATGATCATTAGTATTTATGGTCTGATCCATATAGCTTATTTCTGGTTTGTAGAAATCACTAATTAAACATCTTCCATTCATTATATCCGGAACTATTGGTAAATTAAATAGTTCATTTAACTTGTTGTAAGCTTCTTCGTAATTCATTTCTAATTCTATCATACATTCAATTATCATATAATCTACCTCTTTTTGAGTATTTAATCCTGTAAACTTTTTGTTTATTATTTGGTCAAAATTTAAACTAACTTGTTCTGTTTTAAAACTTGCAGTTTCTTCTACTAGTAGACCTTCTAAAATTTTTAGTTCTTCATAATAATTATATCCTATAGTTTCATCTATGTCTAGATACTCATTACCAGTATCATAAATTGGTTGCTCAATATCTGTGTCATTAATTGGTTATCCTATTTCAAAGTTCATTATGTTTAATTTATTTCCGCTATCATCCTCGTTATCTGGCTCTTTTTTTTATATTAATTAAACCTCATGCTATATTCTCCATCTATATTTTCATAAATTATAGATTTTTCTGGGATTAAAATTTTGTCACTATTATGTGAAAGTTCTTTAAGGGACCAGTTTATTTTAACTGGGTCTATCATTTTTATACCTTTACGAGCTAAGTTTTCTATTATGACAAAATAAACTGTTATTACTTGCTTTTCCTAATAATCCTACACTAATTACTAAATTGTTTCCTTTATATGAGTCATTAATCCTATTTTTAAATTCTTCAAATCTTTAACATCTTTTAATATTGCAGGTGAATAATAAAATAATGCACTATTTTCATCCCTACTTTCTATTATTTTTTACATAATTTGTCGTTTCAAGTTGAAACTTTCAACCAATAAATCAAATTCGCCAGTTATACCAATCAAATTAAATAACAAATCAGATTCTAACAAGTCACGCTCACTAGTTTCAATTGGGTCACTCAAATTTAAATTTTTATTCAAATGTTATTGAATTTATCAAATATGGTCACACAATCGAACACATGCATTCATTTTATTTGTTTAAACTACAAGATCAATACATAAAAATTGTTTGGTACTCGATTGAACTTACCTTTAAAATCAAATGTATGTTTGAAGTATGGACAATATTCGTGGAGATGAGAAGATGCATGATTTCTTCACGAAAACCTTCACAAGTTGCCACAATAAATATATTCCCATCAATTATTCAAAAACTTAATTCTGATTAGAATCTGCTCATATAAATTTGAATTTAAGGAAAATTTAATATGAATTATAATTTTCAATTTTACTTTCACATATTACGATTATTGTTTGCTCAGATTTGAACCATGGTTGCCCTACTCGACTACTCCTCCTCCTCCTCATAAATTAAAGTACATTGATTCGTAACTAATTTTAATTTGAATTAACCAAAATATAAATTCTTGTTAAAAAAAAACAAATGGGTAAATTACTCCCAGGTCCCTGATTTATGTCCATTATTGTGGTAAGGTCCCTAGATTATTTGAATTAGATATAAGATCCCTATTTTATAATGAATTAATGTTATTAAGTTTTTGACTGACATCATTAAATTTTTCCATTTTTTATCATAAAATTGACCAAAATACCCTTATTAAAAAAACCATCTTCTTCAACCTCAAGCCAAACAAAAAAACATCTTCTTTTTCAACATCTACACAATCGGAAGAGAATAAACACACCCAAATCTTTCAAATTGCCAACTAATTAAAAAAGCAACAACATCAATAACTGCTTAGGGAGAAGAGAAGCACCAAATCGAAATCGAAAGCAACAACATTCAAATTGTAAATCCCGGCGAGAACGAAGAAAAGGAGCACCGCCTCAACCCTGTCAAAATCACGTCCTCAATCCTTCATCTTCGTAATCACGTTCTCAATCCTTTCAAAATCCTTTTTTATGAATTCACCTTTCTCAGGTGGCCTACCCGCATGAGCACACAATTCTGCCAATCAATCATCCACAGGGTCTAGCTCGGGCCCCACATTCTCACCATCCTCCTTCCTCTCCTTCAACTCCCTCGCAACCACCTCCAAGAATGTAGGGCCCATCTCGGCCAAAGCTTCCTCTAGATACTCCCCAATCAGCCTAACTACCTCATTCCTCATATTCCTCTCGACTAGCCTGCTCCCAATAGTGGGGTCCCACACTGTAGCCTCTAATGCATCAAGGATTTGCTCTGAGATGTCCCCGTTGGCGAGGTTAGAGTTGAGGGTACGAAGGAGGATGGTGCACTTAAGGCACATGTAGTGGGGATGAGGCAGCGCCGTTAAGGAGGAGCTTAGTGATAAGGCAGTCAGGTACAGGTTATTATCAGATCAGGAATTAGGATTGGTCTAGACTACAAAGAGCATAAAAAATAAATGTTTGAAAGAAAAAGAATGCGATTAGATTAGGGTTTGCGGAGGAGGAGGATGATTTGGAGAATGAGTATGCATATTTGGAGGATGAGTGTGATTAGATTAGGGTTTGTTTTTGGTGTTGGTTGAAGATGAAGAAGAAGGACAAGAAGATGATTTGGGGGATAAGATGATTTTTTTATTTCATTATTTAAGGGTATTTTGGTCAATTTAATGACAAAAAAATTAATGAGGTCAGCCAAAGGACTTTTTTTTGTGGAAAGAGATAACTTCATTGATATATAAGAGAACATTACATCATGGAAATTCAAGGCAGCATAATGCAACGACCACACAGCCTTTCCCCGGAACCTTACAAGACAAGTAACCCTAGATGTCACCCCGACCCTAGACACAAAACCTTCATATAAGTACGAAGTTGCAGCCGTTGGCCTCGTTAAAAAACCTATTACAGAAAATCTGCCGCACCAAGAAAAGCTGGAGATAGGAAAAAGAGTGCCAACGATAACACTACAGATAATGAGAAAACAAAACTGTGATCAAGAAAGACACCCTATAAAGTCTGAATATACTAATCAAGAAGGCCCCTCCATCGGAATATCTTGTTCCAAAGTAGCTTGTATTTCTTCTGGAGGCCAAGTGAAAACGAGCATCTCCCAATCTTCAGGAATCGTTATTTTAGCCATCATGTGAGCAACTTGGTTGGTCTCCCTCCGAACATAGCAAATTTGTACCTATCAAAATTGAGCAAGCAAATGTTTGCAATCATCAAGTATCATTGCCAAGTCACTCCTATCAGTAGATGCTTTACTTAACTGTTGTACGACTGGCAAGCAATCAGACTCCAGCAGTACTCTCTCCATGCCTAAGACCCCAGCAAGTTCCAACCCTGTCTTCACCGCTTGGCCCTCTAACAAAGTGGGATGCCGGATATTGGGAAATATCTGCATCACTGCCATCACAAAGTTCCCTGTATCATCCCTTACCATAGCCCCAGTCTGACCACCCCTCTCCATCCCCGTTCCAGCATCCACATTGACCTTCATCCATACAAACTCCAGAAGGCTCTATTGCGTCGTGCCAGTTAAAGCACCATTGCTTACTTTCACGCACTGAGTCTCTATAAACTCCTGCCAAAAACGAAAACCCTCTATAAGGATTAGAGGTCTATTGATGACCACCAGTTCTCAAAAGTTAGACGATAAGCAGACCATATAGAGTAATTCCCATCAGAAGTGAGGCTCCACGTGAATACATCAGTCAACCTCTTCGTGCTCAAGAATATTGACCAGATTCTGAAGCTGTCATATTTCTGGTGGCGGATGGGTGAGTAACGCGTAAGAACCTGCCCTTTCCAGAAGTTGCTCGTTCCATCCTATTCTGTCCATATTCATCAGCTCCGAAACCCACCTATATGTATCCATCCCCGGTCGGATATATTTTGGAATACCCGACGGTGAACCCGATAGCCATCTATCCTCCTAGATTCGGATTTGACTACCATCGCCTATACGCCATTCCAATCCCACCTTTAAAAGAGGGAGGCTAGAGTGTATACTTCTCCACGTGTAGCTACCTCTAACATCAGCCACCGTGTCCCATAAAGATAGGCATGGAAAATACCTGCTATTTAAGATTTTTGCAGTGAATGACTCTGGAACAGTAAGTATACGCCAAGCTTGCTTAGCTAGCATAGCTTTGTTAAAATTATGTAATCTCTGAAAGCCTAGACCTCCTTCTTATTTCGGGCATCACATTTTCTCCCAACTTCTCCAGTGTATACTATTTTTCTCACCCGACTTACCCCAATAGAAGTTGCACAACAATTTTTCAATCCGTTCACATGTACTGATCAGAATAAGAAAATAGCTCATAACATAGGTCAGAATGGATTGAAGGACCAATTTAATCAAGACCTCTCTGCCAGCACGAGACAGAAAACGAACCTGCCATTGCTTGATTCTTTCATGAATTTTGCTCTCCAAATGGTCAAATACTACACGTTTTGATCGGCCAATGACTATCGGCAAGCCTAAATATTTATCATCCTCCCCTCCACCTCGCATACCTACTATCATTCTCAATCGAGGTGCCTCATTATCATCGATATTCTTACTAAAAGACATTGCACTTTTTTCTAGATTAACCTTCTGCCCTAATGCTACATGATATCTTTCCAATAAACCCAGCAGGTACCTCAGTTCAGTTTCAGTGGCCCTAGTAAAAACCAGCGAGTCATCAGTGAAGAATAAATAAGATAGAGTAGGGGCTTGTTAGGAGAATCGAATGCCATGTAGGGACTTAGTTCGTACAACTTCATCTATCAGCGCCCCTAACCCTTCTACGCATAATAGGAAAAGGTAGGGGGATAAAGGATCCCCCTAGCGTAATCCTCGACTCGGACTAAAGAATTCTCCCACCGTACCATTGACATATACTGTATACCAAACTATCCGTACAAACCTCATAATAAGAGCTACCATATGTCTGGAGAAACCCATTGCCAGCATTAGCTCCTCCAAATATGACCACTCCACTCTATCGTAAGCCTTCATCATATCAAGCTTCATCGCACAAAAACTATGGCATCCTCTATTCTTCTTCTTTAGAAAGTGAAAGGCTCCAAACCCAAGTAAAGCTACATCTGTGATAAGACACCCGGGTACAAAGGCTCCTTGGTTAGGCCGAATAATCTTATCTAGATGTAGCTTTAGCCTATTAGCAATCACCTTCGTGATCACTTTCATTACCACATTACATAAACTGATTGGACGAAATTCCGAGCAAGTCATGGGCTACTTTGTTTTGGGGATAAGGGCTATAATAATGTGATTCAGTGGCAAGGGATCCGCACCCTCATTTAGAATGGCCAAGGCAGTTCGCACAAGCTCTGGACCAACCACTTCCCAATGTTGCTGAAAGAAGATTGAGGGCATACCATCTGGACCTGGGGCCCTTGTAGGATACATCTAAGTGAGAGCACATCGAATGTCCTCCACAATATAACTTACTGAAAAAGCCTCATTCATTGTGTCATTCATACGGCAGTCAATCTTATCCGTGATCTCATTAGTTTGCACACCTGAAGAGGAGGTGAAGAGGGCAATATAAAAATTGCGAAACTCCTCCTGAATATGCCCTTCCTCCCACACTACTTCTCCTGTTGATGTAGATATCTCCGTAATCATATTTCTGTGTTGATAGAATTTTGCTTTTTGGTGGAAAAACTTGGTATTTCGGTCACCTTCCTTGAGCGAATCGATTCTTGACCGTTGAGCCCACAGGAGCTCCTCTCGAATTAATAACTCTTCTCATTCGGCAATAACTGTGTTAAGCCAAGCCTTTATTTCAACAGTTAGTGGAGCTTTCAGGAGCTCTGCAATCTCTCCCTCTATCGCACGAGTACGTCACTTAACGTTGCCAAAAGTAGTCCTCTCCTATTCCGAGAGCTTGGCTGCACAAGCTTGTATCCTATCTGTCAAAACCGCCTCCTGTCCTGCCAAATTCCAACCTTCCTTGATTTGTTCCTTTAGCTCTCTATGCCTCATCCACATTGTTTCAAAACGAAACCATTTTTCTCTTTACCCCCTTCCATTTTCCGGATTCGACAAAGAATATGGCAATGATCAGAGCCTATTCTTCGGAGAGCCTCCATGTTAGAAGCCGAGAACATTTTAAGGCAACTTTCAGTAGCAATGCATCTATCCAACTTGTATTCCACGTGGTCACCATCCTCCTGCCCATTACTCCACGTTTAATCAAAGCCGCTCTGTTGAATTTCCTGAAAACCACACTCATCAATAGCAGTTTTAAAATTGTCCATGTGGTAGTTAGGGATGACTCTTCCGCCCTGCTTTTCAGACATAGATGTAATTTCGTTAAAATCCCCCGAGCATAGCCAAGGAAGAGATGACTGCAAATTAAGCTGATGCAGAAGATCCCACAACAGGTGCCTAGCTGGTTCCTCCGGCCAACCATAAAAACCCGTGAAATGCCAAGGCCTCGCTTCGTTGATGATTATATCCATGTGATGTAGAGAATAAGACAGTAACTCAACTTTCAGAGATCTATTCCAAGCCAGCATGAGCCCGCCACTACGCGCTTTACCCATGTCCGCATAATCCACCGCGATGCTGCATTCGAAACCCATCCTCCATCTCACTCTTTCTGCTTCTGAACTTTTAAGTCTTGTCTCGTATAAGAACACTACCTGGGGATGACAGGCTCTAACTAGCCTGCATAATTCTTGAACTGCATGTGGGCTCCCCAGGCCACGACAGTTCTAGCTTAACTGATTCATTACTCCCGGCAGGGTCGCTCCGTGACCACTACCTCCGTATGAGCTTCCATCCTGGCACCTAAAGCTGAGTTAATCCTCTTGCTAACACAATGCTTTTCAAAACTCATTTCCAAACCCTTCCATTTTCCACCAGCTAGATTTTTCATCTGTACTTCCGAATCATGGTCCATTAGTCCTCATGGTAGTCATTAGCTAGCCAAACATAATTATGAGCCCTATTAGTCCCTTGCTCCGGTAGATGTAGTGGTACATAAATACCACTTTTCCTTTTGACCAGTGTTTGTTCTATGTTTCCTTCAGCTTTTCCACCAATAGCCCTGGCATCGCCTCCTCCTGTAATAAACACCTGCTAAATTCCAGTTTCAACCTCATCCATCCCATTGTCCTATTGCACTACAAATGCTCCCTCATACTCCGTGGAATGGAAGTCTGCGTGGCCTCATCAGTCATCAAAGATCTTTTATACATTTCTTCCATTTTAACCTGTGTAGTTTTACGCAACAGAGCTCGTATCCATGGACCAAACGGGGATGGTTGAGCTGGGCCAATTCTAGTCTCTTCGGCCAGTTCACAGTCCTTCTCGATATGTTCCAGCACTATGCAATGGTAGCAAAAGGATTGTAAGCATTCGTATTTGAAGGTGACCTCCACCATCGTACCGTCTCTGAAGCAAAGTTTCTTCCTTGTAAGGAGTCCATGTCGGCTGTCGCACGTCTAGAATCACTATAATACGCATATACATCCCTCGAAGATCCATCTCCTCATCCATCGCCAGGAACTCGCCCAGTATGTCTCCCAATGCCCGAGTCACCAAGATGTCATAACCTCCCAAAGGGAGGTCGTGCACTTGTACCCAGAATGGGACCCTAAATAGTGGAACTTTGGTAGGCTGAATTGATCTCGGTATCGTGGCCAGTAGAACTACACCCCGATCAAAGTGCCACGGTTGATTCATCAACACCTTTTGCACATCCCAGTTATCCTTAAAGAGAAAGAGATAACGATTTCCTTCAATCTCAGACGCTTCCATTCCGTGCCGGGGTCTCCATAAATTCCGCATCATGGTCAGGAAAACTTTCGCATTGATGGATTTCTCCGTCCAAATTGTTCCTACCATGCATAGTTCACCTTGCTCCTCGTGACCATCTTTTAGATCCAGCGAGAGATTCAATACCGATGTGTCCTCTTCACAATTTCTCATGACTATATGCCCTATCTGGGCACCTGTCCTCGTACTTATGCAAAGAGATTTAGGAAAACTGCACGAGCCTCCACCAGTGTAACTTCGTCTATGTCCCTGAAACTGTTACACACTTGTAACACCGTAGACAGGAGCAGGAGCAAACATACCGAATGAATGAATATGTCGTCAAGGTGAATCGAAGAAAAGAGAAGGCACTAAATTTTTTTTAAAAAAACCTAGGAAACCCTAAAAAGAGAGAAGGAACCTAGAAAGAGAGAAAACCCTAGGAAGGGACCCGAGACTATATCTTTCTTTTCTCTTTCTGACGATACAAAGAACGCACAAATCGGAGTCCGAAAGAGGAAGTTATGGCCGTTAGCCAAGGGACTTTAGCCCAATATTTTATTATAAAGGGCAAATTATTCTCAGGTCCCTGGTGTTTACCGAAATCTCCTATTGGGTCCCACCTGTTACATAAATGATTAATCCGTCCCTGGTTTTATTAAAAAATATTTGTCTCGGGTTTTCACCGACCAAATCAGATTTTTTTTTAATTTTTTGTCATGTGAAATGACTATTTTACCTTTCACAAAATGACAAAAATATGATGAAATTTGTCGTTTTGTGAAGGGTAAAATAGTTATTTCACATGACAAAAAATTAAAAAAAAGTCCGATTTGGTCGGTGGGGACCCGAGACAAACATTTTTGAATATAACAGGGACTTAATACTCATTTATGACAAAGGAGGGACCCAATAAGAGAATAATATAAAGACCAGAGACCTGAGGATAATTTGCCCTATTATAAATTAAAGACTTTATACCAAATTTTAATATAACAAGGACTCTATTATAAATTCAAAGATAAATCAAGAAACTAAAAGTAATTTACCCAAGACAAATTGATTCTTGTCCCCCTAGTCGCTCCGATCTCCATTCTCCCACCCGAAGTCTCGAATAATTGAGAACTCAAAACCCCAATTCCAATTCATTGAACCACACTTCTCTTACTAATTCGGAAAATTATAGAACATTATCTATCCCCCGACCTACAAAGAGGGGAAGAAATGGGCGACCGGACGACAGAGTCTTCCCCTCTGGTGCCGCCTCCCTCCGCCGTGCCGGTCCCCGTCGAGATCGACCTCGAGGCGGGCCCCGTCGACCAAATTCAGTGCCGTATCTGCCTCGAAACCGATGGTAAGTAACTAACTTGCCCCTTTTGTGGAAAAGGGTTTAATTGTTTAGTAGTAGAAAAAGATTGAAATTAGGGTTTTGGTTGTTGTTGTTCAGGTAGGGATTTTATAGCACCGTGCAAATGCAAAGGGACGTCCAAGTACGTCCATCGGGACTGCCTCGATCACTGGCGAGCAGTGAAGGTACGTGTTTGTTCGGGGATTCGTTCAAGTGTGTGTTTGTTTGAGCTGAGATTGAGTGGGCCAGTTGCTAATTGGAAGTTTGTTCTTGGTTCGGTGTTGCAAGTTCTTTATTTTGAGATGGATTTTTTGATGTTATCTGCTTGGTTTTGGTTTGTTTGATGTGATTTAGACATGTTTTAGCTATACATTCTTGATCGATCGCTCACATTATGCGGACGAGCTTATTACATTTTGCTGATTGGTCCAGTTTTGCTTATCGATTGAGAGAGAGAGAGAGAGAGAGAGAGAGAGAGGAGCAAATAGACATGTTTGAATTCTTTTCTTTTGAGTTGCTGGACTGTTTTGTGCTCGGTTCTGTAGGCTTGTGTCCTTATTTAATGATGTCGAAGAAGGCATTAACATGCCTAATCTTTATAGTCAAAGATTTGTCATTTGTCATTGGACATGAAGAATGAATTAACAATGCGATAATGAAATTGGTTTTGATGCAAGTTTTTCTTTTCACAATCCATGTTACCTTCGCAATGATTCCCTTTTTAAGTTGTCACGAATAAACATCATGTCACTCACTCACTTGCATGGAAGACTGGCCCACCGATCTGTAATTTCAAATCTCTATTTCACACACAATTGCCCTAGGACATCAGCATATGACAGATATTCTATCTATTGTGCTTTGTCATCTTAATTATGCTTTTTGCAGGAAGGATTTGCGTTCGCTCATTGCACCACGTGCAAAGCTCCTTATCATTTGAGAGTCCATGCTGCAGCTGATAGGAAGTGGCGAACTCTTAAATTTCGATTCTTTGTGACCAGAGATATTGCGTTTATATTTCTGGCTGTTCAACTTGTAAGCAATGAAAATTTTCGCTATTGGATATTGTTGATATCTGACATTCTGTCTGCCATTTCTACCTCTAATGCTAGAGTTTTTATTCATGTGCATTATGTGTAGGTTATTGCTTCTCTTGCCTATTTGGTGTACTTGATTGATTGCTACAACCAGTCTTGGCTTCGTCTAGCCTGGGGCTTTGACAAAGAGCTCAGTTTTTACTACATTTGTGGTAAAACCTCAAGTACCGGAATATTTATTGCAAGCACTTTTGTCAGTATTGTTTGTGGTGACTAACCTTGTTTAGCCTATTAAGCTGATTGTGGTGAAGCAACCAGCCATACTGACAACCACATTTCTTTATATTTAACATTGTGATCTTTCATTGTTTAGATTCTTGCACAAATTGTTTGCATAAGTAAGATCCCTTTCCTTCATAGTTTTAATGGTTTGTGAAGAAAACTGTTTTCATTCTCAAAGCCAGTCAGTCATCAATGAACTTACTGCAAAATTGGGTTTTTTTTTTTTTGCTCCAATACTAACAAATATTTATCTTATGACCACACTGACTACAAACGTCAACCACATTTATCTTGAATGTCCTGTATGAAGTTTTTTGCTCTTAACGTTGTCATTTCTTTTGTTAAAAGAATCCATGAAATGAAAAGGAACAAAATATTACTCTTCTCCTAGGTCATTATAATTAGTTATTTCTTTTTCTTCCATTTTTAGATTTTTTTTTATTCTAGCTCTGGCATGTTCTCATGTGTCGCTTGTAGGAGCCCTTTTATTCTTTGCGTTGCTGGGACTCTCTGGGTGTGTTATCACTTGTTATGATCGAAGGGTGCGCAATGATTTGGCTCAGCCTTGCCGGGAATTATGTCTCTGTTGCTGTCATCCCGGGTAATCCCTTGAGAAAAACTTACTGTAAGCTTTGCCATTGATTGACCACAGTTATCTTATTTGGAGCTATTGGGTTAAGCATCATGTGGTCATATCACAAGGAACTGGCTCCTTGTTATGGTTCCTAGTAAAGAGGAGTATTCTTCAACTTTAGCGAGCCTTTCCTGAGGCTGTTTTCTTCGTGTTAAAGAGAAAGTGGGTGAGGGATAAATAGATTATTGTGATATGTGACTACTAGAGAAAAACATTTTTTATATTAAAATATTTCAATATGCTTAAAGTACTGTGGGTTAGTATAAGTCAAATGCTGGCGTAGAATTTGCATCTATGTATTTTACCTGTTCCCTTTCCTGTCTTTTCTCTTCTTGTTTTGTCGTGCAATCTTTAAACAGAGAGCACTTCTTTGTGCTTTCTGAAATTCTTTAAGAAAGCACTTCGTTCCTTTTCTTACATTTTTCAGTAGAAGCTCTTTTCGGAGCTCAAAGGCTTCCAAAATGGAAAGTATGATGTCTTTCTCTGTATTGGCATGTAACTCCATGTTGAACTTAGTCATTATGCTGAATTAATGAATGAAGCTGACTTTGTAGTTATCAATGTGATCTAATTTTGTTTTTTGATGCAGCCTCTGTGCAGAGTGCCATTTGCCGGGAACATTTTGTTTGTGGACTGACTGTACAACCTGCTTTGAAACTTGTGCAAGCGCTGCTGGTGAATGTGGTTGCCTGGGAGGTGCTGGTGAAGCAGGGCTACCTCTGCTGTTCATAATGGCTCTTATTGTCCTCGGGCTATTTACGGTGGTTGGTATATTTTACAGTGTTTTGGTGGCTACAATGGTTGGCCAACGTATCTGGCAGCGACACTATCACATATTGGCCAAAAGAATGCTAACTAAAGTGAGTGGATGAAGATGTCTTTTTCATAACTTTCTTGGAATGCAATTCTCCCTCCCATTTTTACTCTTTGCCACGACAATTGGGTGCAACTGCTTCTTGCCTTGGCAACCGATTGTTAGAAGACATTGAGTTTTATTTGGAGCAACTGCCATTGATGTTTACATATTCCTAGACCTACACTATAACCGAGCGAAACAATGATATTGTCTTTAAAAAGCCTTCATATTGAGAGCAGGAGTAGGGTGAGGCTATCTATGTCTACGTTTGTGGTAAAGTTTTGAAAGCTATGCTGTTTCTCAGTTAACTGTCTTGTAAACAAATATGTGAATTTTTTTTTAACTTTCCTGACAGGAATATGTTGTTGAGGACGTCGATGGTGAAACGACAGCATCTGATTGGTCTCCTCCTCCTCTCCCGCCGGAGCACATTCAACAACTGAAGAGTTTGGGTCTCTTATGAGTTATTGGTCTGTTTTACAGGCAGTCGCACGAGACAGAAAGATACCTTACGGCAGTGGTTCCCAATTTCTTGGAATGTCGGAATGTACTGTAAGTCCTTGGCTCACACACTTGCAGGGTGGGTAAGCATTGAAAGGAAGGATCTGAGATGTGTAGATTGAAGCTGAAAGTAGTTGGTGAAAATCTCTAACTATAAACCGCCCTTATCGCCACTACTAGAAAATGAATGCTTATATTACTAACTAAAACAAGAGATGAATACTCATCTGTATTATGTCCATAACAAATGGAAACTGCAGAAAGCTATGAATGATGTGAATAAAATGCTTCAACCCTCACGCATGGAACTTATTTTAGGAGATTTTTTTGTTTTAACTTCAGGAAAGAAGTCCATCTCATACGATTTTCTTACAATTCTGCTGATTGTTGCTTGTGACTATGTGCACGACTCGAACAACTTAAGTCTGTGGCTGCTAGTCCATCGTGATGATTTGAACCCAAATATTCAGTTTCTCTTTGATAACAGTAGACAATAATTGCATGCACACTGCGAAAGACAAACCGTTTTCATATGACTGCAATAAACAAGCAAACGTTAATATAAGACCCTCGCAATGACTTGGATCTAGCAATAAGGTTCTCCTCGCGAAAATGGTTGGAGACATAGCATCTTAACCAAGCTGATCCAATGGCATCGTTTGGAATTCCTAGGTTCAAGATTGAAGGAGGCGATCCACCAATGACGATACTTCCGGGTGCAAACTATCCAATGCAAAGATAGCCGGTAAAAACACCGCAAGTTCCTACAAAAAAATGCTTTCCCGGGAAAGTTCTTGGGGATCGGCTTCGTCCATGAACCAGTTTTGAGGCTATAGATCAACAAGGGCCCCTCTGCTTATTTCATGGTAAGTTTTCCACAAGACAACGTTGTTGTCATCATCATCAACACCATCCTAGCCGAATCGCAACACGAATGTCACCCTCAAATTCTGCTATGTTGGGCAACTTCCAAAACTCTTCTTGTTGATGGATTCCAAAGGGCGAGGTCCCTAGTCGAATTGCACATTGTGCACTTGCCACTACCCAGTTGCAACAACCAAAACTTGACTCACATTTAAGACAATTTTGTACCGTTGGACATTCCTACTCAAGCGTATTGTATTCTTCAAGGAGACCAAATCCTCCATGAAAGTCTTGACGGGTAGCCCCCAAGATAGGCTATGGATTATGACGTGATATTTGGTCTTCCGTGTAACGACGCCGAAGATAAAGGTTGGTGAATTACCGGCTATCGATCACGGTCCAAATCAGTTTGGACAGGCACTTAAAACGGACAAGACTTCACTTGCATGGTGGAGAAGATATCAATTACGAGATCTATCTCTTATTTAGTGTTTCAGAATTTTTTTTAAACTCGGTTTTTCCGTAGTATAGTTTTATAGAGACTTCCTTTGCAACTCCTTACTTATAGTACCACAAAATTCAATACCATTTTTCTCTTTCTTTTCATTGTAATTGTTAGCTTGGTTTACTTTTGGCTATGTTTGAACAAGCAATGTATATGGTTTGGGCGAACATATTCATTAGAAAGCAAATTTAATCTCTACGTTTTAAAAAATTCTCAGAACCTATAAACCAGTTTTCATGAGAGCCAATCCACAAATCAATATATTTTTTTGGTGAACGGGATATGACGGAATTAGTGAAGCAGAAAAGGAGACGGATTGTTTCAAATTTTTCACAAAATATTCCCATGTATGATTGAAAAATAGTTTTTTTTCCAAAAAATAAATCAGAAAAATATGAAAAAAATTATCCCCCCGTCTTGTAATTTTTTCATATGAAGTTTTGTTTCATATTTTTTAATATATATGTTCTTCAATCTAATATTACTTGAAGAATATTTTTGTACAATATTTGTTCAAATAAAGAAGATTACCACCGGTCAGTGACAAAATAAAAATCGCTCCTGAAAAGAAAATAGCTATGAAACTCTGACGAATTCAAAGCATGTGTCTTTAAATGTTTAACATGGAACCAGGACAAACGCAATGAGTCGTAGGGAAGACAAGCAGGACGCATCTAGATTCTGGAAGCTTAAAATGTTGAACGGCATAAAATAATATTTTTACCTGAATGAGAATAATTTATTGTAAAACTATGAACGATTAGATTAAAATTAGTTATTTTTATATGCGTAATTATTTGCAGAAATTAATACACCTATTAATAGGAACGAAAAAAGCTGGGGAAGAAATTGGTGGGCCGCCCCCGGACATATCCACGCAATGGTGATGCAACTAGCTTCCATTTTCCCTCGGGTCGGTTTTGTCACCGACCCAAAATTAAAGTATGTCGGAATTTTTGAAATGTAGTTTTATAGACAATATTTATTATAGATATATTTTTAAAAATTTTAATTCAAATATTCTTGTCAAATAAGAATAATTATCTATGGTTGCCATATATATATATATATATATATATATGTATATATGAATCTATGTATTGGAAGTTAAAGATGATCTTATTTATTCAAATTCTTCTCTATTAAGTAAAAGTTTATCGATTGTATATCAGGCAGAATTTTTTACTCATAAAAATATTCCTCATTCTTAATCTTAACAAACTCTCCCATGAATATTATATGTTGTTTTTGGTAGAAAATTATTTCAACCGTACAAAGTGCGAAACCATCATTGACTTGTTCAGGTTTCGATGCTCAAGTTCCAACGTCAAACTAGTGACGCAAAAGTTAACTTTAACTTATTGAGAATATAATATCTGAACAATCAAATCCATAAATATTAGGAAAAATACATTTAATTATTTCATAATTTGACCATTTTTTAAAAAAAATTATGTAGTTTTTTTTAGATTTAGTTTATGTAATTTATTTTTTCAGAAATTGTAAATCCTGGATAGTCTGAATAGATGTCGCATATCCGTCCACGCGGACGTCACATTTATCAAAACAATGACTGACATAGATATTTTAGTTTGTTTAAGTCATGATTATGAATTCTCCAAAATTAAGATATAGAATTGTCAAAAATAAGTTTGATGTTAATATGTCCGTAAAAGCTTACTATTAATTTCGAACATATTTTTATAATTTTATATTTTAATTGTGGAGAAGTCACAAACTAATTTTTTTAGATATATGTCTCACTTTTGTAAAACAACTTGAATCGAGTTAATCGAACTCTAGGATATTAAGGCACTTATAGTGCTGTTTAGTTTGGCCTCGTCCCAAAACATTTTAAGTTAGCCTGATTAGCACTGAACTTGCATTCACTTGGGACTTCACTTTTGGATGTCAATAGGCTGAATTATAACTTTTCATTGCTCCAGTTACACCTATAATTGTTCTCAAATTCTATCCTAATCAGGCTGGAGGCGACATCAACTCCAATTGTTTACCTGACTACTGCCCTCTCGTTAGCATTCTTTCTAGTTTCACATTTTGCTTTCCACATTCCACATGCCAATTTCCTTTCCTTTCTTTCACATCCCTTACGAATACTTTTTTCATGTAAATATATAAGGGCGACATGTTTTTTTTTCACTTAGTCCTTGAGCAAGTTAGCTAAAACATTTTCATGATACAAGCGGGAGTTGGTTACTACAGCCATGCCACCTGAATTCTTTCAAGTGTTCTATCAGTCTTGTACACTATTAGTCGCTTAATCCAATTATGAAATTTTTGAAAAGCAAGAACTAATTCTCAATATGGACTTTATCATATCCTTGCTAATTTATCCTAGCATGAGCTTTCCTAAGGATCTTAAGTTGCTAAATGTTCAAAGATTCAAGATTGCAAGTTCATGCACGTGGTTGCCTCGACACACAAAATAAATTAAAAATCACATAAAGATCCCCACACTTAGAGAACAACATGTCCTCATGTTATAGGATGACCTAAAAAATAAAGAAAAAAAAATAAATAAAACACAGTAAACATACGAGACACACAAAAAATAAACACAAAATAAATAAAAGAAAGAAAAAATAATAAAATAAAGTAAAATGAATAAAGAAAATGAATTTAGGGTCCATGGACTCCCTCGATTGGTGATTCGCTTACTAGAGGCGGCATTGGCTGGCATTTAGGTTGCCCTATTTTCTCGGCTAGAGAAACGTGGCTCCGAGAAACTCTCGTAATGTCTATGTTGCGGTTGCTTTGCTTTCCATCAAAGCCATGATACAAATTGAAATCTGGTTGCTATTGTTCCTGTAAATAAATAAATTGATGAACCATAACAGGAATGATAATTAATGACGAGGATAATGGAGAGGAGAGTCTTGGATTCAAAATCTCAGAGAGAAAATTGCTCCGAGATTTTGGGCTTGTAGTTATTGGTGAGGATTTAATTAGTTGCCGCTGAAGTCACTCGGTGCGTGATTGTTCTCTTTGCTTCCAGGGATTAAAATAAGGAGGAGCTTGTCCACTTCGTCACGTTGTGTTTTGTCGCTACGATGGGAAGAAGTAAATTCTCTGTACATCGCTGGGTTTGTTGGTCGCTTAGAGGGAGAAAGGAATTAAATATTCCCTAGCCACTTCATGGAGAGTAGTGTTGCTTGCTCCCCTCTTTTTTTTTCCTTTCTCTTATTTTTTTAATGTTCTTCCTGCAAAATTAAAATAACTTATTAGACCCAATTAAGAAGTATTATTCTGAAATTAAAAAAAATCCTAAAAAAAAAATATTAGGTTGCCTCTCAATAAGCGATAATTTAATGTCGTTATCTAGACGTCTCTTTGATCTCTTTCAACCAGGATTAAATATGTAGTTTTGGTCCCGAATTTTCATTTTAACTTGGGCAGGTTGTGCAATCTTCCTCTTCATGTTCACTCTTGGTGCCTTGTCATCCTCTTTAACCATATTTAGTACTTACACATACTAAAATTGATATGAGATCTTGCTATCTGTATAGGGTCCACCAACTTTAACTTCAAACTCCATTTGCTGTAATTTCGTTGGTGTCACCATAGGTAGTCTAGTCTCCAGTGATTCTTCGATGAGCTGTGACACGATTATCACCTCACATTCAAATTTGTTCTTCTTCTTCAAGTTCTGCCACTTCTTCTTAACATTGAATTTCCATATGTACTTCTTCTTGTTCAAGATTCACCATCTCCTCTTCTTCATCCACCTTCAAATTTAAGTCTGTTGACCTTTTCTACCATCGTTTATGCATTGGCCCTTCCCACCATCTTCATTGCATCGTAGGAGCAACCTCAAGCTCTTGAGTCTCCAAGTTTTGGTGGCTTACCTTCATCTCTTGAAAGGTTTATCGAATATCTTCAATTTTTTCGAGTATAACTTCCTCCAATGACAGTTGCTGACATGCTTGTTATGGATACTGTTGATAAGAATAGGCATAATGAGATGCCCCATCTAGAAGGTGAGAATATTGTGAAGGTGAATTGTAGGTAGCTAGATGGCTTTTCTCTCCTTCAATAATGGTGTCAAGATCCATGTTATATTTGTTGACTGGAGGGTCAAGATTTTATTGATCTTGAATGCACTGGTTTGTCTCTAGAATACATTGGTTTGTTTTTAGAATGCACTGGTTTATGCTGATGGCTAAATTCTTAATAAGATCTTCCGGTGACTGATAGGAATTGGATGACTATTGTTGAGGTGGTTCATAGAAATTGGCATAGGATCATGATTCCAATGAAATCGATCTCCATAGTACTCAATTGGATAATTGACCCATCCATCACAATCTGATTCAAGCTTCAAGGTTGGTGGACCTATACATTAAGCTCCATTGAACATAATATGTTTGATTAATCAAATAATATATTTACCTCCTCGGCAACGGTGCCAAATTTTGACGAGCGTATCGAAGCTCTTAAAAATAAACCGATATTTCACATTTCACAAACTAGTAAATAGGGAAGATACTGAGTCAGATCCAAGGAGGGATGGTAAATGATTAATCTAACGAAGTAAAAAAAGAAAGTAAAATGGGAGGTTTTGGTGAATGGTTGTAAATAAGCTAAACTAAGAATAGGAAAAGAAATATAGATGCAAAACAATGAGAAACAAATAGTAGATTCAAGGTCGGAATATCACATGGTTGATCACTGAATCACTAAGGATAATCTGATTCAAATAGCAAATAGGGGCAAATCTCTAACGACTGTAAAGAGACCACTAACATCCTATAATCAACTAGCCAAATAACCCCCTAATTAGTTGTTTATCACCTAACAGATATAATATCAACTGATTTCTAATCTAGAAGGCAATAGCATTAAGAATAGATGTTCCTACTCCTAGCAATTATACTCAAAATCTTGGTATGTACAAACTAGTCTTACTTATTTCTAGGTAATTAGTTTGGTAACAACCGTTCCTCACTAAATTAACCTTACTCCTAGTTCAATTCCTAACTGTGATCGATAATCAGAAATCGATGGCAAATTAGTTCTAAAATAGATTCACGATTGCAAACCATTTAATAATAATAATAAGTAAAAGGAAATAAATAAATACTACTAAATAAGATTGAAATAACAAGATCCTCACAACCAAAACCTAGGTTTCCTCCTCGAATCAACATAGAGGATTAGTTCCTTATAGTCATGACAAAGACAATATAAAAATAGGGTTCTGTTCTCTGGAATGCAAAGTTACTTAAAAAGTCCTAATCTCAGAAAACCTACAAGGGTCGTCTTCAATAGAATTTTCAATATTGCCCCTGAATTTCCGCTAATAGTCTTCTAGCATATCAGTCTTCAGTGTTTTGACTGTAACTTTCTCTTTCAGATTCCGATTTATGCATATTTTATATCAACGGAAAGAAAAAAGAAAGATATTCAATTTTGTCTCGGATAGGATTCTCCAAATTCTGATCAAAGATCTTCAATGCACCTCCAATGCAGCTATCCCTACTAGACTCTTCCTTCATGCACATTTTCTTTTCTAAAATTGCCTCTTTTCCTATAAATTAGTACAAAGAGTCCATTAGTTACCTAAAACTAGAAAAGAACTAAAACAATACTAAACTAAAGACAAAAGTACAAAATCAACTCAAAATCCTATGCGTTTAATGCGTGTTTTATACATACATCAAATACTCAAGATAATTTGTGAGCACCGAAAAATATCAGTGCCATGTAGTAAGACTGTTGTTCTAGTTTTATATCTTTAACGTGAATGATATGTTTTTTACGCCTTAACAAAATTCCGACTGTCCAAGTTCTTCTATGCCATGAAATTTACTACTCTATTTCTGAGTTGCTAATTTTGTACTCTCAATGCTACTTGTGTATATTTCATTACATGTTTAATGGCTTGTTTGGCCTATTCAGTTACGTGTTTTGTTTCAGATTAACGAAGGTAGATGAGTTATGAGGGTCAAGGATAAGTACATGCATACAATTTTCATTTAGTTTGGAACTTTGCAATTTTTTTAAATAGTTCTTGATTTTCTTTGAATATTTTTTGCCTATTTTGGAGGACAAAATTTTTAGAGAAATAAGATATATTGCAGGGACTTTTCTTCCATGACGATTGGCATGCTTTGATTATCAAGGTAAAACAATTTTATAAATGAATTAGACATTTGTAGTGATTTAAGAATTTATTTGTAAATAAATCTCTAAATGATATTCTTCAATTACAAATGAAATAAAAATCCAAATTGCTTTTGGACCAAACATAAAGTAAACTTGGTGGGTCGTACTTAATTGGTTGAAGAGGAAATAACCGTAGTTTTCAATATCGTTCTAGAGGTCATGCCGATTTTTGCGTGGAATTCAGTAAGATCGATATTACAAATTGAACTGATGGTCGAACAAAAAAATTTGACATAGTTTTAGTATATATATATACATATATAATTTAAGATTTAAGATATATATAAATTTAAGGTTAAGATTAGGGTTAAGAGTTTAGGATTAGAAGTTTATATTAAGCCACTATTCTAACCAAAATTATATTATTACAACCAAAATTATTTAAATACATGTGTATATAAATTTTTTCAATTACATAATAACATCAAATTACATAATTTATCTCAAATTACATAATTTATACAACATAAATGATACAAATAATTTTTTAAAAAATTGTCAGAAATATTTTTATAAAAAATGATAAACAAATTATTATAAAATTATAAAAAATAAATAAAATATCTAAAATGTCAACACGGATAAAATAAAATAATTTTCTAACATTAAATCAAATGTTTCTTAATATTTGTCTAATAAGTTAAATTATTCTTTAATCTTCGTAGTTTACATACTAAATATATTTAACCAGAATAGGTAATCAATAAGTTGGTGCGGTAAAATGGTGACATTTTCTGTCTCTCCACTCTCCACTTCTCGCCTCCACCCCGGGTATACGTGTTTTTGTACGCCGTTCCTCCTTCCGAAATATAGTTCGACCGGTCGAACTACGAAATTAAAAACTGTGGAAATAACTAGACCTTATTAAGATTCAAAGTGATAGTTGTTTTTCTTCTTTTTAGTACAAATAAGAGATGGGAGACTTCAAACTTCCTCTTTTCTAAGGAGGAATACTTCCAACTACTTTATCACCATCATTTTATTGATTATTGGATAACTATATAGAACAATAAAAACTATTTTATTGTCATTGGACAATAAATTCAACAAGGAAGTAAGCAATCACATGATTTTGGAGTGCACCGACACTTTGATTTCCATCCGTACTGAATAGTGCATGTCTTAAAACAATCGAAATCCAAATCACAGGTTCCTGAATAATTAGGAAGCCTTTGTTTTATGCACATAGTTTCGGAAGGAAGCTCTGCATAATCTGGACACCATTTGTCATTGGCATCTACCATCATCTGGATGCATCCTGCTCACCAATAAATAAAGAATATTTAAATTGTTTGAATGGAACAAAAAACTAAAGTTTAATTTTTTTAGCATTTCATAATGTCATGAATGGGAAAAAAGGAAAAAGAAAAATAATAAGAATTGGATATTTGAAAATGGTGAGACCAGAAATCCACCTGAAGCTATGAGGATAACTGCATAAATCTTCACCACTGATATTGTCATATTTGAAATGCTAAAATTTTTCTGTGTAAATATATGATTTGAATGAGAATAACAATATTTTTTCCAACAAATATACAATAGAAAACTACACTAGTTTATTTGAGTACTTGTGTCTAATATATACGCTACATTAAATAGGAGTGTTTAGTCAAGTATCATATATGGTTTCTAAGTTTCATATATGGTAGTAAATGACTATAGTAATCCGTTTATAGTAAAAAAAGATGGGAATTACCATAAGAAAGATGATGCTTTAAATAGGATTTATGTGATTAGTAAAATATCATATGATGGGAATATGGTAGTAGAA
>SOPF01027818.1:152586-168929 GCA_012979155.1 Hypericum perforatum
TTTATGTGATTAGTAAAATATCATATGATGGGAATATGGTAGTAGAAGAAATAGGATCAAATTTCATTTGGGGTATTATGCTTTAAATAGGATCAAATTTCATATGGGGTATTATGCTTTAAATAGGATCAAATTTCATATGGGATATTCAAATGGACTAAACAGTAGAATAATTTTATGGTATAGGCATTAAATAGGCGTAGCATTTAGTCTAATATAGAAGAGTAAATAGTGTCATCTGAATTGTGCATCTTTTAACAAGATCCATACACACAAAATATATAGACACATCAGATAGCGTTCATTGTTAATATCTTTGCAGGATATTGACTATTTTCTTTCATGGTATGGACAACCGAAAAAGATAACTGCTTTAAAATTATGATATTTCTTTATAATTAATGAAATTTCACTTATTTTTATTAATTCATACATTTAAACAATATAGAAATGTCTCTTGAAATGATGAGAATTCTCTATAATCAAGGATAATATTAATTGAAAACAAAACACCCCTTCTTCCAGATGTTTTGGAGCTCCCTTACCAAGGTGATTTGGGAGCGCCTTTGTCCTTCCCGACTTTGTTGCCTGCAATTTTTCCCCTCCTGGCAATAACTGTTAGGGCTCGCCATCATAGTTCCCACTATCTCTGATTGCCTCCTTAGATTTCTGTTGCTGGATCTCCTCTATTGGCCTAGGGTGGGGCAACCCTCTTTCAAATGGTTGAGCTGTTACAGAACCCATCATCTCTGACCACTTGTCCAAGTTTCTATTGTTGGGTCTCCTCCGGTGGCCAAGGATGGGGCAACCCTCCTTTAAATGGTTGGGCCCCCTGGCCATCCCCAGCCTACGATACCATCGCCTAACCTATCAGTGACAACTCTAACATATCTTTCCCCACATTGCAAAATCTTAATCTGAGATACCTGGGTTTGATCTCACCTGAGGTACTAGAAACTATGTTCCACGAATTCTTATGTGGTTTCATGCCTATCCACAAGCCTACATGATGGTTCCCACCATTATAGCTCCTTTTTCACCCATACAACCCATGCATGAGTATCCCATATATATGCATGAGCACTCCATGTCCATGTATAGGCTATTAAGTAGGTTTGAGAGATCCCTTACTAATCTAAGAACCCCAACCATGGGGAATTTTTGTGGTTTGCTCGTACATGGGTCTTTGCCATGTAATGGTATTGACCCTATGACTTGGTAAGTGTCATTTATCCCTCCCTTGTCATGCTCTTTATTGCACCCAATTTTGAATTTGTAACCAAATTGTTCCTTGCTATTATAGGGTAGATAGGTGTGCTTCAATCATTCACTAGTAATCTTATTATAAAGGTAGGTGTTATTGGGGCCGATCATGTAGATAGTACATCCTTTTTTATGGTCCGCTGATAAGAGGTCATTTTGACATGCCTTTGATGCAATATAGTTTATAAAGTTAGGTTGTCGTTCCCACGAGGATTAAGTTTGCGCCTTTCTCGCCTTACTAGCTAGTTTTAGGAACTTGTTGGTTTTGGTTTATTTGGTTTGGTTAGGTGGCTTAACAAACTAACATGCATAAAACAATAACAAAATCAATTTAAATCATGCAAGCTCATAACAACACACAAAAACACAAGATATATATCAACTTGAACAAAAGTGGTATGATACCATAGATTGCTTAAATAAACTAAATGGTTCGTTGGGTTTTTAAAGTTCGTGTCATGGTCCAAGTGTTTCAAGGCAACTAATCTACGCTCTCACGCTAAATTAGTCTAAGTTAATACTTAGCTAGGACCAAGTAAACTCGACGTACCCTTGCAATCATCAAGTCACAAAATCCTAGCTAAACATTAACTGTAAGTACCACCCTTTAGGACAACCAATTACCAAAAAATCCTCATCTTATAAGGCAACGGATCAACAAATCAATTTTTTGATCTAATCTTTCTCCTCTCGAAGATCAAGACTTGATTATTATCTTAGTTCTAGGTGATCAAATTAGACTAAGCATTAAGTCCTTTAACTAGAACATGTACCTTATCATTTTTACCCATTTTAAACCATTAGCTTACTTAAGGTTTCAAGGCATCACACCACCAAGTAAACTACTCACACATATTTACACAAAACGAGAACATAAACATACTTATTACATAAACACAAGAAATATACATATTATTTACATGATAAGCAAAGAAAGGCAAGAAATGAAAAGGGTAAGAAGAAGTTACAAATTCCAAGCACAAGCTTGGTTCTTCTTTCTTTTCCTTCCTCTTTTTCTCGGCCTCCTCCCCTCTCTTCCTCTCTTTCTTTTCTTTTCTTTCCACACTCACGGATGTCTCCTCTCTTTCCTCTCTTGCCTTACTTAACTAGCTAATTAAGTCTAAGTCATATTACATGCCAAAATACTAACTTAACAAACTAATTCTTTCCAAATATCTTAACAACTATGGCAAAGATGTCTCTTGCTTTAAGAGTAAGTTAAATGGCTTTAGGACTTAGCAAGAGTAAGTTAAAATGGCTTGAACCACCCTTGTTCCCTTAAAGTATCGGCTGAATGGTAAGTTTTTGGCAAGAGTTGGCGCCCTCCATGTCATTGGCGCACTCCACTCTTTGGAAATTGCAAGAATTGGCACACTCCACCTTGTTGGTGCCCTCCATGCTTGGCCACGGACTAGGAGATTGGCGCCCTCCATGATAGTGGCGCCCTCCATGAATGACTCATCCATATGTCATGCCTTTGTCACCCAAGTTGGCGCACTCCACCTTATTGGCGCCCTCCACCATTAGCTACGTTCCTGAGGATTGGCGCACTCCATGTTTTTGGCGCTCTCTATGAATTTTTTATATATTGTAGCTATGGATGTTTTCTTTCCAATGTTGCTGACTGCATCTCGATTGGACATCGTATGAGAAAGTTATGAATTTTCTTGTGCAAGAGGTCTGGCCCAGCGAACTATATGGTTAGCCTCGGAAATAATTGGTGCATTTGGTTTGTCAATGCCATTTTGCTCGCAACCTTGTGATCTTGATCGTGCATCATTAAATCATCATCCATGAAGCTCCTAAACATAAATAAAACATAAGAAAAATGAAAGATCAAGACAAAAGAACAAAATGTGCAAATGCAAGAATAAGGTAAGAAAACACACTTAAAACAATAATAATAACACTAAACTTATACTAAAATGTACACAAATAATAAGTATTTTTGAAACTTATCACACCCCACACTTGAATCTTTGCTTGTCCCCAAGCAAAACTCAAATGCAAACACATACAAATATATAAAAGAAAAGCACACAAAAAGGAAAAGACATGGCATAAAGAATTTGTAAAATGACTCCCCTAAAAAATATCACCTTAAGTCAAAAGAATATCCCTACATAGCTAGTTCATTAGCTTAATCACAAAATGAACAAATCGATAGAATCCTCCAACACTCAATTGTTTAAACTAATGTTAATACTATATAAAAGACACTAAAACATTAACCTCACAATGATTAGAAATTTATCTCACTCAAGTATAAGTGGGGTTAACTTCCTATCACTCGCATACTTGGCCAATATATTTCTAAGCATCCTACATCCTACTCAGCAATGTCTAAAGTCGTATGGTTGTTAATGATCAGGGGGTCTTTATATCGGGTTGTAATGGGGCTCGGGTAAAGTTGAGGTAAAGAGTTTGGATAGTGGTTAAACTACCCAATCCGAGGATGTGTCACAACAACAACTGGTCACTTGTCTAATCTAGACATCCTCACTTATAATAATAAAGCTCTCACCCACTTTCCCAATATTCTATGACTCTTAAGCTCGAGGTTATGCCAAGAATTCATGCTTTTATTCTGGACTTTCTTTTTGCACTTTTTCTTTGTTTTTCTCTTTGTTTTTCTTTTTCTTTTTTTTCCCTTTTTTTCTTTTTCTTCTTTTTTTTACTAACGCTTATTTACAACACACATTTTTTTATTTAACGTAAACAAACTAAATAACTTAGCATATTCTAGGCATAAACTTGACTTCTACACTTGGCCACTTAATTTTCTACAATTTCCACGACTTAAACCATTTACATGAAGCTACCAATTAAACCCATACAACTTTTCCTATGATCCTCGGATATGATGGTCAAAGGTAAGGAAGATTGGTCATTTAGGCTAGAAGTTGGTTACCTAGTCTATTATCAAGAAAAGGCTAGGCTCAAATTGGTTTAATGCAATTGAAAATTATTGGATTTTGTCTCTAAAGCTCTAGGCTCAAATGTGAAAGAAATGCCCCCGTCTTCCCACTAACTTCCACACAACTAAAACTATGATAAGTACTAGTAGGATAACTTAATCAACTGACTTAGTATGCACCTTATGAAAAGAATTGGAGAAGGATGTCTCCTCCTTTGGCTCAAAGTTCTCACAAGGTTCACTCATCAACCCTCTAGTCTAGTTTACATAGTGAAACCACTAGTTTAAATAATTGAGTGTGAGGTTTCTACATATTCCTAAGCTTTGCACTCGAGTTAAATTCCTAACAATAAGGTGATAATATTTTAACATAAGTTGAAATTTTTTGAAGGGGGTCAAATTTTTCAAATTTTGAAAAATTTATACCAAGTCTAAACCTAGACACAATAAACTAAAAATTATTAATATACAAGGAAGATTCCTAAAGGGAACCCTCCCCCACACTTGAACGACACATTGTCTTCAAGGTGTCTAATATACTAATAAACACCTAATTACAAAAAGAAAACAAAATTGAGATAGTTTTATCTCGATGATCTAGTACGTTAAGAAGCAGCAAGGAGATCGAACCCTGCATAGCTCAAATCGGAACACTTCCATACCGGATCACCAAAGATATGAATAAACTATCTCAAAACATACATACAAACAAAATAATTAAATAAACTAATGACACATAAATATTAATTCACAAACATATTTATAAAAGCAAAATTAAACAAACAAACAAATATTTCACATGTATGCACACAAGTAAGTAAAGAAATTAAAGTAAAAAGTAAAAAGAAAAAGGAGCTCCCTGGTCAAAATTCATCCGTGCACTTCTATTCTTCGAGTTGGGCTTGTTGTCATGCCATGATGAATGTCATATATGGATAGAGTGTGCCCTGTCTTGCTAGACTTATATACAAAAGATATAAAACCAAAACAAACAAACACAAAATAAAATACAATCAAATTAACACACTTCAAAATGAAATATATTCTATTTTTTTGGCTTTTATTTACGCTGTGTTCCTCGAAAGCTTGAAACTAGATGCCCCACTCTGTTGGGTCACAGGTGTAATTTCGACATTTGTAATTCACACAACTCACGAATGGCATACCATGATGAAGTACCTTTCCTGGCGACTTTTTTAGCTCTAAGCTTAACGGGGTCACCTCGTAGTAACACGGTAAGCTCAATTTGTGAGATAATGCTATTTTTGCTACAGTCTCCATCGTGTTCGCTTTTTCCACATTTAGGACAATATCCTAATTTCTTCATCCTTCTATAGTGGGCACACTTTGAAGTTCCTCTAGAGTATCTTAAGAAGTTTTCATCTTGTCGCTCAATTTTCAGTGTTTCTTTTGTCGTTTTCAGAATGATTAGGCAAACATCTATCGGAATTTTCCTAGAGACTAAGACTCTCACTAAACACATATACTTAGTAAAAAACATCATATTCTTTATTTTTTACAGGTAAAAGAGGACAAGTATTTTTACAGATTCAACTCTGACCTTCGCAATTCACACAACTCACAATTGGAGTACCATGATGAATTACCTCTCCTTGCGACCCTTTTGGCTATAAGCCTAGTTGAGTCACCATGTAGTACCATAGTACTCACAACTTGTGAGGAGTGTTTCATATGATTAAGGTCATGACGCTCAATTCTCAATATCTCTTTTGCTGTACAAAGAATGATGAGGCAAATGTCTTTTGAAAGCTTTTTCTTGACTAAGAAACTCACTAAACAAATGTACTTTGAGCAAAACATCATGTTCTTTATTCTCTACAGGTAAAAGAGGACAAAAACTTAACCCTAAGATCTAAAATAAACCTAAACATGCTAATTTAAAGTCATCAGCTTGACTTTTCTAATTGATGCTTATTGACAAGTAGGCGCATTAACCAATTTCACTTTCATGATTTGGTTAATAAATCCTCCTCCAGTGTAAAGTTTGCATCGATGCCCATTAACTCTAAAAACTTCCCTTTTGTTGTTTTGTAAATCTAGTGCTTCGAAAGGAAATACTGTCACAATTTTGTAAGGTCCGCTCCACTTAGATTTGAGTTGTGGTATGATGCCTTGAAAGCTTAGGCATGCTAATGGTTTTGATTGGTGAAAAATGATAAGGTTCATGTACTTGTTAAAAACTTAATGCTTAGACTACATTGGCCACCTAGAACTATGAACATAATTAAGTCCTTGAGGCCGAGAGGAGATAGGTTTGATTGAAAATTTAACTAGTTGATTAGTTACCTTGTAAGATATGGAGTCCTCCTTGGTGATTAATTATCCATAAGGTGATAAATATAGTTGGTGTTTAGCTAGGATCAAGTGACTTTTGGGGGCGAGAGTACATCTTGTTCACTTGATTATAGCTAAGGATCAATTTAGATTAATCTAGTGCGAGAGTGTAGATTAGTTGCCTTCAAACACCCGGATCATGTCACAAACTTAATAAACCTATCAAACCATTTTTTTGTTTAAGTGATATTTGGTTTCATATCATTTTAGTTTAATTTGCTTATCTTTATATTTGTGTTGTTGTTGTTCTTGTGTTGTTATTTTGTGCATGTTAGTGTGTTAGTTACCAAAACCAAACCATTCAATCCAAATCAAGTTCCTAGAACATAGCTAGTAAGCCGAGAAAGGCGCAAACTCGATCCTCGTGGGAACGATAACCCTACTTCATAAAACTATATTACGATGGTGGTTGGAGGTGTTTCACGATGCCAAAAATCACTATCATCATTACGACGGTGGTTGGAGGTGTTTCACGATGCCAAAAATCACTATCATCAAGATAGTCTTAGACATCTTTAAATGACATCTCCACCGTCCATAATGTTTCCCATGGTGTTAGGAAAAGAACCCCAAAGTTTCGTATCAATCTGATAACATTCCACTATCGGGTTTTATAAACAATGGTAACTACTTTTAGGATCTACGAATTTTCTTTCTTTCCTTCGGGTTTTTCTTTTCTAGCTCTCTTTATATAGATAAGTTCTAACCCTAATTTGGCTAATTACTATTTAGTCACTTGATCTTGTAATATTATCTATATTGATTTTACGATTCTCACTTTCTCTCCCCCTTAGAAGGAAGTTTGTCCTCAAACTTTTAAAAATAAAAATTGATATTCTTTTAATTCATAGTTTCGAACATTTAAATTGCCACTTATTTTAATGATTGAAACATTCTACATATACAGATAATATTCCTTGTATAAATTCTTAAGTAAAACAATATTACAGTTATGTATTCAATAATTTCTTTTGAAGGGCTAACCCTAGGCAAGTCATGTAATTCTTATCAAGACACAGATAAGCTATTCTCAAGAATAAATTAAACTTATCCTATCAATTTATATCATTATTATTTAGCTACCACTTAAAAATAATAAAAAACTCAATAGTTGTGTTCTAATCGGCCATTTTGTTTTTCAATTAATTTTTTCTTTTACCAACATATCTAACTAGTACGATGCCAAAATTTATGCATAAACACATGAGTTAGAAGCTATAAATTATAAACCACATATTACCTAGATTTTATTATTTTGTTTAACCTCTAGAAGCTATTAATTTGACCATGCGACGAATATTTGGCTGAGGGTTTATGAATTCTTAATATAAAAGTAAAACATAAATCAAAAGCAAATTTACTCTCATGTAGCTCAAGCCAAATTAACAAACCCGCACATAATTAATTGATCTCAACAAAAGTGAACAAAGCTACATAAGGATAAACTAGTTATAGTCACAATACATGCAATTAACTAAAGTCTCGTCCTTTTTAGAAGAGCCATAGGTGGCCAAATTCATGCACGTAGATGGAACTATATTGTAATCTAGCACGTAACCAATTTCATGCTTGGTCAAAAGTATTAGACTACTAAATTCTAGGTCAGGCTCAAGTCTTAAGTGCTACCATCTTTATCCTTTATATGCACTTTTATATTCTTTTGCTTATATTGAAGCCTATATCTAGTTCACAAGTCCCTTTATTAGTTTATAACTCTCTTGCGCTTTATGCTTTCTAATTTCTCTTAAAATAATTTGAGTCCTAAACAACATCATCTAGTTTGGATAAAAACCATAATGAATTACAATCTATCGAATACTGTATACAATCTAAAAATAATAAAATAAATAAATTACAAAAACAAAATACTACATATTCAAGCAACCATCAATTGACACATAGGAAACTAAATAGGACCGCAACAATGTCGATCAGATAATCACATCCATGTACAAAATCTAACAGGGTCAAAATGATATCAAACTACTTCGAACATAATTGCCAGCAAAAAAAAAATATTGATATGAGTTTCTTTATTATGGGATAAAATTCCCATATAGAATTCTCTAATAGAAGATCTCCCTAATTTTACACATCGCAATGAAGTTTTATAATTGTTTCATTGATATATGATCTAGTAGCAACCAATGACATTCATTATATGCACTATTCTAGAAACATAACGTAATCATAATAACAGTATCATAAATTTGTCAACTAGAATTTTAATCGATATCCTTCTCAACAACCATAACATAATCACAATATCCCTCCATTCTGATCTAGTAAATCGGAAAATCATATCATAATCATAATATCACTCCATTCTAAATAGCGTGAATCACACCATTATCGAAATTACTCAATTAACACTTTGGCTACCACTGTGCATAAAGGAACCCAATTTATAAGTCTTCCAATATGGAAACATGCTTAAATGTCTAAAGAGCACAAAAAAGCTAAAAATCTCTTCGAAATCATGAAAACAAAATATGACAGAAAACTTTAAATGGCCGTAACTTTCAAACAGCTACGAATTTAACCCCAAAATTCAATCGTTCTAAGTGTACAAGAACATGTGTAGATCTTAAAATTCCCTTTTCGAAAAGGTATTATAATAGAAAATCAGATAAACAAGTCAAAAGTTATGGCTGTTCAAAATTTATAGTAGTTTTGACACGAAAATCATGCGAGAAGTTGCACATAACTTTCTACCGAAAAGAATCTAACCCCCAATACTCCCCAGGATCGCTCACATGCATGCAAATATGAAAGTGGATGGTTGTGATTCTCTCTCTTTTTTTTAATAAAAATGCTCTGATACCATTTAAATTATCACACCCCGAATGTTAGGCATGTCAACCTCCACAGAGTAAAAATCTCTATAAGGTCATTTACGTTCTCAAGTTATAATTGAGTCTCAAGTATAAAGGTAAAGAACATATAGAAGTGAAGATAGAGGGTCTTAAAAATACTAAATATATAATGATGCATGTCCTTGCCTCTAGTCCTCACTCGCAGCTAACCCCTGAAATATCTGAGATAGTAGCGCACATTAATAAGGATATGCATTTCAGTAAGTTGGTAAACACACAAAACTTATACATCAACCCATATCACATATTTCATATTAAATCATATACAATAAGACTATACAATCAAAGGCATACGCATAAGAGAGATATCATTAATTTAAACTTGGCAAATCTGAGCATATACAAAATCACATAGTAACAAAGTTACGAACACATGTCCACAGTCAAGCTTTTCAAAACTGAAACAGAGGTTATCTATCCAACTAACTTAGCTAACTAATATAATAGAACTCACACAATGATCCCACCAAAAATAGAAACATAACAATCACATCACATTCACTTTTAGAGCCCTGGAGTCCACACTCATCATGTTGGGATCCTTGTGGGGCACAAATAAATACTTACCATTCCTGCATGGCAGCCCAATAGATGGAAAGGTATCCCCTCCATGAGTCAAGATAGTCCACATACTCCCTGTCTGTTTGATCACACATACTTCGGGTTATCCGGTAGCCCCTTAAGGGATATATATGAACTATAGGGCCAACTTGGTATGGGACAATCTTGCATGTTATCATTCACATCAATCATATCCATCACATACTCAAGGTCCACATTCTGAACTTAATTCCAACAATCTCCAAAAACCAACAAATAGCAATTCGAATTCATTCCTCAACAATCAGAAACAAAATCAATTGTCAATCATCCGAATTCAAAAACACAATAATCCGAATCCAAAAACACAACAATCTAAATCCATGAATCTAAAATCAACTATATGATTCAACCCTGCAAACGCAATAATCCAAAACAACGTATAAATCACATAAACGGATAGAATTCACTTACGCCCATCATAACCCTAACGCTAGATAATCCTATAATTAAAATTATGTTAAACACAATTCTAAGTCCCATATTCATTATTTTACCAAGATTTGATGCTGAGCATACAAACAATACATAATATATAATGACAAAAACAATATCCCTACATACAAAATGAAATATACAATATCATGACATAAGGTAAGACAAAACTAACTTACCTTCCTCTTTTATTCAAATTCGTAGTTGCCAAAGTTAATTTGTGTAGACAGTCTTACACATCTTTAAACAACATCTCAACCATCCAGAATGTTGCCCATGGTGTTAGGAAAAGAACCCCAAAGTTTCGTATCAATCTGATAACATTCCACTATCAGATTTTATAAACAATAGTAATTACTTTTGGGACCTATGAATTTTCTTTCTTTCTTTCTTTCTTTCCTTCATGTTTTTCTTTTCGAGCTCTCTTTATATAGATAAGTTCTAACCCTAATTTGGCTAATTACTATTTGGTCACTTTATCTTGTACTATTATCTAAATTGATTTTACGATTCTCACAATAATTCAGCTCTATTTTGCATCACTTCTCAGCTAAAATTATATGGAGAAAAGACTACTGATTTTGATATGTTAGAGAAAACAATCTCTATATTTCATGCATCTAATATGCTCCTTCAGCAAAAATATCATGAAAAGAACTTTAAGAAATATTCTGAACTAATTTTTTGTCTTTTTGTGGCTCAACAAAACAATGAGCTTTTGATGAAAAAAATCATGAGGCGCGTCCAACTGATTATGCTCCATTCCTTGAAGTGAATGTGACAAGATTTGTGGAAGCACTTATGGACGTGGTAATGGTCATGGAGGATATGGTTATCATGGTGGTAATTTTAAGTACACATATTGCCACCCGAAGTAGAAAACAAAGAGAAGAAAGTTGGAAAAGATGGTGATGATGGAATGAAAATTGAAAATTTGTGTCACTGTTGTGGATGCAAAGGTCATTGGTCTCGCACCTGTCGTGTACCAAAGCATCTTGTTGAGCTTTATCAACCATCATTGAAAAGCAAAAGAAAAGCCAAAGCAAATTATGTCAATGATGATGGTGGCACTGGCATTATAAATATGGAGGATAACATCGACTTCAGACAGAATGACTTTACTCATTTGGATGTTGCAGATTTTCTTATTGATTAGTAGTTTTATATTAATGTTTCTTTAATATATTGTCCTAGAATTTCTCTTATCATGTTTTTTAATTCAATGTAATGTTCCTTAAACTTTTCTATGTCATGTTTTGTTCTTGAATTTAATATAAATATTTCTTTTATATGATGAGTATGAAATTGGTATGAGTTGGCTCATTTATCAAAGAGCGAGAATTATGTTTATCTAATAGTGCCACAATGCACATCATACTTAAGGATGATAAATATTTCCTTCATTTGAATATGCATAAAGCTAATGTTAGTACTATATCAGATACTATGAATTTAATTGAAAGCTTCGGAAGAGCCAATTTACTTTTACCTGGAGATACGAATTTCTGCATGAATAATGCATTATATTCTCCAAAATCTCAATAAAATTTATTAAGTTTCAAAGATATACGCCAAATTGGGTATCATGTTGAGACAAAAAATGAAGGAAATAAGGAATATTTGTTTATCACAAATATTATTTCGGGTAAAAAGTGTATGTTGGAAAAATTACTCACTTATTCATCTGGTTTGTATTATATGTATATCAGTGCACTTGAAGCACATGCAATCGTAAACCAGAAGGTTATTGATTTTGTTATTTAGCATGACCGGTTAGGTAATCCTGCTCAATTATGATGCAAAGAATTATTAACAATTCATGTGGATACTCTTTAAGGAACCAGAAGATTTTCCGATCCAAAGAATGTCATGTATTGCATGCTCTCAGGGCAAATTAATAACTGTCATTACCAGCTAAAAATAAATATGAATCCATTGCATATATGGTGATATATGTAGACCTATTCATCCTCCATGTGGACCATTTAGATATTTTATGGTATTAATTGATGCATCCACTAGATGGTGAACTGTATCTTTATTATCGACTCGCAATTTGGTATTTATGAGACTACTAGCTCAATTAATTTGATTACGATCTCATTTTCTGGATAATCCAATTAAGACCATTCGTCTTGATAATACTAGTGAATTTACTTCAGAAACATTCAATGATTACTGTACAACCATTGGTAAAAATGTCGAACATCCTATAGCTCATGTTTATACTTAAAATTGTCTTGCCTAATCATTTATTAAGCGAATTCAATTATTTAATTGCAAGAACAATGCTTATAAGAGCAAAACTCCCTATTTCAGCTTAGGGACATACTGTTTTACATGTAGTAATATTATTTCGTATCAGACCAATAAATTATCATGAATACTCCCCATCTCAACTGGTTCATTGTCAGGAACCAAATATTTCTCATTTAAGAATTTTTGGATGTGCAATTTGCGTTCCAATTGCTCCACCACAATGCACTAAAATGGGGTCCCAAAGAAAATTGGGAATATATGTTGGATTTGATTCTCCATTGATAATAAAGTACATTGAGCTACGTATAGGAAATATGTTTACAACATGATTTGCTGACTATCATTTTGATGAATCAATTTTTCCAACATTAGGGGAGAAAATAAGCAGCTTGAAAAAGATATTAGCTAGAATGAATTATCTTTGCATTATCTAGATCCTCGAACAAAGCAAAGTAAACTTAAAGTTCAAAAAATAATTCATTTTCAAAATTTAGCTAATCATTTGCCAGATAATTTTGTTGACCCAAAGAGAGTGACTAAGTCACATATTCTGGTTGCTAGTGCTCCTTTAAAGATTGATGCTGCTAAAGGACGATCAATTATTGCTAACGAAGATAAGACACAAATAAAACATGATAGATCTATTGGTTCCAAAGATAAAAATCCTCAGAAAAAGGAGCAAATTTTAAAGATGGTCAAAATGAGGATATCTTTACTTCTGAAGAGTCCCTAGTCAATATTCATGTCAAGGAAGGGAAGACTTTAGAACTGACAGAAGATCAGGTACCTGAACATTTTGATAATCATGAGATCTCAATAAATTATGTTATGACTGAAGGAAAATGGAACCAAAATAAAATTATTGTCGACGATATTTTTGCTTATCATGTAGTGCTAAGTATTGTGGAAGGTGAAAAGGAACTAGAGCCAAAATCTATTGAAGAATGAATGCATAGAAAAGATTTGCTAAATTAGAAAGACGCAGTGAAATCAGAAATAGATTCACTTACAAAATATGAAGTTCTTGGACTGGTAGTACGCATTCTCAAAGATATGCATATAAATGGGTGTTTGTATGAAAATGAAATGAGAAAAATGAAATTGTGAAATATAAAGCACGACTTGTCGCACAAGATTTTTTTCGAAGACCTAGTATTGATTATGAAGAGATATATTCTCTTATGATAGATGTAATCATGTTTGGATATTTGATAAGTCCGGCAATAAATAAAAAGTTAAATATGCGTCTAATGGATATTGTAACAGCTTATTTATATGGTTCACTTGATAGTGACATTTATATGAGAATCCCTGAAAGATTAAATGTATCAGAAGTAAGTGATTCAAGTCAAAAAAGACTATACTTGATCAAGTTATGTCGATCATTATATGGGTTGAAACAATGAGGGCGCATGTGGTACAATCATCTTAGTGACTACTTATTAAAAGAAGGTTATAAGAATGATCGTATTTGCCCATGTGTTTTTATACGGAGATCTGAATCTGAATTTGTTATAATTGTAATTTATGTTGATGATCTCAATATCATTGAAACTCATATAGAGCTTCAAAAGGTAGTTGATTATTTGAAAAACGAGTTTGAAATGAAAGATTTGGGAAAATTAAATCTATGTCTTGGGTTGTAAATTGAACATCTTGAAGACAGAATTTTTATGTATCAATCAACCAATATATCAAAGGTGTTAAAGCGGTTCAATATGGATAGAGCATATCCATTGAACACTCCAATGGTTGTAAGGTCGTTTGATGTGAAAAAATATCCCTTTAGACCTCAAGAAAATGATGAAGAATTTTTTGGCCCTGAAGGGCCATATCTCAGTGCGATAGGTGCATTAATGTATCTGGCTAGTCATACACGACCATATAAATCATTCTCTAATAATTTACTAGCAAGATATAGTTCTTCACCTACAAAAAAATATTGGACTATAGTCAAATAAATATTTTGTTATCTTCAAGGTATAATGGATATGGGCTTGCATTATCCAAATGTCTAAAAAATAGACATAATTAGATATGCATATGTAGAATATTTATCTGATCCTCCTAATGGTCGATCGCAAACTAGCTATTTATTTACATGTGGAGGTACGACTATTTTATGGCATTCTATGAAACAAACTATATCAGCCAACTCACCTAATCATTCTGAAATTTTGGCTATTCATGAAGCAAGCCGAGAGAGTGTTTGATTAAGATTTATTGCCAAACACATTTGAGAATCATGTGGATTACCTTTTCAAAAAGGAATACCTACAACCTTATATAAGAACAATGCTGCGTGCATCGCCCAATTGAAAGAAGGTTACATTATAGGTGATTCGACAAAGCATATATCGCCAAAATTCTTTTTCACACACGATCTTTAAAAGGATAGAGAGATAATTGTTCAACAGATTCGTTCAAGTGATAATTTGGCAAATTTATTCACGAAATCTCTACGTGCTGCAATTTTTAAGAAGCTTGTTCATAATATTGGTCTGAAATGACTCAGAGATCTCAAGTGATGTAAACATGAGGGGAAGATATTATTTTATATTGTACTCTTTTTTTTAACTACGGTTTTGTCTCAATAGATTTTCTGAGTAGAGTTTTAATGAGGTACGTTATTCAAATACCATCCAAGGGGAGTATTATGAATTGTTAATTGTGGATGCCATTTTTCCATGATATCTACCCATCACTTTCCACCACTCTCATAAATAAATTCATGTATTTCCATTTGATGTACACATTTTTCTTATATTAATGAGAAGCTCATGTTCTCATCTTCTACTTTCGTTCTCTCTGCATTTACTGTTATTATCTAATTCGATAAAGTTTACAACAAAATCCAGTTTGTGGTTTGTTATAAAAAACCTAGTGTTGCAGTTTCTCGATGTCGAGAATTAAGGGGTGCGGTTACAGTTGACATCACATTTTTAGGTTTCTACGTTTTTGGAATTAGGAATTTTGTTTTAGTATTTGAAATTGGGGAAGTTGGATGACACCATGTGCCGGAGGCTATGGATGAAGGGTGTAAGAGAGCAAAGATGGGAGAGGTCTATAAAGAGGGCGGAGGGGGCAGCGAAGTTATTTAGAATTGGGATTTTTTTTTAGGTTTCAAATTGGGAAAGATGAAGGATACTAGAGGACGAGGATGATAGGCACAAGGTGAAAAAGGGAGGCGGAGGTAAAATGGGACGAGGACGAAGAGAAAATGAAAATGAATTTGTAAAATGTTATAAATTCTATGGAATATGAACAATAGTAATAGTAGAGAGCAAGAGAGCAAGAAAGGAGAATGAGAAGTTCTCATTCATATATCATTCAATTGTGTGCCTAATGTACATACAATGATAGCTATTTATAGGCAAGCTAAGTGAATCTTCATGATGACTTGAGTTGGCATCCATAGGAGTTCATGATGACAATGAGGTAGAGTTCATGATGACTTGAAGTGGAGAATATTGGTGAAGTGGAGATGATGATGAAGTATGGTGGAGAATATTGGTGAAGTGGAGATGATGATGAAGTGGGGTAATGGCATCCATAATAATTCATAATACTCCCCCTTGGATGCCATTTGAATAACGTGCCTCATTAAAACCTTTCTCGGAAAACCCATTGGGATAAAA
>SOPF01027818.1:182525-206513 GCA_012979155.1 Hypericum perforatum
TGAGATCTTTGGGTTATGGATTCCAGATTAGATAAATCCTAACACATGCTGGTTACGTCCGACCCATCCAACGTTCACTACGTGATGAGCACCAACTTCTCGAACTTCCCAAAGGGGCCCGAGTTCAAGGAGATGTTCGACGTGCTGGGTGACGGGATCATCAATTCGGACTTCGATTCGTGGAAGGAGCAACGGAGAGCTGCTCAGGTGTTTGTTGGTCATCACCACTTTAGGAAGTTCCTGGTCAGGGCCACTCAGGAAAAGGTTGGTAAGGGACTGATCCCTCTGATAGAACAGGTTATGGAACGAAGGTTGGTCGTGGACTTGCAGGACGTGTTCCAACGGTTCACGTTTGATTCGACTTGCTTGATCGTGGCCGGATACGATCCTGGGTGCCTCTCCATTGATTTCCCTGATATTGCCTTCGCCAGGGCGATGGACGACGCAGAGGAGGCCCTACTTTATAGGCATGTGGTTCCAAAGAGCGTTTGGAAGTTGCAAAAGTTGCTGAACTTAGGGGAAGAGAGGAAACTCCGCGAAGCTTCCGAAACTTTTGACAGAGTTGCGATGGAGATTATATCGTCCAAGATGAAGGAGCATCAGGACGCGAAGGACCAGGAAGAAGAAGATGAAAAGGGCGTCAATTTGTTGGCGTCCTACATGAGGGAAGATTATCATAATCATGACGACAAGTTCCTGAGAGACATCATCCTGAATTTCTTGCTTGCGGGTCGGGACACAACGAGTTCTGCATTGAGTTGGTTCTTCTGGCTCCTCTCCGTGAACACGAAAGCCGCGGAGAGGATCAGAGAAGAACTCAAAGAAATAACAAACCTTTTCGACATAGAGCAAGTCAAGGGGCTGCCTTATCTACACGGAGCTTTGTGCGAGACACTGCGGCTATACCCACCAGTTCCGTTCGAGCACAAGGCCCCTCTTAAATCCGACACGCTCCCTAGTGGCCACCGAGTCGACCCGAAGAACAAGATCCTCATTTCTTTGTATGCTATGGGGAGGATGACTTCGATATGGGGCGAGGACTGTCTCGAATTCAAGCCCGATAGGTGGATATCGGACAGCGGGGGGATCAGACATGAGCCATCTTACAAGTTCATGGCATTCAACGCAGGGCCCAGGACTTGTCTAGGGAAGGAGGTGGCTTTCACACAAATGAAGATGGTTGCAGCTAATATGTTGTACAATTACAATATCCAAGTTGTGGAGGGACAGAGTGTCTCCCCTTGTGTTTCTATTATTTTGCATATGAAGCGAGGCGTGAAGGTCAGGTTCACCAAGAGATAGGGCTCCAGCCTGAGGTCAATTTCATCGTACCTATGGTGGTCTTCTTGTTACCTGAAATCGAATACCACTATATCGAATAATTCTGGTTTCGTTAATTTTCTTTTGTTCTAACCTAAATGTGGTATATGTTTTTGGATTGTTGTCGTTTCTGTTTTTGTTGTGTTATATTTGCCACTCGCAATAATGAGGATTTTACATTTGAATTGTTTTATGAATAATCCCTTGATGCAAAGAGCATTTAGTTATTGGAAATTTTTATGATTGTTACTTCATTAGTATACTTGGTATACTCATTAATTATGATTTAGGTTTTTTTCACGTAAGGGTGGGCAAACGTGATTTCTTAAATTTCATTGAAAAATATATGCTCCAAAGATTATATACGTATGATGAATTATTCGATCTCGAACAAAACAAAAAACCATGACACCCATTGTTATTTTAATGCCGTTTAATTTCCTTATTCGTGTCTCAACAGCCCTAGACAATCTCGTCTCTCTTTAAAATGTCCATAAAGTAATCATGGTGTATGCGAATTTTCAGCATTTCATTATACCATTGCCGAGTTCACTCTCTCGCCACCCTCTCCTTCCTCACGAAAAGTAAAATTTCCAATACACAGTAAAAATTGTAACTGTGTAAGCTCGCATGTTTTATGGGCCTGCATCCTCATTCTAACTTATGGACTGCTTCCTTCATTAATGACAAAGAGTGATTCCATTTGCTAAATCACTAATCTAAATTTGATTTGATTGGACATTTAAAAAGTAACAA
This sequence comes from Hypericum perforatum, assembly GCA_012979155.1. Taxonomy (NCBI): domain Eukaryota; kingdom Viridiplantae; phylum Streptophyta; class Magnoliopsida; order Malpighiales; family Hypericaceae; genus Hypericum; species Hypericum perforatum. Next base: position 184,602 of record SOPF01027818.1, read on the forward strand.
AAAAATTAACAGATATTTAAATTGTTGCATTATTAAAAATCAAGATCTTTTAATAAGTCTGAAAATGTCCTTAGCAAGATTGCCACTCGTGTTATATGCATTTTTTCGAAGAATCATAATATGCATATTGTACAATAGGTGGGATGACTAGTCAGTTTCAAAATGATGGCATGACTGGTTGGAGTTATATTCTGGACTAATCTAGATCGGAAATCGGTTTCACCTCTCAAATTTAGTTAGAAGACATCTCGATCAGGTGTGCTTGGAATAAGAAAAACAATAATTAAGTTTTTATTTCATTTCATTTAACATTTTATTTTTCACTCGAAGCGAGTACGTCACCTTTGGAATGAAATGAACGTATCTTTGTAACAAATTTTGATAAATATAATCTAAGTCAAACGAATTTGGCTAATGTGTCAAATAAGAAAATTCGTAAAATTGGTTCATTTCCGGACTTGTGTAATTAAATGTGTATCTGTTTTTGTATCTGTTTTTCCTGATATTTGATTTACGTTTTTTTATAGGTTTCTATCATTTTCCCAAAGCACAAGAACTAAAGTAGGTAGGTTTATTTTATTATCAGGTGAATCATGCATTACACAAATCCAATGTGAGAAACGTAAAATTAATTTAGATAATAGTATAAGATTAAGTGATCAAATAGTAATTAAGCAAATTAGGGTTAGAACTTATCTATATAAAGAGAGTTAGAGAAGAAAACCCTAAAAAGGTGAAGGAAAGAAAGAAAAGTCGTAGGTCCCAAAAGTAGTTATCATTGTTCATAAAATCCAACAGTGAAATGTTATCGGATTGGCACGAAACTTTGGGATTCTTTTTCTAACACCATGGACAAGATTCTGGACGGTGGAGATATCGTTTAAAGATGTCTAAGGTTTTTCTGCATAAATTAAATCTGACAACTACGAATTTAAATAAAATAAGAAGGTAAGTCGGTAGGTTTTGTTCTAAATTTCCGATCCCTGCACTTTGTTCTGATTTCGATGATTACAGCCATGAGTTTATTGAATCTATACACTTCATTATGTGATTTGCGAATGGACTATCTGAATATAAAAGATTTATGAGAACTGATTCTATGAGATAGTGTATGATTGTAGAACATCGAATGATCGATACTGTTGATAATCCTTGTTTGATTTGCCATTAGGAATCGGTGAAATGAATGCTGCGTGATTAGGTTTAGGGGTGGGTTCTCCGTGATATATATATATATAAGTGCAATCGTAACCCTGTTTTGGCTAGCTACTGCGATTTTTTGTATATATTATAAACTGAAATTGCAAATAATAGGTTTTGGGCTCTGCGACCATTTAATCATTTTTATGCTCTTAGTATATCAAGGATATTAGTACATGTACATAGTGTGATAAATCGTAGATCATAAATTGTTGATTCAGGTCACAGCCTTACGTGGTTTATGGAGTGGATGTTGTTGATTTGATTAATTTCTTTTGTTTGAAAATTGGCAATTTGTTCTGTTCTGATAATTAGATTTGACTGGCTGAGTTTGTGTTGGAATTATTTGTACGCATCTGTGACCGTGGAGAAGTTAAATACTATCTGTGACCCGCGAGGGCGTCTGAATGATTTGAAATTTGCGGAGGGGGCATATCTGTCTGTGACCTGCAGAATTCTGTCATGAATTAGATAGAACTTGTCGGAATTATTTGTACGCATTTGTGACCGCGGAGGGGTTAAATACCATCTGTGACCCGCGAAGGCATTCTGAATGATCTATATTCTGCGGAGAGGATATATCCTGTCCGTGACCCACGGAATCCTGTCATGAATTAGGTGAAACTTGTCAGAATTATTTATACGCATCTGTGACCGCGGAGGGGTTAAATACCGTATGTGACCCGCGAGGGCATTCTGAATGATCTGTATTCTGCGGAGAGGGTATATCCTATCTGTGACCCGCAAAATCCTTTCATGAATTAGGTGGAACTCCGGAGTGTCCGTTATTTGTTAAGTATTTTGTTTGGTTATTGTTTAGTGTGTGGGTCCTATGCATGTTCGTAATCATTCTGTCTATTTCGCTTACATGCTTGGTTGTATGGTTATTTCAGCTAAGTTAGTTGGATAGGTAAGTTCTGTTTCAGTTTTGAAAAACTTGACCGTGGACATGTGTTCGTAACTTTGTTACTATGTGATTTTGGTACATGCTCAGATTTGTCAAGTTTAAATTAATGATATATCTTTTTTGCATGTGCCTTTGATTGTAGAATCTTATTGTATACAATTTGATGTGAAACATGTGATATGATTTGATGCATGGATTGTGTATTTTTACTAATTTACTGAGATGCGTATCCTCATTAATGAGCGCTGCTGTCTCAGATAATTTGGGAGAAATTGGGATTGAGAACTAGAGGCTGAGACATGCATCGTTAGACATTTAATCCACTTTAAGACCATGTAATTTTATTACTATAGACCATTATATTTTTGGATTGAAGTTGTGATTGAAATTTCAGAACGAAAGTGGTCTGACGGAGGTTTTTACTCCGTGGCGGTTGACATGCCTAATTTTCGGGGCGTGACATCCAAAAAGATGAAGAAAATTATTCCAAACTTTACGAAAGGGTCGGGTGTAAAAGTTTATCAAAATGATTCAAGAATGTTTTAAACTAAATTTTAGTGCAGGTTTAGATATACTTTAACTAACTAGAAACAAATAATTACATTAATTACAATCTTGCCAAAAATGAGGAAGCTTTGAATCTAGCGGCTAGTAGCCATTACTTGGAGTAATTGCAGTAATGGGACAAATCAACTGATGGAATTCAACAGTAGATAGACCATTGAACTCCCAAGATGAATTCAATTAGCTATAATTAGATAATGACCATAGGTAGAAATGATTGAACATAATTAATTTCAATACTTCTGCCCAATTTGGGATGTATATATCAATAACCCCCAACTTGGATAAATGTTGTTCAAATGCAGCAGCTCCTACTGACTTAGTTAAAATGTCCATGGTTTGCTCTGCACTAGCAACATATGGATGTAAATGAGAGTTTCTTGTACCTTGTCCTAGATAAAATAATAATCAATTTCAATATGTTGAGTACGTTTGTGAAATACTGGGTCGGATGCAATATAAATTGCTGCATTATTGCCATAGTGTAGAGTTATCAAATGTTGAATTGCTGCATTTCTCCTAATAGATTTTTTATCCGGGCCAATTCTTGAGTTGCTTATGCCACGACTCGATATTTGAATTTCGCACTTAAACGAAATAACTTGTTACTTATTGGATCTCCAAATCACAAGATTTCCTCCCACGAACATATAGTATCCAGTGGTGGATCTCCTGTTGTTGACATCTCCAACATGAGTGATTCTTCTTTCTCATGACAATTCCCTTCCCGAGACAACTTTTGAAGTACTTGAGTATTCTTTCCATGATATCAAAGTGAATTTCTTTTGGAAAATATATTACTTGGCTGATTATACTAACGACAAATATGACGGTAGTTCTTATAATAGTGAGATATATAAGCTTTCCTATAATTTTTTGAATCTGATGAATACCTGCCTCATGGATAAGCTTACTTTGACTGTGATCAATATTTAAGTTAGTTTCTATGGGTTTCCTAGAAGGTTCAGCCCCTAACTTCTTTATCTCTTTTAGTACATCAAGAGTGTAATTTATCTGGTTAAGGAATATACCTTTACTCGAGTGAGAACATTCGAGTCGCAGTAAATACTTAACTCTACCAAGGTCTTTAATATCAAATCTATCATGAAGATCAAATTTAAACTTATCAGTTAAAGACCCATAATCACCATTTATTAGTTTATCATCAACATATATCAACATAATAACTTTTCCTTTATTCTCAAAGTAAACATACACATTTGTATTAGTAAAGCATTTATAGAAACCAAGGTTGATTAGTTCACCACCTCATCTGTTATACCAGGCACGAGAGAATTGTTTGAGTCCATAGATAGCTTTATGAAGGTTCAAAGAACTTACATGATAAATCTTATTCAAATCAAAAGAAGGATAAAGATAAACTTCTTCTTCAAAATTGCCCTACAAGAATACATTTTTAACGTCCATTTGCACCATGTTCCAACCCTGATAAACTACAATTTAGATCAAAATTTTTATGGTATTCATTTTTGAAACTAGTGCAAAAATTTCACACAGTCAACTTAATAAGTTTGGGTGAAACCACAAGCAACTAATTTTTCTTTGAATTTCTTGATAGATCTATTACTGTTATGCTTGATATTATATACTCATCAATAATCTATCTCCCATGTTTTGTTTCTCTCTGAGGTATCTAATTCCTCATCTATATCTTTTCTCCAGGTGAAGCTTTTAATAGTTTTAGCAAAAGTTTTAGGTTCTAGATTATTGTCAAGGATATTAACAAATACTTTATTTTATCACGAACTAATTTTCTTATAACTAATTTGATTCTCAATTGGATTATATCCTAAAAGGTTTGTAAGTCCTTTAATTTAAACCTATGTTGCTTAAGCATAGTAGACCTTCTGAATTTCATATCATCCTTATTTTGAGGTTCATTAGACTCCTCAAGATTAGATGAAGTATCTTAGTTGTAATCATTTGGTGAAGTAGAATCATATAAATTATTACTATCATTGATGTTACCCAAAACATGATTACCAAATCTCATCTTTGGTTCCTTCAGAATCTCTAGGACTTTTAGATCTTGTATAAGGTCAAATTTGGACAGTCTTGGGTATTATGGGCATTGATTTGACATCTTGATTAGTATTGAACTCCTCATGAAGATAATATTTGCTTGTCTTCTCAAAGATAATATTCAACACATTTCACATCTCTAGACAACCACTTCTAAAGATTATTGATAAAATATTTGTATCTCTTTTGAGTATTAAAATAACCCAAAAAGATACATATAATGGCTCTTTTATCTAGCTTATATAATTTACTTATAGTGTCATAAATATAGCAATAACACCCAAACACTTGAAGATGTGAAAGGTTAGGTGTTCTCTTAAAGAGAATTTCTTTAGGAGACAAATCATGTTTGACTAGGAAGTTTGTTAATAAGGTAAGATGATTTACTAAGCTAGAGTTATTTGTCATATTCTCATTAGCTCATGAATCTAAAATCCACCAATTTGGTTTGTCTTTGAAGATTTAGATATATGAGCAGTTAATACAAATACAAAGAGAATGTGAATAGATTTACCTTCTGAGGTTACATTGAATGAAATACTTCCTATTATAGGACATATGTATTGAGACTTTAGAATCTAATATCTAGCTATTAGAAGTAAGGTTTAGATCATCATCCTATTGCAAATTAAAGATAAAGTGAATACTTGCTACAGAAAGATCTTGGAATCAACAAGGTTGGCTACCTGGTGATTTGGATGAGCAATAAAGCTAGAAGTTGTTCTACCAATTCTAGATTAAGCCTTAGAGTTTGCAAAACTTTGATAAAGCTCTACTTCATCATGGCCATAAGCCTATGTATCTATTCAGAGCTAAAGCCATATTGTGCCTTTATTTCTACATGTTCACCTACAAAAACTACTGATGCAAATTGATTGAACTTGATTTTGGGTTTGGATCTAAGAGAGAAACCATAAAACTTAAAACACTTCTCTTTGGTGTGACCTTCTTTGTGACAATAGGTTTATAAAGGTTTCTTCAAAGCAAACCTTTTTACTATAGGTCCAACAACAAGCACTGTATAATTTTTAACACTTCTTGCAGCAATGGATACAACAACAGATTGTGTCTTATATTGTGTAACTAGATACATACCATGACTCATTACTAGTAAGGGCTCTAGCATTAAGATTTTAATCCTAACATGCTCAAAATTCTCATTCAATCTACTAAAAAATCCTATAATGTAGTCCTGATATTAATGTTTAGCTCTTAAAAGAGTAGCAGCACATAGATCACGAGCATCAGATACATATTCATATACTGCTACTGGTCTAAACTAAAGCAACTAATCCCACAATAACTTGTATCTTGTAAAATATTCATTCACATAGAGAATACCTTAGAAATAGTTAAAGATCTGCTTCTTAAGAGCTATAATCATCGTCAGGTCTCCTTTTCCAAAGCTCTCTTTGAGATGATCTCTTATATCAGTCGTAGTGTCAAACTAAAATAGGCTTTCTCCAAGCTTTAACTCAATGGATCAAATCAACTAACAAATCACAAGAGTGTTGCATATCTTCCAGGAGGAGAACAATGGATCCATTTTTGATGGGACAAAAATAGAGCAATTTACAAAGGGAAGTTTGTTCATTGACTCTAGATACTGCATCTTGGCATGATGGTATGAGTGATAGTTCTTCGCTTGCAGAGGAAGAGCAACCAGAACCTTAGTTAGGCTCTCTCTAGGATGAACATGGAAAGGGTTAGTGAACTCTCCATAAGGAATGCGTAGAGGAGGGTTCTCTTTAATAGCAGGAGAAATGTCTGTGCTTTCTGCCATTGCTGTAATCTACATAGTGTAAAAGTGAGAATTTATTACTCTGGTACCATAAAGAGAAAGAAGAAAACTTGTAAGCGATCAATGGTGCGAGCAAAGGAAGAACTTATTTGAGATAATTATAGTATATTCTCTTACTAAAGAATGGATTATAGACTATCATTTATACAACTATTTAAAGGAATCAAAAAATGAAATAATTCCCTCAAACAAACTCAATAAAAGACAAACAAAACGGGATAAATTTCTTAATATATCTCAATTTTGAAAGTTGCTACCATGGCTCACTGTCGTGGCCTCGGATCCATAGTGGGTTCCATCTCGAGTCAAGGGAGACATTTATGATTCACAGTTCAATCTTAATATTCCTCAATACTACGACACTTCTCTTCAGCGCAGGCACTGATGTTTGTTTTGGTTTGCTTCCTCGTATCTTTGATTGGGTGATCTGCAAGCACTATGTTTTGATCCTTTTCAATTGCAAGTCGGCCCACTAAAAATTCAAAGGGGAAATTGGGAAGAACCTTCCAGATTGGGGATTAGGATTCTTCCTAATTTTGGGTTTAAACTATTTTATTTTTAAAATGGGATAGTCAAACTATAACTCATTATGACACACAGTAGACCTTCTGAATTGCATATCATCATTATTTTGAGGTTTATTAGACTCCTTGAGATTAGATGAAGTATCTTGGTTGTAATCACTTGGTGAAGTAGAATCATACAAATTATTACTATCATTGATGTTATCCAAAACATGAATACCAAATCTCATCTTTGGTTCCTTCAGAATCTCTAGGTCTTTTAGATCTTGCATAAGGTCAAATTTGGATAGTCATAGGTATTATGGGCATCGATTTTACATCTTGATCAGTATTGAACTCCTCGTGAAGATAATATTTGCTTGTCTTCTCAAAGATAACATTTAACAGATTTTACATCTCTAGACAACCACTTCTTTTAAAGATTAATGATGAAACATTTGTATCTCTTTTGAGTTATTAAATAACCCAAAAAGATACATTTGATGGCTCTTTTATCTAGCTTGTATCATTTACTTGTAGTGTCATAAATATAGCAACAACTCCCAAACACTCGAAGATGTAAAAGGTTAGGTGTTCTGTTAAAGAGAATTTCTAGAGGAGACAAATCATGTTTGACTAGGAAGTTTGTTAATAAGGTAAGACGATGATAGATTCCCATCACTCTAAAAATTCTTCTTAACATTCATGTTGAACATCATTGATCTTACTATATCAAGTATATAAGTATTTTTATGCCCTGCCACTCCCGATTTTGTTGTGGAGTGTGGATGCAAGTAGTTTGATATATACCAAAGTACTTGAAATAATATTTAAATTCTCATTGATAATTAGTCTCATTGTTTATTCTAAGAATCTTAATCTTAGTATTAAATTGGGTTTAAACCATTTTGTTGAACTCTTTAAAGAAATAGAAAGCATCATTCTTTTGTTAAAGTAGAAAAACCCAAGTTCTTCTATTATAGTAATCTATATGAATGATAAAATATTAAAAAGATAAAAAAAATCAATAAAGCCCAAACATGAGAGTGAACAAGTTGGAATGGTTTATTGTAAATCAAATCAGATGAAACAAAGGGTAGTTTACAACTCTTTGTTTAGTCTGTAAATTTTAGCATACTTGCAAATTTCACAATCAAGTTTCTTATCTTCTTATTATGGAAATAACTTTTTTCAAAATCTTAAATAAGGATAGCCTTACTTAGCATGGAAAAGTTCTTTTGGAGGTTTATCTTTATGAGATACGAAAGCCATGAGGTTATTGTTCACAAAGTAGATGTCATTAAGAAGCTTTCTCTTACCAATCTTTTTTCAGGCTAAACAATCCTACAACTTAATAAAATATATTAAAAAATCTAAAGAATTAACTTATTCAATAATTTTACTAATATACAACAAATTATTTGACAATTTTAGAACATATAATGAGTCTGATTCTTTAACATTTGAGAAAACTTTATTAGTTCCACACCAATTATGGAAATCTTTTAACCATTAGCTATGCTTATATGGTGATCACTAGATTCTCTAAGATTATTTACTAAGCTAGAGTTATTTGTCATATTCTCATTAGCTCTTAAATCTACAATCCACCAATTTGATTTGTCTTCTAAAGATTTAGATATGTGAGCAATACAAATGTAATGAGAGTGTGAATAGATTTACCTTCTGAGGTTACATTGCATGAAATACTTCCTACTATGGGACATATGTGTTGAGACTTTAGAATCTAATATCTAGCTATTATAAGTAAGGTTTAGATTACCATCCTTTTGCAAATTAAAGATTGAGTGAATACTTGCTACAGAAAAGATATTAGAATCAACAAGGTTGGTTACCTGGTGATTCAGATGAGCAAAAAGGCCAAAAGTTGTTCCACCAATTCCAGATTAAGCTTAGTACATATTCAGTACTAAAACTTTGATAAAAACTCTACTTCATCATGGCCATAAACATATGTACGTATTCAACACTAAAGCCATATTGTCCCTTTGTTTCTATAGGTTCACCTATATAGACTACTACAGTAACTTGATTGAACTTGATTCTCGGTTTGGATCTAAGAGGAAAACCATAAAACTTGAAATACTTCTTTTTGGTGTGACCTTATTTGTGACAATAGGTACAAAAATATTTCTTCAAAGCAAACTTTTTTACTATAGGTCTAACAGTAAGCACTGTATAATTTTTAACACTTCTTACAGTAATGGACACAACAATAGATTGTCTCTTATATTGTGTAACTAGATACATACCACGACTCATTACTGATAAAGGCTCTAGCATCAGGATTTCAGTCCTAACATGCTCAAAATTCTCATTCAATCTAGTATAAAATCATATGATGTAATCCTCATCTTAATGTTTAGTACTTAAAAGAGTAGTAGCACATGGATCACAAGCATCAGACACATATTCACATACTAGTACTGGTCTAACCAAAGCAACTAATCTCACAATAACTTGTATCTTGTTAAATATTCATTCACATAGAGAATACCTTAGGAATAGTTAGAGATCTGCTTCTTGAGAGCTAAAACATCACCAGGTCTCCTTTTGCAAAGCGCTCTTTGAGATGATCTCTTATATCAGCCATAGTGTCAAACTAAAAGAGGCTTTCTCTAAGCTTTAGCTTAATGGATCGAATTAACTAACAAATCACAAGAGTGTTGCATCTCTTCCAAGAGGAAAACAATGGATCCATTTTTAATAGGACAAAAATATAGCAATTTATAAAGGGAAGTTTGTTCTTTGACTCTAGATACTGACTCTTGGCCTGAGTGATAGTTCTTCTCTCGCAAAGGAAGAGCAACTAAAACCTCATTTAGGCTCTCTCTTCAGGATAAACATAGAAAGGATTAGTGAACTCCCTATAAGGAATGCATAGATGATGGTTCCCTTTAATAGCAGGAGAAATGTCTATGATTTCTTCCATTACTATAATCTTTAGAGTGAAAAAGTGAGAACTTATTGCTCTAATACCATAGATAAAAAAAAAACTGTAAGCTATCAATGGTGCGAGAAAAGGAAGAACTTATTTGAGATAATTATAGTATATTCTCTTACTAAAGAATGGATTATAGACTAGCATTTTTACAACTATCTAAAGGAATCTAAAAGGAAATAATTCCCTGAAACAAACTCAGTAAAAGACAAATAAAAAGGGGACAAGTTTTTTAATATATCTCAATTTCGAAAGTTGCTACCATGGCTCGCTGACATGGCCTCGGATCCAAGGTGGGTTCCATCTCGAGTCAAGGGAGACATTTATGATTCCCAGTTTAATCTTAAGATTCCTCAACACTACAACACTTCTCTTTATAGTAGGCGCTGATATTTGTTTTGGTTTGCTTCCTCGTATCTTTGATTGGGTGTTCTACAAGCACTATGTTCTGATCCTTTTCAATTGCAAGTCGCCCTATTAAAAATTCACAGGGAAAATTGGGAAGAACCTTCCTGATTGGGGATTAGGATTCTTCCTCATTTTGGGTTTAAACTATTTTATTTTCAAACGAGATAGTCAAACTATAACTCATAATAACACACAAAATTTGTTATCACGGACTAGTCAGCAAAATTCCGGACTAAGATTGAGTTATGAAAATAGGCCATTTCCAAAAATAGGTAAGAACCCAATGGAGAACAATTGGATAGAGCTCAAGAAATGATTTAAATTCTCCCAATTCTTTCGAAATGACCACCAATCTAAACCCACTCGATTGTGAGTTCTTCTCAATTTTGGGTTTAATTTATATTATTTTTAAAAGAATATTCTCTTATATTAGTTTGAAAGTTTACACATGTCAATGTTGATATACAAATATGATAATATGACAAACATAATATATCAATATTGAAAAACAAAATATCTCAACACAATTTATTGTTCATTATGTAATTTTTATATTGAGTTCTCGTGCTAGACCCAATCCAATGCTTGTATAAACATATATCTTCTATCCAATGTAACCCTGTCCGGTAATAATGGACCCATGTCAGGAAATGATATAAAATCTGCATGTGCAAGTGCAAGTGCAAGTGGGTATGATTGGTGGACCTTTGTTCATTGTTTGACAGCGATCTACCTGGTTGTTTCCATCTTACCCCGGGATGCACTTGATGATACAACGACAGTTCATCTTATTGACCACAAAAAGATGGGGTTCGGGTCCGTTCAGTGGACCCTCTCACCCCTTGTCACTTACTTATCAAACCAAAAAACAAATTAAATAGGGGCAATTTTCCCCAGAAGGTTTAATGTGGCTCCGCCATTGTCGGCCTGTCTTACCATGACAGCTCTTCTTCTTAGCGCTGGCACGGTACTTCTAGTGCGGCGGGAGGAGAGGAGAGTGATATTGGTATTTTTGGAAAAAATATTATGACCGTTGGCACTGTTATGGTAATTTACTGATTAGACGCGTCATCAACAACCATTTTTATGAATACATCATAAATAACTTTACTCAATTGCCACAGGCTCGCCACGTTAGTCAGGAAACAAGGTCGTTTCGCGTCAAATTCCCAGGCTGCCATGATGAAGAAGTTTAACCGTGCACAAACGAGCTCAGAATAATTTACCTATATAATTTTAAAACTATAAACTTTACTGGTACTGAAATGCGTTGGCGGAACATTTTTGGACGTTCGAAATGTCCACTGTCTCAGACAGTACCCAAAGCCATGTGCTCGTCTTGCGTTTGACCATCTTTACAGTGCATGATTTGAGGGATTTATTGGTAGCTTCAGCTTGTCTAATACGTTGGGCATAATACGACCACAATGGATTGGGCATGGATTCTTACAGTGTTGGAAATATTATTCAGAGACCAACGTGTACAATAAAATAAAATTTGATAATTAGGCGTGTGTTATATAGATCTTATGGCAAAATAAAAGCATGGATCTGAAGATGATAGTTTAATTTTTTTTAATAAGTAAAGTTGTATTACCTCTTTAAGAATATACCAAGGTTATTTACACTCTTAATACCAAAAGTACAATGCCATTAATACCAAAAATACAACATCAAAGATACTAAATACTCCGGTATCAAAACAACACAATAATAAAACACTATACGTCTCCGAAACATACCCGAAAATAGGTTATACCTATAGAAGTCTCTGAATCCCCAAAGGTCGCATGTCCCAAGACGAAACCATGGAGGATCTTGGTGAGTATTGTGGCATTTTATAAAGTCAACCATCAACTGGTATAAAATCAAGAGACATGTATGGTTAATGATTAAATGAAGAAGTATGATACATGAAATAGTATGGAAATGACTTTCGATTTGGGATTACTTATGATATTTAGGACATGATCTATATGGCTTTTGAGATCTTATAAATACTCCATGTTTTTTATTTTTTCCAACAATTTATTGCATAAAAATTCTTTAGCAATAATTTTTTCTTATCTCTCATTCTAAAGAAATATCTGAGTATCATACAATTCTCCAAAACTTCGAGGATTGTTGTGTTATGAACTCGAAGTGATAAGTCATTATATCTTGAGAACGATTGTCATAGAAAATCTCAAGATACAAAAGAGTCAAACTCTTGTCTTGACTTAAAGATCCTAATCAAATATATCATCCACCACAAATATTGATCATAAGATGATATATGTGTACTTGAAAATGATATCATAAAATTCTACTATGGTTCTAGGAACTGTCCATAGTTACGAGTTCAAGAGATGACAACATAGTATATTGTTCTACCCCACAATAATAAGGAAAATAACATTTTGACAAAATTGATTAATTTTCACGTCTCAAGAAAACAATATCACATATATTCAACGTCACGTCGCTGACGGTGATCAATTCAAGTTTCATTGGATCGTCAATTGTTCAAAGAAGATGGAAGACAATCTGAGAGATAGTCTCTACTTGGTGGAGGTATTATTATATTCAATTAATTAGTTAATTTTTTAGCCTAAAGTTTTTCGTTGAAGGGAACATGGGAAGAAAGTTTTGTTCCACTCAAAGGAAGAAAACAAATAAGATGGTTTGTGTCCACTCGGATTTATTTACACAACAGGTTTTATCCCCACTTTATTGTGACATCTTAAAATATTATTTGTTTCGATATAAATGAAGAATAGAAATAGACTAATTAATTTTAAACATAGTATCACATGAAAATACTTGTTCAATTTAAAATTCTGTGAATGATTGTTGTCATCAAATCTGCAAGAGCAAGTAACCTTGCACTCGTACGGCAAAAAGTAACGTCCATACTGTACAAGCGTTTTGAAAGGCGCTGCTCTCTGTACAACCTGGCACTATAAAAAAATAGATATTACTAATGAAGAATAAAAATACTAAATTAAGAAATAAATTATTAATCGACCAACCTTCTGAGTATGCTGCATCAAGTTTTGAGGAGGTGCATATGAATTGGATCCGCCGACATCAAGATTTGAGCGCTTGAAGAATGGCTGGGAGGTTGGATTATCCATCCCATGACTTGGCATCATCTATGTATCTGCGATGACATCTGCTGTGGTACATGCAACATCATCTACTATGGTGTCTACGACGACATCTATTGTGGTTCTAGCGATGATATCTGCTGTGGTTCCTACAGCATAATCAACTGGTAATCTTCCCATTGCATGGGGTTTACTTCAAAATCTAGAACAAGTACTCTGATCGACATCTTACTACTCTTGCTCAAAAGGTTTGTCCGCTGCCTAACAACAAGTATTCTCTCTGCCTCAGGAACATCGTACACCATGGTTGTTGATTATGTCATAGGATTTTGGGAGACTGGAAGAACCATTTATCATCAATCTTTCCCAATATATCAAAGTGCTGTCTCAGGTAACAATCTAATTTGGGAATCTCCCTTTGATGAAGTAACATATATGCTCAACATCATGGCCTACAAAATTGCAAATGTTAGAATGTATGGAATATACAATAAAATTTAAAATGCATATATAATAAAAGCCAATTTTATTTACTTACATTTATGTAGACCATTGCTATAGCATGATTGATGAATCACTGGGTATGCAATTTGTACCAGTCTATATAGTTGTCATGATAATGGACATATACGCGCTCTATCTGTAGTCCTAGAGGACACACATAATTATGTTCCAAATCCTTCTAGATCTACACGTGAAATTGGAAAATATCATCCCACTTTGCGCCAGTTTAACCACAACCTAAAATCGTACTATGGTATTCTTTTGGCTGAGGAGCTAACAAAATACCCTAGACGTAGCCAAACTATCTAAACAGCTGATTAGGGTAACACTACTTTATGCCGTAAAAGGATATTAGTTGCCCTCGTACCAACTAAAATTGCCAATCTTGGTGATTAATATTCGGTAAGTTGGAAATAATAATATCGATGTATGGAACAAAAAATAATAAGTCTTAGTTTAATTTAAAGGTTTTATTACTTACATCTAAGTATCTAAGTTCATCAAACAATTTATATGCTTAAACTTTTTTGAGATGCGCCTATTTATCATTCCAATGCACTTGGAAAAAACTATCATATTTTATACGATGTACACAAAAAATAGTGCGTATCCTGGTAGGTAATAATTATTACTCGATGCCCAACACTTAAACATATTCTTGCACTATCAGGTTTTTTATGACAGTCAAAGTGGGATGATCCTTTCAGCAGCTCATATAGAAACTGGTAGATCTCTGGTGATAGAAAATGTACTTCAATAAGTTGGTTTACACAACTAAGTATACAGATACGCTAAACACGTGCTACCCCAGCTATAAGTTACTATCAAATTAACATCCAATTGCTTCGACTACCAGCACAGATTAATCCTTGACTTAGTGGTCTCCAAAAATAAAATATAGCCAACTAGGTGCATTATGTTTGCCTCGACAAAGTGTTACATAGTCTCATTATTAGTATCATTGGATAGATTAGTATGGTTGTACAAATCTTTGAACCACCTCAAGATATTTGGTATTTACTTTAGGTTCTTGTCGAAGCATAGAATACACATTTTCAGCCACCCAGGCAGTGTGTGATGTTACATAAGTAGAATGTCATTAACAGGGAGCCCGTACAATGCATCTATGTCCTGAAGCATAATAGTCATCTACACCACTAGCATATGAAATATGCATGTCTGTGATTGTCAACACTCCTTCAAGATTGTAATTACTGCTAGTTCGATCACTACATGATCGATGCACCATACATCTCAAAATCTAGTTGTGTACATGTAGCATATGAATGTGTGGTTCTCAACTAGCTTTTACTTTCACTTGCAGTGATATATCTTCAGAGCAGCGTCAATATCAAAATTATCATTGACACCATAAATCTTTATATGCCATATAACTTGTGACAGATGAATATCTTGACGCTTTAGTAAAGCCTTACCAAAAGGACAGCCATCGCCAAAAATGTCTCCGTGCTGCTGTGACATCATCTCTAAACAAATATACATTTATATATACATATAATGCATTTATTAACAAATTCACTAGCAATCCTGAGTAATATTTAACATTAATTATGTACCATATAAAATCCTAATAAAGCAATTTTATAAATCTCTTACTGAATTTCATTCACAAATTACCTAATTAAAAAGATACAACTGTATACAAATTTATGAATTTATAGTCACATTAATTTAATTATAAAAAATAAATAATTCACAACCTACTTAATTAAACCAATCTATCAATTAATTTAAATTCAATATAATTTAATTGGTTAATTAATTTAATAAACTAATATATAATTGACAAAATTAATAACAAACATTTTAAAAAAATAACCTAACATGTCGGTGAGGGACGATGGTTGTAAGTGTAGGGGCGAAGGTGCAAGGTAGCAAACTAGAGTGGAGGGTGGGGGGGACGGGGGGAGGGCGTGAGTCTAAAAGCAGGGCAGTAGAATACAAGGAGAAGGAGCGGGAGATGGGGCACTAGGGAGGAGAGAAGGCAAAGTAGTAGGGCCGGATAAGGAAGGGGAGGGAGGTAATGGAGGGAGGAGTGAGGTGTGGGGTTTTTTCTTGTGTCTTAGTTTTGAAAGCCAAGGTGAGAAATACACAGAAAGAAACCCATGTCTTGGTCAAACATGTGATAAAACCTGTGTCTTTGTTACAAAAATATTTCTATGATTGGGTAGTCATAGGTAATTTTTTCAGGACTTGGTTCTGGTGTTCCACGTGGATATCTGTTCTATTATTAATATTTTTATAGTACTAATTTTGTAATTTACCATAAACAATAGCACTATTTTGAGAAAAATCCTATATGGAAGAGCTATATCCTGGGAATCTTTTAAATAAACATGCATAACTTAATTTATCATGGAATTAGAGTATATAACTCTAGATAAGGTTACGAAAAAAGCATAATGACTCAAAAAATTTCTAGAGAATATTCCTTGATGTATAAAAAACATGTGTTTCTTATACAACAAGGAATATTCTGGTAAGTCTCATATTGATACATTGTGATAGTATGTGAGTAATCAAGAGAGCATAAAGTAATATGTATAATAGTAAGTCTCAATAGATCTATCGAAGATATAATACATTAGATAATTGACCTCTAGTGGTTTAATTACTATCGAATATGTGAAGTCCAAAGATAACATAGTTGATCTTTTGGTAGAAAGAATCAACATAGATCAAATATATAATACAGTAAGGAGAATAAGGTAAAATATACACATGAAAGAATATTCATAGTGGTAACCATGATGAGTGAAAATCCCATAAATTTGGTTCAATGAGGTAATAAATTATGAATGATTCAGATGATCACTTGGAACCCATCTCATTCTCAGAAGCTCCTTAAGTGCTAACTTGTAGTGGTGTGGATAAGTATATAAAATTTTAATAATTATTAAGCAAGATGAATATGAAGTATGGTAAAATATTTATTATAGTAGACCACCTATATAAGTGTGATGTAAAGCCGCTTCAAATAACAAATTATTTATGAATCCCAGATAAGGTCAATGGCCAAAACAGATACAATGTGAGAACTAAGGATATTAGAGATATTATTGTGTATATGTTATTATCTAGGTTTACATAAAAAAGTTGATCAATTTAAGAGTTCACATTCATCGAGTAGCAAGGAAATTTGATAGTATCTTGATATAGAAGGTTCAAAGCCATAAACAATATATCTCAATGCAATAATAATTTGTCTGAACTTTCTTAAAATGTCAACATGCATTTATCATCATATTTGTGGGTATAAAAGGTTCAAGTCTAAAGACAACTTTCAGACGCATAAGAATAGAAGATTGGTCAACTAAATTGTTAACCAGGTGGGAGATTGTTGGTATCTTTTAGCATTTCGTAATGAATAATACATCAACTGGCATGAAATCAAGAGATATATATGGTTAACAATTAAGTGAAGAAAAATGAGATATGAAATGGTTTGGAAATGACCTTTGATTTTGGATTATTTATGTCCTTTAGAAATCGCTCTACTGACTTTTGAAATTCTAGAAATAGAATGTCTTTCAATGTCATTTGTTTATCCCAATAATTCAGTCCATAACATTTCTTTAGTAATAGTTGTTTTCTCTGTAAAGGAAGTTTCGAGTATCTAGCGATTCGTCAAGTCTTCGAGGGTTGTTGTTCTACAAACTCAAAGTGAAAAATTGTTATATTTTTGGACAATTATTGTAGCTGATAAGTACCAAATATAGGTCTCATCTTAAAAAAATGTCAAACTCGTGCTTCAACTTAAATATACTAATCAAGTACCCCATCTACCAAAAATAATAGGTATCAAGAAAAATTAATTTCTACCGCAAAAATAAATTGATAATGGAGACTAGATTCTGTCCTGTAGTCCTCACTACAGCCCATTGTGTACTTTCTATTAATAAAAAAAAGGATATGGTGATTGGTGCCCGGGATGTGTGTGAGAGGAATATGGGGAGGGAAATAGGATGGACCCACTAATTATTTATTCTTGATTTTATATATATATATATATATATATTTTTTTAAAAAAAATTGGTATAATAAATTGAAATAAGTCAAACCATGCAAACATAACAAAAAAAAACTATTTTATAGTAATATTCATAATATAACTAGGTAAACTTTTTGATAAGCATTTAACATGACATATCATTTGATATAACCAGATAAACCATTTGATATAACAAAATAAAGTATTTTTACATACTAGTGGAAATCATATGACTTCATTATGTTCAATTAGTTTGACCAATTGTGTTCAAATAGTTTGATCAATTGTATGTTCAAATTGTCCTCGTATATTCAAATTGTTTGGCTAGTTATTGTTCATACAAATGAGTGTTCAAATGGTTTGTTAATGAGTGTTCACAGGGGCGGAGGGAGGTGGTGGGGTGTGGGGGCAATTGCCCCCACTTAATTTTTTTCTTTGATAATTTGGTATATTTTTAATACATGTCCCCATTAAAATTAGAAATTGATCCCATTAAATAATTATTCAACTTAAAACTTAAACCAAATTTTACAAAAATTTAAATATTTTCTTAAATTGTCCCCACTCTCCAAATTTTCTGGCTACGTCCCTGAGTGTTCAAATAGTTTGAACAATTAGGTTCAAATAGCTTGTTAATGAATGTTTAAATAGTTTGATAAGTTAAAACGATAAATTTTTTAATCATAATAGTGAAATCATTCGAACTACCAAATAAACTATTTTATGTAATTGAATAAACTATTTTATATAACTAGGTAAACTTTTTGATATATAAACGGAGAAAGTATTTTAATATATCTCGATTAAATTCATATGGCTAAATTAACAATTAGGATTTTTTTTAAATTCATGTGTCTAACCCCAAATAACAAAATCATAAAAACCAGATTCCAAAATCAAAAAATAACCACCAAATTCATCTCGCGTACCACTTGATTATTTGATTTTCTAACCGTTTTTTGTCCCGTCCCGTTCTTGTCTCTTCTTAAATTTTGATCATCTTCAACCTCAAAGTTTCTCCATGGAAGCTCGACTCTGAATTACACTTGAAATTCAAATTCCTTCGTCTTTTCGCATTTTAATATATCCATCGTTTATACATTAAGATCATTTTTTAAGATGAAGCTTAGTAATTTTTTTTTAATCATTAAGCCATTTCAAAAAATCCTTTGCTTCGCCGTCAACATCCGTGTTAATAAAATCCAAAGACTACTTATTTCCAACATGATCTTCATACAATTTATACATCTAGGACTAAATTCACTTCCATGTCTGTGAGATGAACTTTCTTTTTATTGTGACTCATCCAAGAACTACTAATTTCCAGGATGGTCATGGTACTATTTACACATCCCCGGTGCATATCATGTGCAATCCTTTCAAATTCAAAAATACAAACAATAAATGCTGGATCCCTATTTATCTATTCCTTGTCAATTTCCTCCTCCCATGGATCTAACGTAATTGTCCCATTATATGGACATAATAGGGTGGGCATTGAATTGACTTTACAACACATAATGTATTATTCTGTTAAAAAAATGATAATTATTTCGTGATTCACAGTCTTCACATGTTTCCACTCAGCAAAATAATCGGTTTCCATCAAATGCTGTCAGTTTGTTAGTTCTCACTTTCAGTTTTTATAAACTGTGGTCCCAATTTTTATTTTAAATATATTTTTAATCCATATATTTTTTTCATATTTGACGAAGTTAAAAAATATTTAAGATAATAATTTTTACTATGCTTGCCTATTTAATAAATTTTGTGTCATCATTTATCTTATGGATTATTTCTAAATGGTCCATGTATCATAATCTAATGATAAAAAATATTCAATTAAATATAGAAACATGTTTTCGGGTTGCATATTTATTTTATAAAAAAATATATTTATTATTTTTTAAAATATATTTTTATACAATAAGTAATAACCCCTATAAAGTAAATTGTTTTAACCTAAAATAGGGCTAAAAACTCGTAATTTGGTCATAACAGGTATAAAACCCATTTTCTTATCTCTTCCTCCTCATTTCCCTCCACCCATTCCAACCTCCAGCCCACACCAAAACTCTTTCGCCCCTCTTCCGCCCCTAACGTCCTAAGCCGCCCCATGCCGACCCAGCCTCCCCCTCTTTGCCCTAGCTCGGCCGGAGCTTGCCTTAGGTTGACCTAGCTTGGCCTAACTAGGCCTAGCTCGACCTGGTCCTCCGAGCTCATCCACACCTGCCTCGAGGCTGACCCACCCCATGCCCGACCTGGCCTATTTTTGAAGTTTGTTTCTGACACCCGATACACTTAGTAGTGAATTTGTGTTGAATAATTAGTGATTAATTTTATTGATTAGGGTTTGTTGAATGATTTGTGGTTAATTATGTTTATTAGGATTTGTGATGAATGATTAGTGGTTAATATGTTGATTAGATTGTATGTTGAATGATTAGTGGTTAATTTTGTTGGTTAGGTTTTGTGTTGAATGATTAGTGGTTAATTATGTTAGTTAGGATTTGTTTTTTACATTTAGAAGTTAATTATGTTGATTAGGTTTTATGTTGAATGATTAATGGTTAATTATGTTGATTATGATTAGTTTTGAACATTTAGAATGTAATAGGTTGTTAGAAATTTTGGTTAGAGTTTAGGTGTTCTATGTTATAAACTTAAGTTTATTTTGTTGTTAGTTAGGGTTGTTGTTATGTATTTGTTAAAAAAATTGAATAGATGGGTGAAACAAATATTTGTTCAGACAAATTTTCACAATGCCACAAAGATATATTTGGCGATGGAGACCCTTTTGATAGGACTTTACTAAAGCAACACGAAGTCCATTGGTCACAAGCCATTTGAAATGTAGAGATATCCGATAGTGGTGATGAGTTTGATGTGGATGCTGTGTTGAAGATTTATCGATCCCGATGGAAGCAAAAGCTGGTTGAGAACATGACATTTATTGGGTATATGCAGGATGTTGGGTTTTGGGAGGTTTGGCATATCGGTCACGTTGTGATCAAACCAGCTATGATTACTACTTTGGTAGAGCATTGGTGGCTAGAGACACATACATATCACATATCGATTAGGGAGATGACTATTATACTTCAGGATGTAGCCGTATTATATGGACTTCATATTGATGGCCTCCTATTAATGGGCCAGTAGACATTGTCAGACTGGGAAGAGCTATGTATGTAGTGCTTTGGTAGGAATCCGAAGTCTACACTAGGCTATGTGGTTGGTAATGGTATTGCACTCTATTAGTTTGAGGAATTCTATGACCTTGCCAACCTGGCCGATGATGCTAGCGATCAGATAGTGTGTTAGTATGTCCAGGCGAGCATAATGCACCTAATTGGCTGCATTTTATTTTTTGGGATGATCGAGTCAAGGGACCATTCACATTAGTTACTGATGCTATTAGATTATGATCCAATAGCCACATATAGCTGGGAAGCACCTGTCTGGCCCATTTGTATAACTAGCTGTGCAGGGTTCCTTTTAGGAATCTTCCTTGTATATTAATAATGTTTGGTTTGATGTGTCTAGGTTTAGACTTGGTATAAATTTTTCAAAATTTGACCCCCTTCAAAAATTTTCAACTTGTGTTAGAATATTATCACCTTATTGGTTAGGAATTTAACTCGAACACAAAGCTTAGGAATATGTAGAAACTTCAAACTCAATTATTTAGACTAGTGATTTCGCTATTTAGACTAGACTAAAATGATAATGTGCGAACCTTGTGAGGTAATTTGAGCTGAAGGAGGAGACATTCGTTTCCAAATCTTTTCATGAGGTGTATACTAAGTTAGTTGATTAGGGTATTGTTACAACCCTCGCTAGTTTTGCCTTTGTCGCGACCGTTCGGTCCGACCTTTGGTTATTTTGTTTTGATCGGTGTTAGAACCGTCATGATGAA